>JABWTJ010000267.1:600000-1145035 GCA_016801875.1 Solanum sitiens | reverse complement strand
CATTTATGTTTCACCTACTCGATACTTGTGTAAAAATTCCCCTTTTGCGGTTTATAGAATGGTATTTGCAAAAGAAAGTTTGAGAATCCTTCTCCGAAGCCAATTGAAGTCAATTGTGCCATAAGGTCTAAAGTAAGTGTTGGATGGTCATAGCTCCTTATGTCATTGTATCTGCTCAAAAGTATTGTTGTCATGTATTCCACTACTGTTCCGTAATTTCATGTCTCCAAGATGATTATGACCACCAAATCAACATCTCAAAGTGTTATGATTATCCAAAATAACATCTCAAAAGAGTTATGAACTGATTAACAATAATCTCAAAGATTAAAGAATCTAAGTGAAGAAATCTATTTAATTAAGGGTGGCAGCTTAGGGGCGAAAGCCTAGCATGGGCCGATCCCTATTGGTATAGAAGGGTGGCAGCTCAGGGGCGAAAGCCTAGCATGGGCCGATCCCAAGTTGTGTAATTATGAGGACCGCATCCCAGGGGGTAATACGCCTAGCATGGGTCATCCTCTTCTACCACTGATCAGCTGGTCACTGTATCACATGCCCAACAAAGATTATAACATACAAAGAAGGTAAAGAAAAGAATCTAGCTTACTTGATTCCACAAGAGTAAGAAAAGGTGGTCTTCTCTCCTAATCTATGCACTCATATGTTGCTACTTGATTTTATTTGTGCCTTGTATTACATATACTTTTTGCCTTACATATTCAGTACATTTTTCGTACTGACGTCCCGTATTGGGGACGCTGCATTTCATGCTGCAGGCTCAGGTACTCCAGCTAGTAGACCTCCTCAGTAGGAGCACTCGAAATACTGCTACTTTTGGTGAGCTCCAAGTTGATTCGGAGCTTTATTAAGTCCTTGGTAAATTCGTTTGGTATTGTATCGTAGTTAAGGGTAAGGCGGGGTCTGTCCTGACCTACTCTAGTCTTCTATCTTTTAGAGGCTTTGTAGACGTATGTACATGGTTCAGTTGTGTCTTAAGGAGTTGTGGCCTAAACGGCCAAGTCTTGTATATAACTTTTGGATCTACTTACGTTGGTTTGTATCGCTGCATCCAAAGTTAACTTGTTTCAATTGTTATAGTATATGCTCAGTAAGAACAGGTTGTAGGTTGGTTCTCTCGGGCCTTTAGGGCATCGGGTGCCTGTCCGTCTTAATGGGTTTTGAGGCGTGACAGCCTACTACTGTAGTTCATGTCATTTATTCTAAAGACATTATTCATTTCCTATATTTTAAAAACTATGTTGTATTCTCTTATGAGACTTATTGTAATGTTGTAAGGGCTATGTCCCAAATCTTGTACTCTTATATTAGATAGTTATGTGTGAGACGATATACTCTATTTTTGATAAATGAGAAGTCTATGTAAAATTCATATGTAAAGTTTTTAATTTTCCATATTTTTATTGACCTATGAAATGCAATGATGTATGCTAAGGGCTTAATTTAGTCCTTTAAGAGGACGAAGACGCCGGTTACGATTAGGGGGTGCTCCCCGGTCGTGACAGTTCTTTAGCAATTACCGGCTCATCTAATGTTAGTCATTGAGAATGATGTGGATTAGCTAATTCTCCTTCTCCTGTGGATAGTTCTTCTAATGAGGTCCTCTGAATAACACCACCTTTTAATAGTGGTCCTTCAGGATTATTTGGAGAAGCTAATGGTCCTTCTCCATGAGGTAAATCTTTTTTAGTCAACTCTTTAACAATTATTACCTCAACTAATGTTGGTCCTTGAGAATTATGTGGAGTATCTGATTCTCTTTCTTCTCTATATAGTTATTCTAAGGGTATCCTTGAATAAAAAAAACTTTTAAAAAATTTTCTTCTTGATCATTTGGAGCAGCTGATGTTCCATCTTTTTGGGGTAACTCGTTTGTAGGAAGTTCTTTAGCAATTACCTGTTTATGCAATGTTGGTCCTTGAGACGGATGTCGAGTAGTTGATTCTAATTTTCTTGTTGATAGTTCTTCTAAAGGTGGCCTTTGAATAAAAATACCTTTTAACAATGGTTCTGCTTGATGAATTGGAGCAGCTGATGCTCCTGCTCCTTAGATTAAATTTTCTGCAGGTAATTCTTTAGCCATTACCAGCTCATCTAATGTTGGTCCTTCACAATGATGCAAGGTATATAATTCTCCTTCTCCAATTTATAATTCTTCTCAATGTGTCCTTTGAATAACAACACATTTTAACAAAGGCTTTTCTTAATAATTTGAAGCTGCTAATTCTCCTTCTCCTTGGGGTATCTCTTTTGCAGGTAGTTCTTTAGCAATTACCAGCTTATCTAATGTTGGTCCTTCAGAATGATGTGGATTAGCTGATTCTCCTTCTCCCATAGATAGTTCTTCTAATGGTGGCCTTGAATAACACCACCTTTTAATAGTGGTTCTTCTTGATGATTTGGAGCAACTAATGCTCCTTCTCCTTAGAGTAAATCTTCTGCAGACATCTCTTTAATAATTATTACATCAACTAATGTTGGCCCTTAAGAATGATGTAGACTATATGATTCTCTTTCTTATCTGGATAGTTGTTCTAAGGGTAGTCTTCGAATAACAACATTTTTTATCTCTTGTTTTTCTTGATGATTTGGAGCAGCTAATGCTCCTTCTCCTTGGTGTAATTATTATGTAGATAGTTCTTTAGCAATTACCAGCTTATATTATGTTGGTCCTTGAGAAGTATGTGGAGTAGTTTATTTTCCTTCTCTTGTAGATTCTTCTTCTAGAGGTGGCCTTTGAATGACAGAACATTTTAACGATTCTTCTTCTTGATCATTTGGAGAAGCTAATGCTCCTTCTCCTTGGGGTAACTCTTTCACAAGCATTTCTTTAGCAATTACCACCTCATTTAATGGTGGTATGTGAGAAGAAGGAAAAATTACATGAATTGCTACATTTTAATAAATAATTACAGATTTTAGCAATACTTCCTATTTATTACCATTTATAGCAATACTATGTTAAATCTGCAATATGTATTAAAAGTGAATTGTGTATGCAATATATATGAATTAAATATAAATTATAATTGTTTTTTAAAATATATCATGTTTGTTTGTAAAAATTTGACAGATTGTATTATAAGTGTATTAAAATGTGTGATAAATGAATTATCTATCATTAAAATTTGTATTATATGTGAATAAAAAAATGTTCTTCATAATATGAATTAAACTTGTATTATAAATAAATTAAAAGTGATCAAGTGAAAAATAAATATTATTGCTATAAATGGTAAATATTTTTTTATTATAGTATATTTATGTAAGTTTCCCTGATAAGAATGTGGAGTAGTTGATTATCCTTCTCCTGTGTATAGTTCTTCTAATGGTGGCCCTTGAATGACAACTCCTTTTTAATAGTTGGTGTTCTTCATTATTTGGAGTACTGAAGCTCCTTCTCATTTGGGTAACTCTTCTGCAGGAAATTGTTAGCAATTACCAGTTATTCTAATGTGGGCCTTGAGAAAGATGTTGAGTAGCTGATTTTCTTTTCTCGTGTGGATAGTTATTCTAAAGGTGTCCATTGAAAAACAACACTTTTTAACATTGTTTTGTCTTGATGAATTGGAGCAGCTGATACACTTTCTTCTTGGGGTAAATCTTCTGCATACAGATCTTCTATAAGTACCAACTCTTCTTATGGTTGTTTTTGAGAATGATGTGGAGTAGCTTCTTCTCCTTCTCATGTGGAAAGTTCTTCTAAAGGAGGCCTTTTAATTATAACACCTTTTAAAATTAGTTGTTTTTTTAATCATTTGGAACAATTGATCCTACTTCACCTTGGGTTAACTCTTCTGAAGGTAGTTCTTTAGAAATTACAAGCTCATCTAATGTTGGTCCTTGAGAAGGATGTGGAGTATTTGATTCTACTAATCAAATGGGTTGTTCTTCTAATGATGGCCTTTGAGTATAAACACCTTTTAAGCATGGTTCTTCGTGATCATTTGGAGCATTTAATGCTCCTTCTCCCTGGGGTAACTCTTCTAGATATAGTTCTTTAGCAATTATCACCATATCTTATGTTGGTCCTTAAGAAGGATTTAGAGTAGCTGATTCTTCTTCTCTTGTGGATAGTTCTCTAAAGGTGTCTTTTGAATAATAAAGCCTTTTAATAATGGTTCATTTTAATAATGGTTCATCTTAATGATTTTGAGAAGATGATTATCCTTTTCCTTAGGGTGACTCTTCTATAGGCAGATCTTTAGCAATTACTGGCTCATCTAATGTTAGTCCTTAGAGAAAGATGTGGAGTATCTGATTCTCCTTCTCTTGTGGGTAGTTCATGTAACATCCGGGAAGTACCCATAGGTGTCACACGTCGTACTGGACCTCTCGAAGTTCTTGTACAAGCCTATTATCTTTCATTCATCACATAGGTATGAAAAGTAGTGCGATATTAAAACTTTTCACAATAATAAGGAAAACTCTTTCACAAAATGTAAGAAACTAAGCCTCGTCATCACAAGCCATCTTAGAAACATCTTATTATCATAGAGTCACGAGCCTTACATAGAAAAGAAACTCATGTTAATACAATGTCTTTAATGAAAGAAAACTAAACATAACATCTACGTCCTCAAACATATGAGGACGTACCAAGAGACTTGAGAGAACAATTTACCTCCCAAGGTTCAACTATAAGATCCTCACTTCCTTCCACATATACTTGAAGAAATAGAGAAGAATATGGAGTTAGTACAAATAATGCACTAAGTATGGTAATATGATATAAACATGCTTTTAAGAGGACATTTTAGTTGAAATATGCTTTTCATGCTATTTTGGTAAAACCTCATGAATCAAGTGTACAAGATATCATCTATCTTACAAGGTAATAATTCCATAATTATCAACATATAACCATACTCATTAAGTAACCCGTTAATCATTTAGAATCTCCATGCAAAGTTATCCTAAGACCCACCTAAGTGATCCTTCAGACTACCAAAGATAAGGATACTTCCTTTTTCATCACAACTTAACAAGTCAACATTACTTACTAGAGGAAACATTCATTCACTTAAGAACTTCACATAAAGACCATCCTCCAAGACAACTCCAAGTTACACTAGTGTAATGTGAAAGTAGCATCCCATACTACTACTCCCACTTAGTACTCCTTAGAAATCACCATAGACTAGGCACATCACATTAATTCATTTACATAGCCTTCATGAACATTAGACATAAGATTAACATGCTTCATTAACATTAGAAATAAAGTCAACATACTTAATTAACATCATATAGTGACCCATTCATTCATTAACATTACAAGGACTCACCAAGACTCTCTCCAAATATCTACTTGTGCAACGCATATATGGCGTCTCATTCCACCACCTACCCTATGTAGTACACCCTTAGGAGGACATAGTTCATTACATTCATTTTGTGGGGGCTAGCTTTAACTGACATAGACTATGAGAGCTTAACATGAATCCCGGTATTAACCCCTAGCGGATGAGGGATCCCCTCTTGCCTAATGTAAGGTCATTCTTTTAGCCTTTACAAGGAACACCAATAGCTAGTCCTATGCTGGCGCATAGTTAAGGGATAAGGAGATTGCTTCTAAGTACTACATCTCAACTCACGAAGAGTAACTATCTCAAGAGTTACATTTGGATACTACATTTCAACTCACGAAGAGTACTCATCTCTAGAGGTTACTTTTGGATACTACATCTCAACTCACGAAGAGTATCCACCCTCCAACCTATCATTCATTCATTGGAAATCCCTTAGGAATATTGAGGTTGCTACTAGACACTACATTTCAACTCACGAAGAGTGTCCACCCAAATATCCCCATTTTCCCTTCATTAGAGTTCTATTGGGAAAACCTTCCAAAAGACTCTCATTCATTACATTTTTATTAGCTTCATTCATTCATTCATTCTTTCATTATGTGTCTATATGTGAGAAAACCTTTCACATAACCACCATCATTCATGACATTGATTCTAAACATGATCATACTACATTCATCATAATCCACACACAATCTTACTTCATATTCACATCATACTTCAATTAGTCATACTATCTTCAAGATACACATTCATAATTTCATAAGACATCTCTATACATATACTTCATAATATAACATTACTTCACATTTGATGACTTCAAGGCCATAATCATAATTCAAATATACATTCATATACATTAAGTAAACATTGTCACCATAAGTGGACCACACCACGCATGATCAATTCAATAAGACTAGAACAATTTAGGTCAACTTACCCTTCATCCAATCCTGGATCACCTTTTCTCAATTCTCAAACAATTCATCATAATTAGGCATAATTGGAAGTAGATAACCAAAGTACAACATAGTATAAACATAATTCTAACAATATCCAATCACATTCATCAAACCCACTTCATAAGCCAAAACTAGAGAATTAGGATGATAATAGGTTCATGGAGTTTTTTTTATCATAAATTCATAAATTAACACTGAGAACATCATAATTCATCCATTGAAATGTTTTAATGCAAGAACCCATGCCTAGAATTTGAAATAAGAGCTTTTAGGATTTTGACATCTTTTGAAAAGCCTTTGGATTGGCTCCTTGAATGAGAGAAGAATCAAGTATGAATTACCATTCCTTATTAGTATAAATCCCACGAAATTTGATGAAGGAATCAATGTAATTCTTCAATGCTAGCTTCAACTTGACTTCAAGCGCCTATGGAGTCTTGAGAGAACTTTACTTGGGAGAGGGGTTTTGATTTTATAAATTGAAGTCTAAATTAGGTCAAGGTGTTTAAAGTAACTTAAAATACTTTAAAACACCCAAAATAAACATATATGACTTAATTAGGACGTGGGGTCAATTTACCAATTCACCCCTAGGTTGGCCGAAAACCCTGCAAAAAGTTGTAGGTGCCAAACGACGGCTCCCATTGACGGGGCGTCGTTTGGACGACGGACTATCCTGCTGGGTGTCGTTTGGATCAGAGACACCCCAAATTGGAGTCTAATCTCCCACAACTAAGTGTGGATACACACGCCCTTTTGACGGGGCGTGGTCTGGTCTTCTGGGCGTTGTTTGGAGTCGTCGATTGGGCTGTTTTTGGTAGCTTCATGGCAAACGTTTGGATCCTCCTCAAGGTCCCTTAGGGTGGTCCATGGGGATTTGTACCCGTACGTTTAGACCCTAAACATGACCATTTAGATTCTAGGGTCCCTTCAACTCATTTTAGACTCCAAACGACACATCAAAACACATAAAACATGCACATGCACACTAGCACACACAAGACTAGTTTCCAAACGTCTTGGTCGTTCTTTGACGTTTGACTTCCAAACTATTCAAAGCTGACTTACAAATCTATTATTCATTATTTTAACATATTATTAACTCATAAAACACATGTGAAGATGTAGCTTGTCCTATTTAATTCTGAGGGTGGTCACAGTCTCCCTCACTTAGGAACATTCATCCTCGAATGACACTACAACACCTTCGAGAACTTAAACAACCAAACTAACAGTTCATAACACACATTATCATACATACCACTTCACAATTAATGCAGCAAACTTACAAAGAACACCAACTTCACACCATTATGCAATCTAAGAAACAAAGAAATTTGGAACTGTTTCCACAATTCATAGTGCACACATACTTCATCATTTTCATTGCATTTTGGAGGAACTACCTTCTACAACTTTATACATTCTTACCATTTCATTATAAATCTCAAAATGAAATAAATTTCAAATCAGACATTCGCATGATAAACCTAACAACTCATAAGGCAGATACGCAAATATCATTAGATGCACATTGACATGAGGACTATAGATTAACTACTAATCTTCGCATGTAACTATGATATCATTAAGAGCATGAAAAATATTATATCATCAATGAAACTCATAACATAAGAAGGACATACAAGTCATACTCACATGCAAGACTCTATAACATAACCAAATTACTAAGAATTTTGGTCTCAAGCTTGAGTAAGATTAGAAGGAAAAGATAAGGATATGAACCACCTTACTACTCAACTCATTCTTCCCCACTTAGGGTAAACCCATCTAAGAACAATGCAAGACAACATATGGAACTATGACTCATCGGGGCCTTTATTCCAGGTGAGCTCCTTTGTTAGTTTGTAGCATATAGAAACACTTCTTCCTTTGAGCATTAGGATTCGGACCATCATGAAGAGCTTGGTTGGTCTCCTTCCCTTTTGCCATAAGGTTTGGGAAATCCCTCATCTAATGATTCTTATTTCCACATCTATAACATCCATCAGTACCAGCAATACTCTTACCCAAATGTTTCTTCCCATTGTAGTACATCTAGACCTCTCAAAATTAGAGCCACCTCCATTCCCTCCTTGAGAATTTTGGTTGGAAGCCCTATCCTTGCTCACCATGGGGGAATCTTTATTATAAAACCTCTGTTTAGACTTAGGTTTACTTGATTCATCCGACCTAGCCCTCTTCCATCTCTATTTATCTTTCTAAGGTTGGTCTCCTTAATTTGTTGGGCATACACCATGAGTCTAGAGATATCCATATCATGATGGAGCATTGTCGTACAACACTCTTCTTTAACCAAACTAGACACCCCCATCACAAAGTTATTTATTCTAGCCCTAGAGTTGGCTACCAAGGTTGGGGCATACATACAGAGTTGGGTGAACTTGAGAGAATATTCCGTCACACTCATTCCCCCTTGACGGAGGTTCATGAATTCCACTAACTTTTATCTCTCAACTCTAAGGGGAAAAACCTATCAAGAAAGATCGTATTAAACACTCCCCAATCTAACAGGCCTACTTTTTTGGGTCTCTCATCCCTCTATTGCTCAAACCACACTTGTGCCACATCCTTTAGTTGGTAAGCAACTAGTTCCGCTTATTCCCTAAAAGTCACTCTCATACAATCTACCACCTCGAACACCTCATCTATAAAGACTTGTGGATCCTCTTCCACCTTAGTGTCATGGAAAGTAGAAGGATTCATCCTCACGAAATCTCGAGTTCTGGAAGCGGGAGTACTTGCATTGGGGTTCGCTTCAGGTCCAACTCCTTGGTTAGCTTGGACCGTAATGGCTTGAACTTGAGTAGTGACGACTTAATCTTGAGTTGTCATGAGTTGGGTCAATGTTTGAAAAGCATCCCTTATCTCCATATTAGACATATCCCCTTCAACATTGGGAGCTTGAGGACCATGGGGCACTTGAGGGGGAACCTCCTCATTCACATTCTCTCCTTAACACCTCATTGCATTAGCCCCTCTCGTATTCATGTTCCTAAAATCAAAAGAATAGGATTAGGAACTCATAGACATACACTCTATGACACCACTTCAAGAATATAAAAAAAGTGTAATTATTGTCCTATAGCCTCTCGCTCATAGATGTGTTGTGACTCACACCAATGAACAAGACTCTACTAGACATGGCTTGTGAGACATTGGACCTTAAGACTATCTCCATAACCATATGCTTTGATATCAAGTTTGTAACGACCGTGAAGTACCACCTAGGCATCACATAGCGTACTTGACCTCTCAGTGGTCTTGTACAAGCCTCTTAGCTTTCATTCATCTTATATGTATGAAAAGTAGTGTGGAATTAAAACTTTTAACAATAATAAGTAAAACTCTGTCACAGAACAAAACATAAGAAACTAAGTCTTATCATCACAAACCATCTTAGATACATCTTATTATCATAAGGTCAAGACCCTTACATAGAAAAGAAAGTCATGTTTAATACAAAGTCTTTAATAAAAGAAAACTAAGCATAACATCCACGTCCTCAAACATATGAGGATGTACCATGAGACTTGAGAAAATGATCTACTTCCCAAGCTTCAACTCCAATATCATCACTTCCTTCCACCTATACTTGAAGAAATAGAGAAGAATATGGAGTTAGTACAAATAATGCACTAAGTATGGTAATATGCAAAAACATGCTTTAAAGAGGACATTTTAGTTGAAATATGCTTTTCATGAAATTTTGGTAAGACCTCATGAATCAAGTGTACAAGACATCATACAAGTCATCATCTAACACACAAGGTAATACTTCCATAATTATCAACATATAACCATACTCATTAAGTACCCCATTAATTATTTGAGGTAGCCTATTATACTTGTCTTGTGGATAGTTCTTCAAAGGTGTCCTTGGAATAAAAACATCTTTTAATAGTGGTTCTTCTTGATTATTTGGAGTTTAGATTATGCTATTTTTTCTTGGGGCAACTCTCCTACATGTAGCTCTTTAGAAACTACCAACTAATGTAATGTTCGTCCTTGAGTAGGATATGAAGTAGTTGATTCTCTTTCTCCTGTGGATAGTTCTTCTATAGGTGGACGTTGAATAACGACACCTTTGAACAATGGTTCTTCGTGATCATTTTAAGTAGTTGATGCTCCTTGTCTGAGGGATAGCTCTGCTGCGAGAAGTTCTTAAAAAATTAGAACCTCATCTAATGTTTGTCCTTGAGAAGGATGTGGAGTAGCTGATTCTCCTTCTCCTATTTATAGTTATTCTTTAGGTGCTCTTTGAATAACAATACCTTTTTACAGTGGTTCTTTGTGATCATTTGGAGCAACTGATGCTGCTTATCCTTAGGAAACTCTTTTGCAGGCACATATTTAGCAATTACAAGGTCATTTAATGTTGGTCCATGAGAAGGATGTGGAGTAGTTGATTCTCCTTCTCCTGTTGTTAGTTCTTTAAAAGGTGGCCTTTGAATAACAATACCTTTTACTACTAGTCCTTCTTGATGATTTGCTTTAGCTGATGCTCCTTCTCCTTGGGGTAACTCTTCTGCATGGAATTCTTTAATAATTACCAACTCATCTAATGTTGTTCAATGAGAATGATGTGGAGTAGATGATTCTCCTTCTCCTATAGATAGTTCTCTTAATGGTGTCCTTTGAATAATAAAACCTTTTAACGGTGGTTCTTGTTGATCATTTGGAGCAGCTAATGTTTGATGGTCCTAGATTTGGACTCATTTATTGCTTTATTTATATAGATTTGGTGTCCTCAAAAGCTTATGTTGTCCCAATAACTGATTTTAAACCTTTGATTCTAGGTATATGGACTGATGAACAAAGAAAGAATACTAATTTGAAAAAAGGAACAAAATAAGTTATAAGAATTAGGAAACACAAGTCTGGTGATCAACAAGTCCACTTGGCGAGTCGTCGAATGACCATTTGATCGCTTAAATTTCTAGTGTGCTAAGCCTTAAGCGAAGAAATAAAGTTGGTGATGGTAAGGAGCAGTCGCTGAATCGCTGAGTAGTTTCGCGATGCAGTGCTGGATCACCAAAAATTACAATACTTGAGGATGCTGAATTCCAAGGCACAAAGGCGATGAAAGTGACAATAGGCAGTTCACCGAGTGGTTCAGCGAGCTCGACTTTCTTCGCCAAGTGGCTCTTCGAAACACTTTTTTTACGACTATAATACATTTTAAAACATTTTGTTTAGTATATATCAGATATCAAATTTTCATTATATCGAATATTCTTAGGTTGAGACAAGTTTTCTCTAGTTTTCGTAAGCTTTGAAGAATTGAAGTTTTTCAGTTTTGAGAAATTTGAAGTGTGTCTTTGAGATTCTTCAAATAGGACCATTGTAAGGACGAAATCAATCTTACCCAGTTGTTGGAAACTCAATTTGGTAACGATTTTTATACTTTATAATTTCTAGCTAAAACCCCAATTCTTGGGGTGTAATTATGTGATTATGGGTTGATGTACTTTGTGGGTACTGCTAATTGTTAGTTTAAATGTTATTTTGAAGTGAGTTCAATCATCAATTGTGGTTTAATTTAAGAATTGTAATTGCAAATGCTGTTCTACCCTTGCATTTTTGGCTTTCTAGAGAGAGAGGTTTTAAAAATAGACTTATTGATTGATGGTCAGTGGGTATTGGGTTGATATGGGTTCAGATCGAGAGAGTGAATCCTACACCAAATTCCACACATAATGTGCAAAAGAGTGAATGGACTAAGGTGTGGGCTGTTCTTATTTTGCTTGCTTGTTGATGTTCGAGAGAAAGTTTACCTCCTCTATACCCTATCTTCCTAACTAATATATATAGCTATTTTCTAATAATTGCAACTACCCATTTGTCTATATTAGCCTATAATGGAATCACATCCCAAGAACCCGTCTCATTATTGTTATTTCATATTGATTGCCACTGTTTGTAGTTGATAATCTAAACTAAAACACCCAATTTTGACATTTCTGTCACCACTGATTTGAATTGTGTTTTTATTTCATAAAATTTATTCCTATGACTGGTTTGATCATATTTGTACTTCTCAATTGATTCTCAAACACGACTACTGTAACAACCCATAATTTCCATGACCTATACTAGAGCCTAATATGTTGAATAATGATGTTTTAGACCTAAACCAATAGTTAAAAACATAATTAGGAAGTGTTAGAGTCACAACGTCAAAAAAAGACCTTGAAGTCCGGAAACTAGTGGAATTGAACTAGTAGACGTCCCTATGTTTGGTAAAGGTTTGAGAGTATCATATGAAGTCTAAAACTTGTAAAAAGACTTTAAATAGGTAAAATATAGTATAAAGGGTCTAAATGTCCAATACTCCCCAAGGACCAGCCGAAGGGTCCTTGAGGAGGACCCAACAATTGGCGAGCAAGTGGCCAAGGCAGCTTGCGACAACCAAGATTTGAAGCCATCCACGCTTGCGCAGCCAACACAAGGAAGGAAAAAAATTTCCTCGCGATGCGGGGCCTTCACGAGGCTCATTGCCTAACCCGAATTTCAGAAAAAATAATTGGAATTGCCCCCGTGATGCGCAACAACTTCCTTGATTCGTTCGTGTCGTTTTTAAGTCAATTTGACTTCACAAAAAGATCCAATTTAGTGAGGGGTATTTTGTGTAATTTAGGGGATGATTATATAACGATTTAGGGTCAGATTTAAGTAATTTTACACATCCAAATAAAATCCCCAACATTGAAATAAAAATCACTCTCATATCTCTCAAATTCTCTCTTCCTTCAAACCTCCATTGAAGACCATTATAGCTCCAAGAAGAAGGTCAAGTCTTCAAGTTTCCAACCCAAGTTCGTGGCTTTATAATCTCTAAGGTATGGTTTCTTTCACTTTTGATATTCTTTTCCCCAAGAGGTCCCTATAAAGGATAATTTCTAAATCCCCCAAAATTAGGGTTTTTCTCCTCACATGGGTCTTCTTTGAAAAATGAAGTTTGATGAATTATGATGAATAATATTGTTTAAGTATATATTGATGGTTAATTGATGATTTACTCTGAGTTTTCACTAGACACATGTCCTCCCCCAATTTCATGAAAACCTTAAATTGATATGATGAATTCTGAAGATTATGAAAATTTAGATTGACCACATTGTTATTAATTATGTAATTTATTCTTTAATTTAACTTGTTTATGTATTTATTATGTATTCTTGGTAATGGAAGTATGAAGGGTTTTGAAAGGGGCAATGAGGTATGTTAATTGGTTCTTCTTGGATTCAATTATGAAGTATGAGTTACTTAGATAGTAATGTTTCTATGTCAATTGTGTGGTTGAGATGTTGATGATAATTATTCCTCATCCTTAACCGTAAGACATTAATTAGACATGAATTATGTATGCATGTTATGATACGATTATTATATGATTGAATGTAGTTTCTCATTATTGTAATAATGTGTTAAGTGAAAGGTTTACTCACTTGTAAAGTGGTGTCTAAAGTTAAAGGATTGTTCTCACTTGTGATGACCTATGATCTAAGGTGATAAGATGTTTACATAGTGGTCTAAAAGTGACTAATTTGAACTTGTATGATAAAATAAGACGATTACTAAAGGGAATAAATGCTTAGCACCGAAAGGGCATGAAAATGAGATGGAGTTGTCACGTTTAGTCAGTCTGTCCTCCCACATGGGTTTCCTCACGTTAGTAAGTCCGGATTCCCAAGTTATGTGTTGTCTAATGAGATGGAATCCTCCACGTCTAGTAAGTCAAGGTTTCTAGTAACAATCTCCTTGACCCTTACTATGTCCCCACAACGGCACTTGCTTAGTGGATCCACCTAGATAGATATGTACGAATTATTACACCTTAGGAAAGTGTTAACCCTCTCTTTTCGGTGTGAGAGTAGAACACCGGATTCCATGTAGCTCATATGGTCTCATGTCGGTTATTGAACTTTTTTCCTAATATAAATGTAAATGTAAATGAACAAGTTAAGTATGTGAACTCTTATTAGGGTTGTCCTAAAGTCTACTACATAGAGGGAGGGTATGAGACTTGTCACACACATTGCACATGTGGGATCCTAAGGGATAGTTCTAGTAGAGTTATATTATGATTATGATTATGATTATGTTGATAAGCTATGACTAGTATTGATCTATTAAGCATGTTATGATAAAGTATGAGAATATGTTGTAAGTATGAAATGGGTTGCTTAATGTGAGACTTATCTTTGGATAGGATTATGGGGTTCTATTCTTGGCATTGCACAAGTGTTGCTTTAGTTGCCTACATGTTGGGTTGATTTTATGTTAAATTGACTTACTATGCTTACTCTATGTGCATGTTGAGTTAAATTGACAGAAAGCATGATTTTGACAAAAATGTTCTTTTCTCATGTAGTGATGATTTTTGTTCATGAAGCCATACTTAGTACGTGTGTTGTACTAACCCTTATTTCTCCCCTTTTCCCAAATATTTTAGGTTCCAGTTGTTGAAGAGTTAGTGGCCAATTTTCAAGGAAGACTTGGCTCTTTTCCCAAGTCATTAGTGAGTCCTCATGTTCGACGATGATGCCATGTTCCACTCTAGCTATGATATTGTTTACGTTTAGAAATGTTATTCTTTCTTTTATCATTGAGATAATTGATGTAAGCATATAATGGCGTATTTTTTTTTGTATTGGCTATGTCCAAACGTTTGTACTCTTTTAGATGGTTCTATGTGAGACAAAGTGTTAGACTAAATTCCTATGTATTGGTTATGTTGTCTAAATGAGAAGCCTAAATAAGCTTCATATGTGAGGAGTCTAAGTAAACTCCATATGTAGTACGTGAGAGGTCTATGTAAACCTCAATATATAAAAAGTTTAAATTTTTCCACATTTTGACCTATGATGTGCTATGATGTATGCTAAGGGATAGTCTTAGTCCTCTTCGAGGACGCCAACGCCGATAACGACTAGGGGGTACTTTGAGTCATTTTAAACTTGGTATTAGAGAATGAGTTTGAGTAATCTTAGGCTGATGTCTCGCTAAACCACGTCTATATAGGGTCTTACTCATAATCTTGAAGCGCGCCACACTTATGAATGAGAGACTATGACATGCTTAGGAACTTTCACTCTCTTGTTTTTCCTTAGTCATTCCTAAGAGTTTTAAATTTATCTAGTCCTTTATTCTAATCCTTTTATTGTGCTTATAGGCAATGAATACAAGAAGGAACAATGCTCCAAGGGACGAGGAGGAGAATTTGAATGAGGCGGTTCCCCCTTAAGCTCCTAAAAACCCTCAAGTTCCTATTGAAGAAGGGGCTATGTCTAACGTTGAGATAAGGGCGGCTATTCATAGCTTGACTCAAGTGTTAGATACTCAAGTTTCTAGGGATACTAGGGTGGGATACTAGGGTGCAAGTGAACCCCAATGCTATCACTACCGCATCAAGGATAAGGGATTTCACAAGGATGAATCTCCCTACTTTCCTTGGCTCCAAGGAGGAGGAGGACCCACAAAGGTTCATCGATGAAGTGTTCAAAGTTCTTGATGCTATGGAGTGTCTTCTCAAGAAAAGGCGGAACTAACCGCCTACCAACTCAAAGATGTGGCTCAAGTTTTGTATGACCAATATAATGATGAGAGGTCGGTAAGAAAAGGCTGGATTACTTGGGGAGATTTCAAGACGAACTTCCATGATAGGTTCTTTCCCTTTGAACTAAGAGAGAGGAAAATGCAAGAATTCATTAACTTATATCAAGATAGTATGAGTGTGAAAGAGTATAGTCTCAAGTTCACTCGACTATCCAAGCATGCTCCTACTATGGTTGCGGATTCTAGAGCTAATATGAACAAATTTGTTATGGGGATATCCGACCTTGTGGTTAATAAATGTAGGTCGGCTATGTTGATTCCTAGTATGGACATCACTGGTCTCATGGTTCATGCCGAACAAATTGAGGATCAAAATCTTAAGCAAGTTGGTAGGGAATTGAAGAAGGTAAGGACCGAAGATGGGAATTCTTCCAAGACTAAATTTGAGGTGCTAGACAAACCAAGCTTCAAAAGGAGGTTTTCCAACCAATGAAATCCTAATAATCCAAGGGTCAATAAAGGTAAGGTGTCTACTCCCAATCCCCAAGAGGGGAAAGATGGTGTTTCTTATGTTAAGAAGCCTCTTTGTTCAAAATGTTGTCGAAAAAATGATGTTAAGTGCCTAGTTGGCACGGGTAATTTCTATGGTTGTGGCAAGAGTGGTCACATGAAGAGAGATTGCCCTATGATGAAAGCTCAAGGAAGGGAAAATGCTCAAGCACAAGCAAATGCCCCAAATCCAGATGCCCATAAAAAGAATCGCTATTATGCTCTCCAAACACGAGGTGATAATGAGAGCTCATTGGATATGGTTACCGGTATGTTATAGTTGTTTCCTTTAATGTATATGATTTGTTAGATCCTGGAGCTGCATTGCCATTTGTGACCCCTCTTGTAGCCATGAAATTTGATATACTACCCGACATCTTAGATGAGCCCTTTTCGGTTTCTACCCCGATGGTTGAATCTGTGGTGGCTTAATGAGTCTATAGAGGTTGTCCTATGTCATGACTGGAATCTATACCCCAAACGAGACCGGCGTCGTTGACCTCTCAGAGGTCGCAGACAAGCCTACATACGTCATTCTTACTTCATCTAGGTTAATTTTAGCGGAAAATTTGAAACTTTTTGTTTCTTATCATGCATAAAGGTCATTCTACTTACATTCATGTGTTCACCATCAACCATCTAACATTAAGATTATCAACTGAAAGAAATAGTTCAATACTGCATTAAATGTATAATTGCCAAAATAGCACCAATACAATGTCTGAAATAAAAACGGAAAGAAACACTAGTGGAACATACTCTATTAGCTAAAGCCTACATCTAAGCTAGATATTAACGGTAGACATCCTCGAAAGCATGAGGGTCTACCAAGTCCGGATGAAATCTCCACGTCCGGATAGCTACAACGTCAACCTGTAAGCTCTAGCGTCCACCTGTGCCTGCACCTAAAAATATAGAGTTTTATGGGATTAGTACACACTTGTACTAAGTATAGGTATATGCAAGCACACACCAAGGACATGCATAAGTAAGAATAGCTCTTTCCTAGCAACATGATTATGGAAAGTCAAGTCAGTGGACTTTTCAAATTGGGATTAGGAAAGTTAGTGAGCTTTCCAAATTTAGATTAGGAAAGTCAGTGAGATTTCCAAATTTGGATTAGGAAAGTCAGCGAGCTTTCCAAATTTAGATTAGGAAAGTCATGCCATGAGAATAATATGCATCATCATAATTATCATATTGCACACAGCACATAACATCTTACACATATCACATATCATATTGCATATAGCACATAACATCTTTCATATCATTCATTCATATGCCATGAGACCTTGGAATCATGGATTTGACATTAAGACTTCCCAAAATGAGGGCTAAACATATGGGACCTCAACTAGGGAGCCTTCTTTAGCAAACACAGAGTCTGCTTCATTCATTCATACGTACTTCATTTCATTCATTCATAAGCTAGTGTAAACACCAGCTATACCTAAGATTTAGTTTAAGACTCTCATCGGGTTTGCTGTACAATGATCAAGAATAACCTAGTGTTATTACTTGATTCCAGCTTACCTCTTGATTATCCTATCCTAACACCTTTGGTATCGTTCATTTCATTATGTATATCATTTGAGGCTGGCCTCATTCATTTATTGGGAACTTTAACTTTAACCGACATAGATCATGTATGCCAAGATCTCGATTTCGATCTAAGTAGGCGGCATTATTCTTGAACATTTAATTCACGTATGACTTATGTATCAATACGGAATTTGGGGCAAGGGAACCCGGTTTCGAATCCCTTGGACAACACTTACATTTTTCATTGATTTTATTTTTGTTCAACATGACATTGGGACCCTAGATCGAGCCCCAACATCAACATTCCCTATTTATTTTTCTCCTTTGAATTTCCTCTTACTTGGCCGAGGGGTTGTGGGATCGAACCCCTACAGCCCCTTTTATTTTTTTATTTAATTCTCCTTGTCTATTTCGAGTAGACCATGAGGTTGTGGGATCAAACCCCCACAACCTCTCTTTATTTTATTTTATTTTTATTTCGCCTACACAGCCTAGAGGTCGTGGGTTCAATTCACACGCCTCACATTTCTTTTATCTTCATTTTTCTCTTAACTCCCTTCACTGCCTTGAGGTCGTGGGTTCGATTGCCACGCCTCACATTTCTTTTCTTTTTATTTTCTCTTACTCTCCTCTACTGCCTTGAGGTCGTGGGTTCGATTCCCACGCCTCACATTTATTTTCTCTTCATTTTTTTTCTATAAGTTCTGACCAAGAGGTTGTGGGTTTGAATCCCACTCCTCTCATTCTTAATTTTGTATTTTATTATTCAGCCAAAGACACCCAAGATCGAATCCCCTTAACCCCATTTATTTCACGTTTTTAGTGTATCTCAAGGGTGGGTTCGTGGGTTTGAATCCTAGTGACCTCACTTAATTTACACTTCATTAGTTTTCCAGATTTATTCATCTACGTTTAGCCAAAAACCAAACTTATAAGATGCTGGAAAATTGGTCACATTTCAGCTCACTTTCATCAATATTTTACACTTGAACTCATAGGGTAATTCGTAGATCATTGAACACGTTTTGGGTGCATTTTTCGTAGGTTCGTTTAGCCAAGAGAATATCATTCAAATCAGCCACATTTCATCTTATATGAACATCATGATTTACATAGGTTTATGCACGTAAAATAACAAAGATAATATTAAAATTTTTGGAGCATCAAACAGAGAACATTAGTTATTGTTACATCCTGCACACACATGCACATAGTTTCGAAAACCCATAGGTTGTCATTCATACAATTTAAAACTCACAAACATGAACATATTCATCACAAAAACACAACATACACCTAAATCTACCAGCAATCATACCCAACCTACGAATCATTGGGAGCTAGTGACAAGGACATGCAATGGGGAACAACCCTAGTTTTCGGACTGAATAATCTGAACCTTAAGGGGTCTCTTGGGAAAGGGACCAAGAGAGAAGAGAACCCATACCTTTTTGACGTTCAAACCTCAAATTGCTGGCCAAAGACTTCTCCAAATATCACGTCCAAATCCCCTCAATGTCAACACCAACTCGACGGACAAACTTCTCTTCGCCTACGTGATTGATTTCATTTATTTTCTTATATTTTCGTTGTGAGTTCTTCAAGTGTGAAGAACTTTTGTTTACCTACTATTTTTGAAGTTATTTGGCAGAGAGAATCGTGAAAAAGAAGAGAGATTGAACGTGAAAGTGAGATAGACGTGAGAGGAGAGAGTTACCTTAGGCTTAGGAGTCTAGTTTAGGACTTAGTCAAATAAGGTTTTTATTAAATATTAAAAATCTGATTTCCCTTTTAATTTAATCAGCTAATAAATAATAAATATTAATTAATTAAATTAATTTATCAACTTAAATAAAAACAACTTTAAATTCATTGCTTCCACCTAGGTTCGAACCCGGGTGGAGCAAGACTTCACTTCAAGAGCTAATTTTCGGCCCTCTCTCCCCAAAATGTCCCTCCACCTTATTAATTAAATAATTATTTATATATTTAGGGTAATTATGATACTACCCTTAGCCTGGAAAAAGACCATTTTACCCCTAGATCCTCCAAAAATATGACTTTCCCTTTTTAAATCCGGTGAAGACTCATTCGAGTAAATCTTCGTATTCAAGAGCCCTACATGGTTGGACCCAACCTTTCCAAGTTCAACTAACTCCCCAAGTTAGTTGGCTTGGCTGTAGCAAGGGTTCCGAGGTCTGGTTCTACGCGCATCAATCCGTGTGAACCCGGTCTAATCGTAGGCATTCTAGACACATTAACCATTACTTAGCATATCCATTTGTAGGGTTGTTACATTATCCCCCCCTTAGGAACATTCGTCCCCGAATGACACTACACAACATTTTAAAATAAAGAGGGTGATTTTCGAAGATATCTTAACATACTTGAGACTTTACTCTTTGTGAATTTCTGTTTCACACTTACTCTGGATAATGCATATTACTTAAGCTTATGTGAAGCTTTATATTTGAGATTGAGGAACTTCCTTCTCAATCCCACTTAACTTGATGCACCTCACAACTTATGCAACACAAAAATCATGTCCACGCTATACAAAAACAGCAACATGACATGCAAACATGAATTCATTTTAACTCTAACTTATTCGGAAACTTAACCTTACTACCCTGTTTCGATAGTCTATGGTAGTCTAGCATTTATGAAGTAATACATACCTAAGCCATCTCCTTGAGCTAGTAAACAGCCTACTTAGCCTTCTCCTCTTCATCAATACTCATAGCAGGCTTTAGAACTTACCATGCACTCACCTCCATGCGAACAACCACTCTTATCAAAAAATTTTCGTTCACACTGGGCATTTCTATCACTGCCCCTTCTTGGGAAGGCCAGATCTTGAGTCTGGCGCCTTAGACCACTTGGCCATCCTAATTCTTGTGTGTATTCTTCTACGCGCGCACACAAGAAAAAAGTTAGATACTTAGAATGACACAAAGTGTCAGAGCTCTAGATAGCACGATAAAGAGTAGAAGAAGGGAAATTTTTCTACGCATCATGCAGTCTCTAATTCAGGATAGTGGTGCACTTCACTACCATGACTTAGAAACTACTCAATGTGGTTGATGTGAACTTATTATTCTCAGAATTTAACCTAGTGCTCTGATACCAACTTTGTCACTACCGAAATCTATACCCCAGACGAGACCGGCGTCGTTGACCTCTCAGAGGTCGCAGACAAGCCTACATACGTCATTCTTACTTCATCTAGGTTAATTTTAGCGGAAAATTTGAAACTTTTTGTTTCTTATCATGCATAAAGGTCATTCTACTTATATTCATAGTGTTCACCATCAACCATCTAACATTAAGATTATCAACTGAAAGAAATAGTTCAATACTGCATTAAATGTATAATTGCCAAAATGGCACCAATACAATGTCTGAAATAAAAACGGAAAGAAACACTAGTGGAACATACTCCACTAGCTAAAGCCTACATCTAAGATAGATAGTAACGGTAGACATCCTCGAAAGCATGAGGGCCTACCAAGTCCGAATGAAATCTCCACGTCCGGATAGCTGCAACGTCAACCTGTAAGCTCTAGCGTCCACCTGTGCCTGCACCTAAAAATATAGAGTTGTATGGGATTAGTACACACTTGTACTAAGTATGTATATATCCAAGCACACACCAAGGACATGCATGAGTAAGAATACCTCTTTCCTAGCAACATGATTATGGAAAGTCAAGTCAGTGGACTTGCCAAATTGGGATTAGGAAAGTTAGTGAGCTTTCCAAATTTAGATTAGGAAAGTCAGTGAGCTTTCCAAATTTGGATTAGGAAAGTCAGTGAGCTTTCCAAATTTAGATTAGGAAAGTCATGCCATGAGAATAACATGCATCATCATAATTATCATATGGCACACAACACATAACATCTTACACATAGCACATATCATATTGCATATAGCACATAACATCTTTCATATCATTCATTCATATGCCATGAGACCTTGGAATCATGGACTTGACATTAAGACTTCACAAAAAGAGGGCTCAAAATATGGGACCTCAACTAGGGAGCCTTCTTTAGCAAACACAGAGTCCGCTTCATTCATTCATACGTACTTCATTTCATTCATTCATAAGCTAGTGTAAACACCATCTATACCTAAGATGTAGTTTAAGACTCTCATCGGGTTTGCTGTACAATGATCAAGAATAACCTAGTGTTATTACTTGATTCCAGCTCACCTCTTGATTATCCTATCCTAACACCTTTGGTATCGTTCATTTCATTATGTATATCATTTGAGGCTGGCCTCATTCATTTATTGGGAACTTTAACTTTAACCGACATAGATCATGTGAGCATCATACAATCCAGTATCTCCCCCACAACGAAAAGAGGTGGAATCACCGGCCAAAGTGACCCAAAACATGCTAGCGTACATGGGAATTGAACCCCGCCAGATCCCTATATTGGCAGTATAGGTTCAAAGACTAGGAGATATAAGGAGACCCATACCCGGCATGCCGGACAGTCTCATCTCATGAGAGTTACGTGAACCTCCGCCCTTCCCGAAAGAAGTCATCACCGCTCATAGCTAGTCTATCGGTGCTCAGTATAAAGTTCCATTTCATTCAACTTATACATCATGGAAGTTGGCTTCTAGTATGAGGACATCATAGCTCAATAGATGATTTCTCATCTCATCATTAGTATTAAGTATACATTATTCTCAATACTTTCATTAGAGTGTTCATAGAGACTGGTCTCTTAATTAACTATACACTCTGATAGGTGAGTACGTTTTGGTAACATTTACTTAGGCTCATTTGAGATTGTTTTAATCTTTTTCATTAGCCTCATATCATGTTGTCACCACATTCATAAACATTAGCACATTTGATCTTCATAATTACTCACCCCTTTTTACGTGAATGTTCATTTTATCATATGCCAATGCACTTGGCCATTTGTGTGTTTCACACTCTTACTTAACCCTTCTAGGGTTTCATCATTTCATTACATAATAATCATTTCATCGTATGCCAAATCACTTGTCCATTTAGTGTGTTTTATACTCGTACTTAACCCTTCTAGGGTTACATCATTTCATTACATACATCTTAGGTTCACTTATATTTAAACGTATGCTAGACTTATGGGTCTATACATACAAGCCATGAGGCTTCATTCATAGTTCGTTTAAGTGATTCATATCTTCCTAAGATTATGTAGTACAAGACTTATGCATCTTGTATGTATGCCAAGATCTCGATTTCGATCTAAATAGGCAGCATTATTCTTGAACATTTAATTCACGTATGACTTATGTATCAATACGGAATTTGGGGCAAGGGAACCCGTTTTCGAATCCCTTGGACAACACTTACATTTTTCATTGATTTTATTTTTGGTCAACATGACATTGGGACCCTAGATCGAGCCCCAACATCAACATTCCCTCTTTATTTTTCTCCTTTGAATTTCCTCTTACTTGGCCGAGGGGTTGTGGGATCGAACCCCCACAGCCCCTTTTATTTTTTTATTTAATTCTTCTTGTCTATTTCGAGTAGACCATGAGGTTGTGGGATCAAACCCCCACAGCCTCTCTTTATTTTTTTTATTTTTTTTATTTCGCCTACACTGCCTAGAGGTCGTGGGTTCAATTCCCACGCCTCACATTTCTTTTATCTTCATTTTTCTCTTAACTCCCTTCACTGCCTTGAGGTCGTGGGTTCGATTCCCACGCCTCACATTTCTTTTCTTTTTATTTTCTCTTACCCTCCTCTACTGCCGTGAGGTCGTGGGTTCGATTCCCACGCCTCACATTTATTTTCTCTTCATTTTTTTCTTTAAGTTCTGACCAAGAGGTTGTGGGTTCGAATCCCACTCCTCTCATTCTTAATTTTGTATTTTATTTTTCAGCCAAAGACACCCAAGATCGAATCCCCTTAACCCCATTTATTTCACATTTTTAGTGTATCTCAAGGGTGGGGTCGCGGGTTCGAATCCTAGTGACCTCACCTAATTTACAGTTCATTAATTTTCCATATTTATTCATCTACGTTTAGCAAAAAACAAAACTTACAAGCTGCTGGAAAATTGGTCACATTTCAGCTCACTTTCATCAATAATTTACACTTGAACTCATAGGGTAATTCGTAGATCATTTAACACGTTTTGGGTGCATTTTTCATAGGTTCGTTCAGCCAAGAGAATATCATTCAAATCAGCCACATTTCATCTTATATGAACATCACGATTTACATAGGTTTATGCACGTAAAATAACAACCATAACATTAAAATTGTTGGAGCATCAAACAGAGAACATTAGTTACTGTTACATCCTTGCACACACATGCACATAGTTTCGAAAACACATAGGTTGTCATTCATACAATTTAAAACTCACAAACATGAACATATTCATCACGAAAACACAACATACACCTAAATCTACCAGCAATCATACCCAACCTACGAATCATTGGGAGCTAGTGACAGGGACATGCAATGGGGAACAACCCTAGTTTTCGGACTGAATAATCTGAACCTTAAGGGGTCTCTTGGGAAAGGGACCAAGAGAGAAGAGAACCCATAACTTTTTGACGTTCATACCTCGACTTGCTTCCCAAAGACTTCTCCAAAGATCACGTCCAAATCCCCTCAATGTCAACACCAACTCGACGGACAAACTTTTCTTTGCGTACGTGATTGATTTCGTTTGTTTTCTTATATTTTCATTTTGAGTTCTTCAAGTGTGAAGAACTTTGGTTTACCTACTGTTTTTAAAGTTATTTGGCAGACAGAATCATGAAAAAGAAGAGAGATTGAACGTGAAAGTGAGATAGACGTGAGAGGAGAGAGTTACCTTAGGCTTAGGAGTCTAGTTTAGGACTTAGTCAAATAAGGTTTTCATTAAATATTAAATATATGATTTCCCTTTTAATTTAATCAGCTAATAAATAATAAATATTAATTAATTACATTAATTTATCAACTTAAATAAAAACAACTTTTAATTCATTGTTTCCACCTAGGTTCGAACTCGAGTGGAGCAAGACTTCACTTCAATAGCCAATTTTCGGCCCTGTCTTCCCAAAATGCCCCTCCACCTTACTAATTAAATAATTATTTATATATTTAGGGTAATTACGATACTACCCTTAGCCTGGAAAAAGACCATTTTACCCCTAGACCCCCCAAAACTATGACTTTCCCTTTTTAAGTCCGGTAAAGACTCATTCGAGTAAATCTTCGTATTTGAGAGCCCTACATGGTTGGACCCAACCTTTACAAGCTCAACTAACTCTCCAAGTTAGTTTGCTTGGCTGTAGCAAGGGTTCCGAGGTCTGGTTCTACGTGCATCAATCCGTGTGAACCCGGTCTAATCGTAGGCATTCTAGACACATTAAGCATTACTTAGCATATCCATTTTAGGGTTGTTACATCCTATTTCGTTGCCCAGTAAAGTTTCATTAGTAGACTTGATATGCTAGATTTTGATGTCATATTAGGAATGATTGGTTGCATGCTTGCTTTGCCACTATTGATTGTAGGACAAGGGTAGTCAAATTTCAATTTGTAAATGAACATATTTAGATCATTTCGTGTCTATAAACATGCAAGTTGATTGCAAAGGGTTTTTGATACCACATAGTTAGAGTTAGGGAGCTTGAATCCGAGGTCCCTCCCTTAGAGTCGGTACCCGTAGTGAGGGAATTTCCTGAGGTCTTTCCCGTTGACCTGCCCAGAATTCCTCCTGAACGGGAGATTGGCTTTGGTATAGATTTATTGCCGGATACACAACCTATTTCCACCCCTTCTTATCGGATGTCCCCGACCGAGTTGAAAAAACTAAAGTCTCAACTCAAGGATTTGCTAGAGAAGGGTTTTATTCAACCAAGCATATCTCCAAGGGGTGCCCTAGTATTATTTGTGAAGAAGAAGGATGGGTCTTTGAGAATGTGTATCAATTATCGTCAATTGAACAAAGCCATCATAAATAATAAGTACCCACTCCCTAGGATTGATGACTTTTTTTATCAACTCCAACAAGAGAGTTACTTTTCAAAGATTGACTTGAGGTCGGGTTATCGCCATCTTAGAGTGATGGAGGTTGATATTCCAAAAACGGCATTCCGGAGAAGATATAGTCACTATGAATTCCTAGTTATGTCCTTTGGTCTAACAAATGTCCCGACAACTTTGATGGACCTTATGAATCGAATTTTTAGAAAGCATCTTGATTTGTTTGTGATTGTCTTCATTGATGACATTTTGATATACTCTAGAAGTGAAACTGACCATATGAGCCATTTGAGGATAATTTTGCAAGTTCTCAAGGATAACCAACTTTTTGCTAAGTTTAGTAAGTGTGAATTTTTGTTGAGATCGGTCGCATTCCTTGGTCACATGGAACTAGCCGCCTACCAACTAAAAGATGTGGCTCATGTTTTGTATGAGCAATATAAGGATAAGAGACCGCTTAGAGAAGGTCGGATTACTTGGGGAGATTACAAGACAACCTTCCTTGATAAGTTCTTTCCCTTGGAACTAAGGGAGAGAAAAATGCAAGAATTCATCAACTTACATCAAGGTGGTATGAGTCTGAAGGAGTATAGTCTCAAGTTCACTCAACTATCCAAGCATGCTCCTACTATGGTTGCGGATTCTAGGGGTAAGATGAACAAATTTGTTATGGGGATATCTGACCTTGTGGTTAATGAATGTAGGTCTGCTATGTTGATTCCTAGTATGCACGTCTCTCGTCTCATTGTTCATGCCGAACTAATTGAGGAGCATAAGCTTAAGAAAGTTGGTAGAGAATTGAAGAAGGCAAGGACTGAAGATGGGAATTCTTCCTAGACTAAATTTGAGGTGCAAGACAAACCAAGGTTAAAAAGGAGGTTTTACAATCAAGGCCCTCCTAATACTCCAAGGGTCAATAAAGGTAAGGGGTCTACTCCCAAGCCCCAAAAGGGGAAAGGTGGTGGTTCTTATGTCGAGAAGCCTCTTTGTTCAAAATGTGGTAGAAAACATGATGGTAAGTGTCTAGTTGGCACGGGTATTTGCTATGGTTATGGAAAGAGTGGTCACATGAAGAGAGATTGCCCTATGATGAAAGCTCATGGAAGGGAAAATGCTGAAGCACAAGCAAATGCCCCAAATCTGGATGCCCCTAAAAAGAATAACTTTTATGCTCTCCAATCTCGAGGTGATCAAGAGAGCTCACAGGATGTGGTTACCAGTATGTTACAATTATTTTCCTTTAATGTACATGCTTTGTTATATCCCGGAGCTACATTGTCATTTATGACCCCTCTTGTATCCATGAAATTTGATATTCTACCCAACATCTTAGATGGGCCCTTTTCGTTTTCTACTCTGTGGTTGAACTCGTGGTGGCCTAAAGAGTCTATAAAGATTTTCCTATTTCCTTGCCCAATTGAGTTACAGTAGTTGACTTGATAGAACTTGATATGCTAGATTTTGATGTCATATTTGGAATAGATTGGTTGCATGCTTTCTTTGCCTCTATTGGTTGTAGGACAACGTAGTAAAATTTCAATTTCTAAATTAACCCATTTTTGAGTGGAGAGGAGGAAACTCAAATCCTAAGGGTAAGATAATTTAGTGTCTAAAAGCTTTCAAGTTGATTGCAAAGGGTTTTCGCTACAACATAGTTAGAGTTAGGGATCTTCAATCCGAGCTCCCTCCTTTAGAGTCGGTACCCGTCGTGAGGGAATTTCTGGAGGTCTTTCCCGATGACCTGCCCAAAATTCCTCCCGAACGGGAGATTGACTTCGGCATAGATTTATTGCCGGATACACAACCTATTTCCGCCCCTCCTTATCAAATGGCCCCAGCCGAGTTGAAAGATTCAAAGGCTCAACTCAAGGATTTGCTAGATAAGGGTTTTATTCAACCACGTATATCTCCATGGGGTGCTCCAGTATTGTTTGTGAAAAAGAAGGATGGGTCTTTGAGAATGTGTATCGACTATCGTCAATAGAAGAAAGTCACCATAAATAATAAGTACCCACTCCCTAGGATTGATGACTTGTTTGATAAACTCAAAGGAGCGAGTTACTTTTCAAAGATTGACTTGAGGTCGGGTTATCACCAACTTAGAGTGAGGGAGGTTGATAATACGAAAATGGCATTCCGAACAAGATATGATCACTTTGAATTCCTAGTTATGTCTTTTGGTCTAACCATTGCCCCAGCGCCTATCATGGACCTTATGAATCGAGTTTTTAGAAAGTATATTGATTTGTTTGTGATTGTCAGTACACCATTTTAGGCCTAAGGCCACCCCAGTAAAGTGTAGCCTAAACTAACAAAAAGTGTGGCCTTTGAGAAAAGGCTACAATTTTGGACTTTAAGCAACACTTTTTAGTGGGTGGCCAAAAGGAGCGTAACCTTTGACATTAGACAACACTTTAGAAATGTCGCCATAGCAGCTACACTAAAAAAGCGTTGCCAAAGAGCTATAAAGGGCACACTTTGTAGTAATCATTAGCAACACTTTTTGTTTGGTTATACTACACTTAAAAGCATGGTCTTTGCTTTGTTATTGGTCACATTTAAGAAGTGTTGCCTTTCATATCTCATCTAGAACAACACTTATTAAGTGTCGCAATGTTTCGTAGAATTTTTGTAGCCAATATTTTTCATCTTTAACAATAATAATATTTATTTGCATGTCATCAATAATCATATAATTAAATATTTAAGTGATATAAACCACAAAATTAGCTAATAAATTAATCGAAGCTATATATTTTGAATAAGCTTTGAAAACGATGTCTTGTACAACCAATACTTAGAAAGTGATTGCTTAAAGATCTCTACTATCAATATATTCCAGAAAATCAAAGGCATTCAAACAAATATGACAATAGTACAAAAACTCTTCATCGTTCGATGCAATAGATCGAATTTACTTCTCGCCACTAATCAAAATTCAATTACCGATATTTTCTTGCACATTTTAAAAATAAAATTATAAGTTAGTGAAATAAATCATGCATTTAATATGCTTAATACTAGTGATTTTTAACAATCAGGAGATTTTGTCATGAATTGCATTCTCTGCAGAGAGGGTTCCTCAATCCTTTGTGGAGGATGACATTGAGAACTCTATTTGCAGTTGGTGTTTTAAAGAAAAATTAACATAATGACGGAGGCAAGTTTTTTTAATTTTCACGGACATAAAGCTGCTGATATATGTTGGTCGCCATAATCTTCATGCTTAGATTTGTAGGAGATAACATTGAATTTACTGGTTATAGAATTTCAAAGAATAAAATATGAAAGAGGAACATTCATATGTTTCTAACAAGCTTTTTATCGGATTATGTACCTTTGTTTCATTTCCAGTGTCATTTTGTTTGGATGGAAAGACCTCTTTCTGCTTCTCTTGATTGGAATTAGAGTTGCTACTTGCTACTTGGAATAGCCTGTGTACTTGAGATGAAATTACTCCCATCATACCCTCTAGAAACTTTCTGCTTCTTAGGCTTGACTTCTAAATCCTTTTTTAGTAAAACTTGCTGCCTGTAGACCAGTAAATATCTTAGTTTCGCTCCTTGAATATTTGAGCACAAAAAAGTATCAAGATGTAAAAATTACTCACCTTCTGATTACTGGGGCATAAAAACTATAAGAAAAAAATACTAGGGAGAATACATGGAAAGAAAATGTGTCTAAAATAAGAATGTAAAATAAGTCAATTGTACCTGATTCCAATTTTTGGCTTGGGCTCAACTCGAAGTGGAAGGGGAATAGATGCAGGTAAAGAATCAGCAAAAACTTAGTTTAAATTAGTCAAGCAATACATAGAAGATGTTAATGGTTATACAACTTGATAACTGTACATATCTGTCATTTTTGGGGGATAAGTTTTATGTGTCCTAACTTTCGCAAACCACAACACATCCTCTATGCTAGCAAAGCTAAAATCCGACGGGTTAAAAATTAAATCAATCTTTTTAATAACTCTATGTGTAAATGAGACTCAACAGACATCAATTTGAAATTCTTGTCACCATTCAATATTATTATGCAGTGGCATCAAAGAAGAAACAAACAAAAGGATATCTTGAATGCTTGAAATGCACGTTGTTGAGTTCATCGCAGAAGGCGTTCAGCATCATCCTCGGCTCCCATCTGCTTATTGAGGTAAAGCAAGTCATCGTTGTCAAGGGATACAATATACAACTTAAACAAGGTTCAAGAAACTATTCCACATTTCCATTATATGGACAGACTAATGTGTTGGACAAAATGATAATCACACCCAGGATAATGTCCAAACTAAATAGCAATAGGAAGAGAGTAACAACGACACCAAATATTAAAATGGGTAAATATGATACCCGAATAAGTAATACAATAATATTGATGAAAAACTTGGTAATGTCAAAAGACTACTACTCAATACTCTTTTATTTCTAACAACTCACAATAATATTATTTGCACACTATTTTCTCACAAACTAAGAAGTAGTTTGTGGATTACTCTCTCTACTCTCTATTGCTTCTCTATTTTTTGGTGTGTCTTCAAGTTTTCAATTACTACTCTATTTATAGAGTTTTTTGAACACTTGCTTACATCATTAATGACATAATGTGATAGCCAATTTCAACAAAAAATTGGCTGCCTAACTCTACCAAACTAATACCAAACTTATACCAAACTTTGACTACCTACTTCCACAAATGTGGCTACCAACTTTCACATTGGTGGCTACCAATTTTCACATTTGTGGCTAGTAATTTCAACAAGTATGACTGCAAAATTAATTGCTGCCAAGATTTATTTCCACAAATCTCTCCCTTAATTTTGATTTTTCTTCTTTACTCCAAGGCTTGATCTCAATCTCTGAAAATCTTCAAACTTGAGAGGCTTTGTAAAAATATCCGCAACTTGATCATGAGATTTCACATACTTGAGCTCTACCTCTTTCTTGGTAATGCATTCTCGGATAAAGTGATACCTTGTGTCTATGTGCTTGCTTCGATCATGATACACTGGATTCTTTGCTAGTGCTTGCGCAGATTTATTATCAACACAAATCATTGTGGATTCAATTTGTGACAAATTGAGTTCCTTCAATAACCGTCTCAACCAAATAGCATGACATGTATATGATGTCGCTGCCACATATTCAGCTTCACAAGTCGAGAGAGTAACAATTGATTGTTTCTTTCAACTCCAAGAAATAACACAATCACCCAAGAAAAACACAAAATCAGATGTGCTTTTTCTATCATCAACATCTCCCGCATAATCACTATCACAATATCCCACAAGATTAAAATTATTGGAAGAAGAATAAAATAGCCCAAGGTCGATTGTACCTTTTACGTAGCGAAGAATTCTTTTAGCGACCTTCAAGTGAGTGGAGGTAGGAGCTTCCATGAATCGACTTACTACTCCAACTGCAAAGACTATATCTGGTCTCGTACATGTCAAGTACCTCAGACTTCCTACGAGACTTTTGAACAAAGTGGAATCCACTTCTTCTCCATCGTCAAACTTTGACAATTTTGTTCCACTTTCCATTGGGGTGTTCACAGGGTTGCAATCAAACATGTTGAACTTCTTCAAAATCTCCTTTGTATAGCTTTCTTGAGATATGAAGATGCCTTCCTCCATTTGTTTGACTTCTAGGCCCAAGTAATATGACATGAGCCCTATGTCCGTCATCTCAAACTCAAGAGACATAGCTTTCTTGAAAGCTTCAAATAAAACTGGGTTGTTACCCGTTATAATGAGATCATCAACATAAAGACAAACAAGCAGAATATCTCTATTAGTATGAACTTTAATATAAAGGGCATATTCATGGAGACAACGAGTAAACCCATTGTCTTGAAAGTGTTTGTCAATGCGACTATTCCAAGCTCGTGGAGCTTGCTTCAACCCATATAAGGCTTTCTTCAACCTCAACACCTTATCTTCATGATTTTTAACCACAAAACCCAATAGTTGCTCAACATAGACTTCTTCTTCAAGATATCCATTCAAGAATACCGATTTGACATCTAGTTGATGGATCTTCTACTTCATTTGCGCCGCTAAAGAGATCAATAGACGGATTGTCTCCATGCGGGCAATAGGTGCATAAACTTCTTCAAAGTCGATGCCATGCCTTTGTTTGTAGCCTTTAGCCACAAGTCTTGCCTTGTATCTTTCTACTTCTCCGTGGGCATTTTTCTTCATCTTGTATACCCATTTGACTCCAATTGCTCGATGGTCCTTTGGAAGAGTTGTCAACTCCCAAGTGTTGTTCTTCTCTATTTATTGGATCTCTTCCTCCATGTCTTTTCTCCACCTTTTGTCAGTTACAGCTTCATCAAAATTCATTGGTTCACTATCAGCAAAAAGACAACACAAAAAATCAAAATTAGTAATTTCTTCTGTGTCATCATAGAGTTCTTGAATGTTCCTCATCCTATGTGGTCTTTCACTTGAACTCTCTTGAGAAGATGGAGATGCAATATTTGCTGGTGAAGGAGGCGGGGTTGCATCCTATGCCATGGTCTCATGTTCTTCTTCATCTCCGAAGTATGGAAGAAAATCATATGTTCTTTCTTCTGGAGCCTCCCAGTTCCATGATGCTTCTTCATCAAATTCAACATCACGACTCACCACCACCTTGTTATTGCTTGGATTGTATAATTTGTAGTCTTTCGAACTTGCGTCATAGCCAACAAACACATACTTGACACTCCGATCGTCAAGTTTAGCTCTCCCTTGATGTGGAACATGAGCATAGTCTATGCTCCCAAAGATTCTCAAGTGCTTAACACTTTGCTTTCTTCCGCTCCATGCTTCTTGAGGTGTTTGATCTCGTATATTTTTTTGTTGGAGACCTGTTGCTCAAATAAACTGCACAAGAAACAGCCTCGGCCCAAAATTCTTTTGGTAGATGTTTAGCTTTCAACGTACATCTAGCCATATTAAGAATTGTTCTATTCTTTCTTTCTGCAACTCCATTTTGTTTTGGCGAGTAAGGTACCGTTAGAGGGCGACTTCCATGAGATTGACAAAAGTCATTAAATTCTTTTGAAGTGAATTCGCCTCCTCTATCAAACCTTAATGCTTTTATTTCATAGCCACTTTCTTTTTCTACAAGTGCTTTGAAATTTTTAAAGGCAACAAAAACTTTAGATTTTTGCTTCAAGAAGTATACCCAAGTCTTTCTACTGAAATCATCAATAAAGAGCAAGAAATATTTTCTTTTACCAAAAGAAGGTGAATCGATTGGACCACACACATCGGTGTGAGCAAGTTGGAGTGGCTTACTTGTTCTTGATGTAGTCTCCTTTGGGAAACTCCTCCTTGCATGTTTTCCAAGAAGACAAGCTTCACACAATTGATTTGGATGGTTGATTGGCGGTATCCCATCAACCATGTTCTTGTCTCCCATTGATTTGAGCGCTTCAAAGTTCAAGTGCCCAAATCTCATATGCCAACACCATGAGTCATCTTGCACATTAGCCTTCAAACACTTTGCATCGATAGTTTGAAGATTCAAAGGAAACAACCTATTCTTTGCCATATGAACTTTAGTAATTAAGTTGTTACTTGAATCTCTTAGCCAAAGATGCATATTTTTCATATGAATATCATATCCTTTTTCAAGAAGTTGACCCAAACTCAAAATATTACTTTTAAATTTTGGCACATAATAAACATTGGTAATCAATTTATGACCACCATCTTTACAGGATATCAGAATCGTACCTGTCCCTTCAATTTGGATCTTTGAGGCATCGCCAAAAGACACATTACCTTTCACGGTCTTCTTTATCTCCACAAATTTATCTTTCTGGCCACACATATGATTGCTTGCTCCATTGTCAAGATACCATGAGCTGCAATCATCTTTATCTTCTTCTTTGAGTGTTAATAACAGTGTTGACTCATCTTCATCTTTGTTGTTGTCAACAAGATTAACTTTTTCTTCAACATTACTACGACATTCCCAAGAGTAATGTCCCATTTTATGACAGTTATAACACTCAATTTTAGATTTTTCATACCTGATTTCATTTGTACCTTGATAGGCTCCATGTCTTCTGCCTCCTCGTTGACCACGACCACAACCTCTGAATGACTGGTGACCTTTATCTTCATTGTTGAAATAATTGGTGTAACTTCTTCCTCTTCCACGACCTCCACGGCCTCCACGGCCTCTCCATTGCCAATTTCCTTTGTAACTTTTCTCACCTTCAAATCCTTTGAAGGATGCATGTGTTTTAAGAAGTTGCTCTAGTGGCTCTTCTTTTCTCCATTTCATTTTCTCTTCATGGGCTAGTAAAGAACCTTCCAACGTTCTACCGTCATAGAGTCTAGATCTTTAGACTCCTCAATAGCACACACCACATAATCAAATTTAGGTGTTAAAGAACGAAGGATCTTTTCTACCACACGCACATCATCTACTTCCTCTCCGTATCTTCTTAGTTGATTTACAACAGACATCAATCTTGAGCAAAAATCCGAAATGGATTCGGATTCTTTCATTTTTAAAACTTCAAACTCAGCCCTTAGAGTTTGAAGTTTTATCTTCTTTACTTTATGAACTCCTTGGAGAGAATTTTGTAAAATCTCCCACGCCTCTTTTGAGGTGGTTGCATCAGCCACCTTCTCAAAAATGCCATCATTCAAACATTGATGGATAAAAGTGAGGGCCTGTTGATCTTTCTTTCTTGTCTTTAACAAGACCTCCTTTTCATTTGAGGGCAAAGTTTCCTCATTTGCGGGTTTTGTATACCATTTGTCTACAATATCCCAAACATCTTGAGAGCCAAGAATTGCTTTCATTCGTAGACACCATTTTTCATAATTTTCTCTTGTGAGACGGGGGTATTGAAAGGACAACGGACTATTATTTGTCATGGCTCTGATACCACGTTGTTGGACAAAATGATAATCACACCCAGGATAATGTCCAAACTAAATAGCAATAGGAAGAGAGTAACAATGACACCAAATATTAAAATGGGTAAATATGATACCCGAATAAGTAATACAATAATGTTGATGAAAAACTTGGTAAGACTACTACTCAATACTCCTTTATTTCTTACAACTCACAATAATATTATTTGCACACTATTTTCTCACAAACTAAGAAGTAGTTTGTGGATTACTCTCTCTACTCTCTATTGCTTCTCTATTTTTTGGTGTGTCTTCAAGTGTTCAATTACTACTCTATTTATAGAGTTTTTTGAACACTTGTTTACATCATTAATGACATAATGTGATAGCCAATTTCAACAAAAAATTGGCTGGCTAACTCTACCAAACTTTGACTACCTACTTCCACAAATGTGGCTACCAACTTTCACATTGGTGGCTACCAATTTTCACATTTGTGGCTAGTAATTTCAACAAGTATGGCTGCAAAATTAATTGCTGCCAAGATTTATTTCCACATAATGTACCAAAAGGAAAAAAAAGAGGAAGCAATTATTGTGAGAAAGAATCTTTACCGCCTCTTCCATGAAGGTAACCTCCACGTTCCCAGCAACCTCTTGCATCTGAACATGTCAAGAACCCAGTAGGAAAAACCAGGATCCATGTCAGGGCATGTTATCAGAAATTGGGGCATGTTACGATGAATATTTTATAACATAATCTAACCCTGAAAAGACTTTAAATTACATGTTTAGTTCAGGCAACACTGGATCAGTACATCAATTCCAACTCCAAGTCCACTTCAGGCCAAAGAACAGGGGCAGCAGGAGAGTAATCTGAAGATACTCTAATGCAGACATGTAAATCAGGATAGAAGTGGCACAAAACAAAGCATGAAAAAAGAGGAAACTCAATACAAAAAAACATCAAAGTGTATGCTTTTTTTATCAATGTAACCTGGGATATCAAAAGATTATTCAAACTACACCTCCGGATCTTGTCCCGACCATTCTTGCAACTCAAATTCACTACTATGCCATGGTTTCTGATCAACCAATCTGGAAACCTTTTTGTGAGTACATGCAGTTATAAAAGGGCTCAACTCTTACCAGAATTTCTTGCACTTTATTATCGCAGATTGCAGCAGCTATATAAGAGTAATTGATTATAGCATATTGCAGCAGCTGAGTTAAGTGCAAGCTATAACCTATTGTATGTAATGTAAACTGATTCTATAACATGTACACTGATTCTATAAATTGCAGACACAAGATCGTAGTAGAGAAGCTCGAGCCAAAATTACAAGGGAAACCACCAGAAGTTCAACAACAAGGTAATTTTGATTCAAAAAATTGTTGTGAAGCCTGGAGTTAGCTACTTATTTCACAAGCTAAAAGCTAAAAGTAAATTAAAATATGCTCTTAGATTTAGCTACTTTTTTGAAACTTCAATGAGAAAACACAAAAAAGTTCTATTATTTAACTCTAGTTTTACAAAATAAGAAATTTGTAATAGAATCAAGGGTCTACAACTCTCATGAGTAACATAGACCACGCAAAACAGCAATCCAGAAGCAGATATACCACCTTATGTAAAAGTTATCTCTTACAAAACCAAGACTGTCAACTGCACATCAACTAGAAAGGATGCAAAAATGTTGTCTCAAAACTGCAGGGACTTAGAAAACACACAGATATTCCCATGAAAATGCAATATACATACGACCGAGCAAGCTATTAGTGAACATCTTTGTACTTTATAGAATTCACTAACAATTAGTAACCAACACACTTAAGCCTATGTAATATGTCAAATGAAAGAAATAATCCCATTGACAAACAGTGATAACTAAGGTATCCTGTCAATTGAATTGGCAGCTCGGACTATGTTCTTGATAACTACTTTTGGAATTTATTGTGCAGAATCTCACAACATTAAATAATAGGTCAACATATACGAAGTTCAATCAGCATAATAACAAAACGGAAAAACCATGGAATATAGATTCTCAACCAGCTAATAGATAGTAGACTAAAATTCATATTTCTCATAATTGTTTCACAAATTTAACCACGAAAAAGTAGCAAAATTTATAGGCAAGGCCAACATAAGTAGAACTACATAGTAGATGAATAAGATTAAAGTTCATATAAAAAATAACACCTGCAGCATTCTCAACAAGAAACTGCATCTCCTTATTGACAATTGAAGCAAGCTTACATCATTCTTCCTCTCCTACCACCCTTTCTGTGAGTGCTATCAGTTGGAATTGGAGTCACGTCCTCTGCAAGATAATTTAGAAAGTTATATGATCCATCAACAATTTCACTCCACATATGTGTTTCTCACAAGGGTCTTACTAACACAACGAATAAATATTTCTCACTTTTGATACACAAAAGCTATACATTACCTATACGACCAATTTTCATTCCAGAACGATCAAGAGCTCTTAGAGCAGACAGAGCCCCAGATCCAGGTGTTTTGGTCTTGTTTCCACTAGTGGCTTGAAGCTTGATTTGAAACAAGCATAGTAGCATATGGGGAAGATTCATCCCTATCAGCTTTGACCTTCATCCCACATATTTAAAATAGGTTACAAGAGAGATTCGTTACAACACTTCTAAAAAATAATTAGACAAGGGCAAAGAGCAGAAATATCAACAAGCTTTGGAATTGTTAAAACATCAACTGAAAATATAGAAACCTTTCTAGTTCGATAATTGTTGCACTAGTGCGACAAATAGATATAAAAGGTTCGTGATATTTAGGATGAATTACAGTAGGGTTGCATTGTCAAAGTGAAAGTAAAAGCATACTTTATACCCTATGATCAAGAGTAGAAATGCTATGCAGAATTTGAAGTATCGCTAAAATAGTTACAATAACACCAGACTCATGAACATGAACTGGAATTTCAATAAGCTTTGGCTTATAGCGTAGCTCATCACAAACAGTGAACAGTCTGAGACTAAACCAAAAATCGAGATTCATTAGGCCTCTGACGGTTTAAGGGAAACTAACAAATCAAAAAGAGAAAAATAGGGCAAAGAATTAACAAAACATCATCTGAACAACACAAGAATATGAGAACCCTAAAGCTAAATGTGTAACCATAGCAATAAAACCATATGCCATAAATTTAGACTTTTAAAGATAAAATGTTTACCTGATAAACCCTATTCCAACAAATCCAACAAAATCCTTTCATTGTGATGAAGCTTTAACACACCATCTTCTGAAGTGAAGCACTCAGTTCTATCCTATTCATCATCTTGACTAGAATAGCGCAAATAAAAAAAATAGATTTGGAGGAAATTTTGTTCTTCATGCTGATTCGATAAGCTAGATGAGAGATTCATGATGAGCGACTTTTCATATTAGGAGCAAAATCGTTGGCAGATCGTACAGAACATAGTCAGCTGATTAGGAACAAAATGGAAGTCAGATCGTAGGAGCAAAACTTAGTCATCTTAGGAGCGATTCATTCCTTCAATTTGCTGAAGAAATCGTAGCAAAATTGTAGTGAAAAATGAAGACATACCTGTTAATTTGTGAGCCCTTGAAACGTTTCACATTTGGAGTAAATTATGTTCTTCAAAAAATTGTGGGAAATTTCATATTTTGAGCAAATTTTGTTCTTTCAGATATTATAATTTTTTTCTGATTAGGGTCAAAGACCTAAGAGTTGAAAGGTTTTATGTTTATGATATTTTTTTTCAAAATCAAAATTGGAGTGAGACTTGAAAATGTTGGAGGGAATATAAAATTTTGGAAAAACATTAAGGCTACACTTGTAATGTGCTGTTTTTTCGATTATAAAAAAAGCACATTTTAAAAGTGTGGTCATATATATAAAAATTGTTCCCAATTATTATATCATAATATAAAAACACTTATAAAGTGTAGCCTATACCATTAAAGAGCATGTTTAACAAGTGTTGCCAAAATTATCGAAGCCAAAAGTTAAAAACTTTGGCTACACTTTAAAAGTGTATCCAAAAACATTTTAGGCAACACTTTACAAGTGTTGTCCAGATTTAGTGTTGTCATAGGCCTAAAATGGTGTAGTGTGTCTTCATTGATGACATTTTGATATACTCAAGAAGTGAAAATGACCATTTGAGCCATTTGAGGATAGTTTTTGCAAATTCTTAAGGATAAAAAACTTTTTTCTAAGTTTAGTAAATGTGAATTTTTGTTAAAATCGATTGCATTCATTTGTCACATTGTCTCTAGTGAAGGGGTAGATGTTGATCCGAGGAAGACGAAAGTGGTCAAAAGTTGACCTAGACCTTTAAGTCCTACCGACATCCGAAGTTTTCTAGGGTTGGCAGGTTATTATTGGAGGTTTGTTGAAGGATTTTCATCTATCGCATCTCATATTAATGACCTTAACCCAAAATAAATCCAAGTTCAAATGGTCGGAATCTTGTGAAAAGAACTTCCAATTATTGAAATATAAACTCACTTCTGTCTGGTGATGACCTTATCGGAGGGCACCGAAGGGTTTGTGGTTTATTGTGATGCCTCCTGATTGGGTCTAGGATGTGTGCTCCTGCAACATGACAACGTGATAGAGTATTCCTCTAGGCAACTCAAGACACATGAGAAGAATTACCCAACTCATGACCTTGAGCTTGCGGCCGTAGTTTTTACCTTGAAAATTTTGAGATACTATCTTTATGGGGTACATGTTGATGTATTCACCGATCACAAGAGTCTACAATATATATTTACTCAAAAAGGTTTTAATCTATGCCAAAGAAGATGGTTAGAAATTTTAAAGTATTATGACATGAGTGTCCTTTACCATCCCAATAAAGATAATGTGGTGGTGGATGCTTTGAGTCGAGTGTCCATGGGGAGTGTGACTCATGTGGTTGATGATAATAAAGAGCTAGTGAAGGAGGTTCATAGTTTGGCCTGGTCGGGTGTCCAACTAGAAGAATCTCCAAAGGGTGGTTTTATGGTTCGCCATAACTCCGAGTCATCTTAAGTAGTTGATGTGAAGTCCAAGGAACACCTTGATCCTCTATTGATGGAGTTGAAAGAATCGGTCCTTAATAACAATAATGAATCTTTCTCCTAAGGGGAGGATTGTCACGACCGGGATCTAGACCCTAGTCGAAACCGGCGTTGTTGACCTCTCAGAGGTCGCAGACAAACCTGCATACATCATCATTACATCATATAAGTTAATTTTAGCGGAAAATTTAAAACTTTTGTTTGATTTGAAGTATACATAGACTTCATAGTAAGAATTGCAATACATTATATCAGTTCACAACAACCATCTAATAATGAGATATTCAAATGAAGGAAATAGTTCATAACTGTATTAATATAAAGTTGCCAAAATGGCACCAACATGACGTCTGAAAATAAGTAAGAAAACAATGCTAGTGGAACATCCTCCACTAGCTCATGTCTACGTCTAAGCTAGAATATAAGAGATAAGCATCCTCGAAAGCATGAGGTTCTGCCAAGTCCGGATGAATGCTCCACGTTCAGATAGCTTCAACGTAGTCTCGTAAGCTCTAGCGTCCACCTGCACCTGCACCTAAAAGTAAAGGGTTGTATGGGATTAGTACACACTTGTACTAAGTATGGGTGTATACAAGTACACACCAAGGACATGCATGATTAAGAAGATCTCTCTCCTAACAATATGAATTATGGAAAGCCAAGTCAGTTGGACTTGCCAAATCAGATTTGGAAAGTCATGCTATGAGAGTAACATGCATCATCATTCTTTTCATATTGCACACAACACATAACACACTTCATTTAGCACATACATATATCATATATCATTTTTTCGTATGCCATGAGACCTTGGAATCATGGACTTAACATTAGGACTTCCCAAAATGAGGGCTCAACATATGGGACCTCAACTAGGGAGCCTTCTTTAGCAAACACAGAGTCTGCTTCATTCATTCATGCATACTTCATTTTCATTCGTTTCATTCATTCGTTTCATTCATTCATAGACTGGTGCAATACCAGCTATACCTAGGATGTAGTTTGAGACTCTCATCGGGTTCACTGTGCAATGACCAAGAACGACCTAGTGTCATTACTTGAGTCTAGTTCACCTCTTGATTATCCTAACCAAACACCTTGGGTATCATTCATTTCATATTGTTCATTACTGAGGCTGGCCTCATTCTTTCTTTGGGAAGTTTAACTTTAACTGACATAGATCATGTTAGCTCCATGAAATCCTGTGTCTACCCCACACCGAAAAGAGGTGATATCACCGGCCAAAGTGAAACCAAAACATGCTAGCGTATATTGAGAATTGAACCCTGCTAGATCCCTATGTTTGATGCATAGGTTCAAAGACTAGGAGATATAAGGAGACCCATACCCGCCTAAACGGACAGTCTCATCTCATGAGATTTACACGAACCTCTGCCTTCCCGAAATATGGAATCGCGACTCATAGCTAGCCTATCGGTGCTCCGTATAAAGTTCCATTACATTCATCTCACACATCATAGATGTTGGCTTCTAGCATGAGGGCATGATTTCTCATTAGATGATTTCTCATCCCATCATTAGTATTAAGTGTGTATTAATCTCAATACTTTCATTAGAGTGTTTCTTAGAGACTGGTCTGTTCATTAACTTTTTACTCTCATAGGTGAGTACGTTATTAGTGACACTTAGGCTCATCTGAGATTTATCTCATCTTTCACATTAGCCCCTTATCATGTTGTCACCACATTCATTAATCTTAGCATATTAGCTCATCATAATTACTCACCCCTTTTTACGTGAATATTCATTTCATTATATGCCAATGCACTTGGCCTCTTAGTGTGTTTCACACCCTTACATAACCCTCCTGGGTCACATGATTTCATCACATACATCTAGGTTCACTTACTCTTAACGTACGCTGGACTTATGAATCCATACGTACAAGCCATGAGGCTTCACTCATAATCATCTAAGTGACTTATACTTACCCAAGATTATGTGGTACAAGACTTATGCATCTTGTAAGTATGCCAAGGTCTCAATTTTGATTCCCATAGGCAACATTCATTAATTATTTAATCATGTAAGACTTATGTGTCAATACGGAATTGGGCAAGGGAACCCGATTTCAAATCCCTTGGAGAACACTTAGCTTCCACTTAATTCTAGATTTAACATTTCGGCGTGGGACCCGATTTCGAGTCCCTAGACTTACATTTCTTATTCTCTTCTTTTTCTTTACTTAATCTCAAACGTCTAAGCTTAGGATCCAAGATCAAACCCCCACACTCACGTTTCATTTAATTTCTTTCTTTCCTTAATTCTTCTCCGTTGAACCGAGGGGATGTGGGATCGATTCCCCACAACCTCACCTTCTTTTTATTTGTTTTTTCTCCTTACTTTCTCATTCAGCCGAGAGGTTATGGGTTCGATCCCCACATACCTCATTTTATTTTCTTTTAATTGTTTCTTTCTATTCTCTTGTTTGACCGAGAGGTTGTGGGTTGAAACGCCACACGCCTCATTTTATTTATGTCTTATTTTCGGTCAAGGCACACGGGTTCGAATCCCATATACCTCATTCCTTTTAATATTAAATTTTTTTTATAACTTGTATATGGTGAGGTCTTGGGTTCAATCCCCAATGACCTCATGCATTTTAAAAATTTTTTCCAGTAAGCTGGCCAAAACCAAATTTCCAAAAGCAGGAAATTTGATCACTTTTTTGCAGTCCATTTTCTCAACCATTAAACGTTTTATTTAGGACAATTTTCGTGTAGCATTTAGTGCATCCTTAGGTGCATTTTAATGGTTACTTTTGATCAAGATTTTTCACTCAATTCAGCAAAATTTCACACATATGAACATCACGGTTTTAACATATTCATACACGTAAAATACAATAATTTAACATGTCAATTTCAGGCTTCAAACCGAGACCAAAGTCACGACACACACATGCACCCACAAGTTAACATATTACACATTTTCGAAAACACTTTGTCATTTCTCACATAATTTTCGAACACACGTACAAACACGTAATCACAATCAGCCCTAAAATCATCTACCAGAAGTCATACCAACGCATGCATCAATTCTTTCAAAGGATCTTATGACAGGGGCATGCAACGGAGACAACCTTAGTTTTTCGATTGAGATTAAACTGAACCTTAGGGGTCTCTTGGGAGAGGGACCAAGAGGGAAGAAAACCCATACCTTAATGTCGTTCAACACTTGTTTCAATGCTTCCAATTCTCATGACACCAAGCCTCACCACCAGAACCTCAGCACAATCCCGTCGAGAAACCCCTTTTTGCTTTACGTTTTCAGATTGTCTTTACTTTTGAGTTTTAGTGTTCAAGTTCTTGATGAACTTTATATTTTTTTTTTGTTCTGTTCTTTTCTTTTACTGAAGAATGATCGTGCAAGTGAGGTGGGAGTAGAGAGAGACGTGAGAATGAGTGGTAGCATAGGATTAGGAGATTTAGGTGGAGACTTAGTCAAACTAGGACTTCTCCTTAACTTATTAAAAATCTGATTTTTCAAAGGGTAAGTGAAATGACCACCATGCCTCTACAAAATCAGATAATAATCATCAATTTAATCCACCTAAACGTTGCTTCCACCAAGGCTCGAACCCGGGTGAAGCCTCCATCGAGAAACGGGTCATTCTGGGTTGACCCGACCCGAACCGTTCCTCTAATTTAATTAATTAATTAATTAATTAATTAATTAGGGTAATTACAATACTACCCCTAGCTTGGAAAAGACCATTTTATCCCTAGACCCTCCAAGCCTAAGATTACCCCTTTTAATTCCTGTAAAAACTCATCCGGGTGAATCTCTTCAATTCGGCTTCCCTACATGGTTGGTTCTCACCTTGCCTAGCTCAACTAACTCACCAAGTTGGTTGGCTTGGCTAGTGCATAGGTTCTGAGGTCTGGTTCTACGCGCAACAAGCTGTGTGGACCCGGTCTAATCTAGGCATTCTAGGTACGTTTAAGCATTACTTAGCATAGTCATTTTCAGGTTGTTACATTATCCCCCCCTTAGGAACATTCGTCCCCGGATGAAACTTCTAATTATCTCGTACAATGCCAGTCATATTATAACATAAGAACTTTACACAGTCAACCAATATAAAAAAAGAATAGAGGAGACAAGGAAACTTAGACTTAAGAGTAAGGAGTCTAACCTTAGGAGCTCAAAAGATGAGGATAGCGGGATCTCATATCGGCCTCGGCCTCCCACGTAGCACCCTCAACAAGATGGTTCCTCCACATTACCTTCACTGTGGCAACCTCCTTGTTTCTCAACCGCTTTACCTGCCGGTCTAAAATCTCAACAGAACCTCCTCATAGGACAAGTCTTCATCAACCCCCAAACCTTTAACAGGCAGAATCGATGCTGGATCACCAAGGCACTTCTTTAACATAGAGACATGAAAGACTGGATTAACAGAAGCTAGCTCCGCAGGCAACGCCAACTCATAGGCCACCTCACCCACACGTTGTAGAATCTCATATGGCCCAACGTACCTCAGACTCAACTTCCCCTTCCTACCAAACCTCATCACCCCCTTCATGGGTGATATCTTCAAGTACACTTGGTCACCAACATCAAACTCTAAGGGCCACTTCCTGTTATCTGCATAAGACTTCTGCCGACTGTAAGCAGTAGCCAACCTATCCCTAATCACCCTGACCTTCTCTAAGGCCTCATGAATGATCTCTGGACCCAAAATGGATGACTCTCCAACCTCGAACCACCCAACTGGATACCTACACCTCCTACCATACAGTGCCTCAAACCCTTAACATGTCCTCCAATTTCTGAATGGTGCGCTCTGCCTGCCCATGTGTCTGAGGATGGAAGGCAGTACTCAGCTTTACCTGCGTGCCTAAGCTCTTCTGGAAGGATCTCCAAAAATGCGAAGTGAACTGAGCTCCTCTATTGAAATGATAGACAAAGGAATCCCATGCCACCTCACAATCTCATCAATGTAGAGTCTCGCATATTCCTTGGCCCTGTAAGTAGACTTCACAGGGATAAAGTGGGCAGACTTAGTCATTCTGTCCATAATAACCCATATGGAGTCATGCTGTCGCCTAGTGCTCGGAAGACCAACCACGAAGTCCATGTTAATGGCCTCCCACTTCCAAGTCGGAACCTCAATCATCTGAGTAAGACCACCAGGCTTAAGGTGCTCCGCTTTAACCTGCTGACAATTAGGACACTTGGCCACATACTCAGCAACGTCCTTCTTCATTCCATCCCACCAATAGATCTGCTTGAGGTCATGATACATCTTGGTGGAACCTGGATGTATCGAATATCTGGAACCATGGGCCTCTGCAACAATCTTGGTCCGCAAATCATCCACATCTGGTACACACAGTCTGTCCTGGTACCTAAGTATGCCGTCACCTCCCAAGGCAAAGTACTCATTCATCTTCATCAGCACTGAGTCCTTCAACTCCATCAAAACAGGATCAAGATGCTGACCCTTCTTGACTTCAACTACCAAGGATGATTCAGAACTAGGATGAACTGTAACACCCCCGCTAGTAGAAGCCATCAACCGCACACCCAATCTGGCCAGTCTGTGTACATCCTTCACCAACTCCTTCTTCCCATCATCAACGTGGGTTGTACTCCCCATGCTCAACCTGCTCAAAGCATCAGCTACAACATTTGCTTTCCCTGGATGGTAGTGGACACTCATATGATAGTCTTTCAACAGCTCCAACCATCTCCTCTGACGTAGATTCAACTCCCTCTATGTGAACAGGACTGGAGACTCTTGTGGTCTGTGAACACATCCACGTGCACTCCGTACAAGTAATGCCTCCACAACTTCAATGCAAACACCACAACTGCCAACTCCAGGTCATGAGTGGGATAATTCTTCTCATGAACCTTGAGCTGTCTGGACGCATAGGCTATCACCTTACCACCCTGCATAAGAACACACCCCAAACCAACCCTAGATACATCACAATAAACAGTGTAATTCTCACCACATTTAGGTAACGTAAGCACTAGGGCTGAAGGGAGTCTGTCCTTGAGCTCCTGGAAACTCTTCTCACAAGTCTCCGCCCATTCGAACTTGGCTTTCTTCTTAGTCAAAGCTGTTAGTGGGGCAGCAATGGAAGAAAAACCCTCCACGAACCTGCGGTAGTAACCAGCCAATCCCAGAAAGCTATGAATATCGGTGGGAGTAAGAGGTCTTGGCCAGTTCTTCACAGCCTCAGTCTTCCTGGGGTCCACCTCCACACCCTGATCAGACACAACATGACCCAGGAAGGTCACTGATCTAAGCCAGAATTCACACTTGCTCAATTTGGCATACAACTGATGTTGTCTAACTACCTGTAAGGATAGTCTCAAATGTTGTTCATGCTCTTCCTTGGTCTTAGAGTAGATGAAGATGTCATCAATGAATACTATGACGAAAAAATCAAGGTATTCACGAAATACTTGGTTCATGAGGTCCATAAATGTAGCTGGTGCATTAGTGAGACCAAATGTCATGACTAGGAACTCATAATGACCATAACGGGTACGAAAGGCTGTCTTTGGGATATCTTCATCCCTAACCCTAAGCTGATGATACCCGGAACGAAGATCAATCTTCGAGGAGAAACTAGACCCTTGGAGCTGATCGAATAAGTCATCTATTCTGGGAAGTGGATACCTGTTCTTTATAGTGACTTTGTTGAGCTGTCGATAATCGATACATATCCTAAGGGTTCCATGCTTCTTTTTCACAAACAACATTGGAGCGCCCCAAGGGGATATGCTCGGCTGGATGAAGCTCTTATCAGTGAGATCTTTTAACTGGAGCTTCAACTCTTTGAGTTCAGCTGGAGCCATTCTGTAGGGAGGAATTAAAATCGGTTTGGTATCGGGATCTAGGTCGATACCAAAATCAATCTCTCGAGGGGGAGGGACTCCAGGCAAATCATCGGGGAAAACATCTTGGAACTCATTCACTATAGGCACAGAGTCTATGGAAGGAATGTCATGATCTAGATCATTGACACTCACAAGATGACATAACAATCCCTTGGACATCATTTTATTAGCTTTTAGGTTCGAAATCAAGGGAGTTGAACGACTCGAATTGTACCAATCCCAGACCAGCTCTACTTCATTAGGGAAACGGAATCTCACAACCCTACTACGACAATCCATGAAGGCATAACATTTATGGAGCCAGTCCATACCAAGTATAATATCAAAGTCATTCATGGGTAACTCAACAAGGTCTGCACAGATAGTCTTACCACATACTACTATTGGGCAGTCTTTATGAACCCTATCAGCTCTCACATTTTCTCCTAAAGGAGTACTAACCACAATAGGATCATGCAAAACCTCAGGTAGTGTTTCAAAAGTAAGAGCAAGCAAGGGAGTCACAAAAGAAAGCGTAGACCCTGGATCAAGTAAAGCTTAAGCAGAGGTTGAGAAAACTTGCAGCATACCTGTGACCACATCAGCAGACTTCTCCTAATCCTCCCTGCCCTTCAAGGCGTAGAATCTATTTCTCTTAGGAGGCTCGGCTGCAGCAGCATTCTGGGGATTAGGCCTAGGCTGAGCATTACCTCCAGCCTGACCCCTATTCTGTGGGCAGTCCCTGACCATGTGTCCGCTCTTTCCGCAACCGAAGCAGGCATTTGTGCCTAGTCTGCACTCTCCACTGTGAATACGGCCAAACTTGCCACATTCCTTTCTGGGATGCTGCACATCACCTCCATTGCCTTTCTTTGGCTCGGGTATGCCTCCTCTAGGTGCTACACTCCTCTAAGAGTTAGAGTTCCCTGAAATCTGATGCTCTTTCTTAAATCTGGGCTAATCACGAACTCCAAAAGTGCTCCTGCCACCACCTCTGCTGGAACCTATCTGGTCAGAAGGGTTAGGCCTCCTGACCTGACGGACTCTCCTCTTCTTCCGGCTGTCCACAACCTGTTGGACATGTATCATAAGCCTGGAAAAGTCCATGCTATCATGAAGCATTGCAGGCCGACACTTCTCTTCCAATTTCTCTGAGATCCCTGTAAGGAACCTGCTCATCTCATCCCTGCTGTTCGACACAAGAGAAGTGGCATACCCAGACGATTTAACAAATTTCAGGGAATACTCCCTGACAGTCATTGAGCCCTGCTTAAGGTTGATGAACTCCTCAACCTTAGCCTCTCTCATCTTTCTGGGGAAGAACCTCTCCAGAAAAGCTGTCTTACATGTGATCGGACCTCCGCCCAACGCCCTGCTATCCTGCCACATCTTGCACCAAGTCTGTGCAACATCCTTCAACTGGTACGAGGCCAGCTCAGCTTTATCAATCTTCGTGGCCCCCATCGCCACTAGAATCTTCTGGACCTCCTCCACGAACTCCTGAGGGTACTCTATAGTCTTATATCCTGTAAAGATTGGAGGATTCATCCTTGTAAAATCTCATAACCTGTTCGGCATGTTGTGGGCTGGTGGGTTCTCCCGCTGAACCTCCTGTCTGTTGGCCTGGGCCGTCAAAGCCTGAGCCTGCATAGTAATGGCTTGAGACATCTGTGCCAAATCTGTTCGCACCTGCATCAGTCAACCCAGCTGGGTTAACTGGCATGGCCACTCATGCAGCTGGAGCCTGGGGTGGAACTTGGTTGTCCCCAGCAGCTGGTCCTACTCTTCCCCGACCAGCGTTCCGCCTTGTGTTCACTTTCTGGAAAAAAAATAAGAATTGATGTTAGATACGCTCATAACACCAAGAATTCAGACATTAATGAAAGCACGATAAGATTAGAAGAATGGAAATTTTCCTACGCATCATGCTGTCTCTAATTCATGATAGTGGTGCACTTCACTACCATAACTTAGAAACTACTCGATGTGGTTGATGTGAACTTATTATCCTTGGAATTTAACCAAATGCTCTGATACCACGTTTTTCACGACCGGGGTCTAGACCCTAGTTGAAACCAGCGTCGTTGACCTCTCAGAGGTCGCAGACAAGCCTACATACATCATCATTACATCGTATAAGTTAATTTTAGCAGAAAATTTAAAACTGTTGTTTGCTTTGAAGTATACATAGACTTCATAGTAAGAATTGCAATACATTACATCAGTTCACAACAACCATCTAATAATGAGATATTCAAATGAAGCAAATAGTTCATAACTGCATTAATATAAAGTTGCCAAAATGGCACCAATACGATGTCTGAAAATAAGTAAGAAAGAAAAGCTAGTGGAACATCCTCCACTAGATCATGTCTACGTCTAAGCTAGAATATAAGAGATAAGCATCCTCGAAAGCATGAGGTTCTAGCAAGTCCGGATGAATGCTCCACGTCCAGATAGCTTCAACGTAGTCTCATAAGCTCTAGCGTCCACCTGCACCTACACCTAAAAGTAAAGGGTTGTATGGGATTAGTACACACTTGTACTAAGTATGGGTGTATGCAAGTACACACCAAGGACATGCATGATTAAGAAGATCTCTCTCCTAACGATATGAATTATGGAAAGCCAAGTCAGTTGGACTTGCCAAATCAGATTAGGAAAGTCATGCTATGAGAGTAACATGCATCATCATTCTTTTCATATTGCACACAACACATAACACACTTCATTTAGCACATACATATATCATATATCATTTTTTCGTATGCCATGAGACCTTGGAGTCATGGACTTAACATTAGGACTTCCCAAAATGAGGGCTCAACATATGGGACCTCAACTAGGGAGCCTTCTTTAGCAAACACAAAGTCTGCTTCATTCATTCATGCATACTTCATTTTCATTCGTTTCATTCATTCATAGACTGGTGCAATACCAGCTATACCTAGGATGTAGTTTAAGACTCTCATCGGGTTCACTGTGCAATGAACAAGAATGACCTAGTGTCATTATTTGAGTCTAGTTCACCTCTTGATTATCCTAACCAAACACCTTGGGTATCATTCATTTCATATTGTGCATTACTGAGGCTGGCCTCATTCTTTCTTTGGGAAGTTTAACTTTAACTGACATAGATCATGTTAGCTCCATGAAATCCTGTGTCTACCCCACACCGAAAAGAGGTGATATCACCGGCCAACGTGAAACCAAAACATGCTAGCGTATATTGAGAATTGAACCCTGCTAAATCCCTATGTTGGCTGCATAGGTTCAAAGACTAGGAGATATAAGGATACCCATACCCGCCTAAACGGACAGTTTCATCTCATGAGATTTACACGTACCTCTGCCTTTCCGAAAGAAGGAATCGCGACTCATAGCTAGCCTATCGGTGCTCCGTATAAAGTTCCATTACATTCATCTCACACATCATAGATGTTGGCTTCTAGCATGAGGGCATCATTGATCATTAGATGATTTCTCATCCCATCATTAGTATTAAGTTTGTATTAATCTCAATACTTTCATTAGAGTGTTTATTAGAGACTGGTCTCTTCATTAACTTTACACTCTCATAGGTGAGTACGTTTTTGGTGACACTTACTTAGGCTCATCTGAGATATATCTCATCTTTCACATTAGCCCCTTATCATGTTGTCACCACATTCATTAATCTTAGCATATTAGCTCATCATAATTACTCACCCCTTTTTACGTGAATGTTCATTTCATTATATGCCAATGCACTTGGCCTCTTAGTGTGTTTCACACCCTTACTTAACCTTCCTGGGGTCACATCATTTCATCACATACATCTTAGGTTCACTTACTCTTAACGTACGCTGAACTTATGAATCCATACGTACAAGCCATCAGGCTTCACTCATAATTCATCTAAGTGACTTATACTTACCCAAGCTTATGTGGTACAAGACTTATGCATCTTGTAAGTATGACAAGGTCTCAATTTTGATTCACATAGGCAACATTCATTAATTATTTAATCGCGTAACACTTATGTGTCAATACGAAATTGGGCAAGGGAACCCGATTTCAAATCCCTCGGACAACACTTAGCTTCCACTTAATTTTTCATTTCACATTTCGGCGTGGGTCCCAATTTCGAGTCCCTACACTTACATTTCTTTTTCTCTTCTTTTTCTTTACTTAATCTCAAACGTCTAAGCTTAGGATCCAAGATCGAACCCCCACACTCATATTTCATTTAATTTCTTTCTTTCCTTAATTCTTCTCCATTGAACCGAGGGGATGTGGGATCAATTCTCCACAACCTCACCTTATTTTTATTTGTATTTTCTCCTTAATTTATCATTCGTCCGAGAGGTTGTGGGTTTGATCCCCACATACCTTGTAATAACCCTAAAAATGAATAAGATAAGAAATGCTTAATGTGTCAAGAATGCCTACGATTAGACCAGGGTTCACACGGATTGATGCACGTAGAACAAGACGTCGGAACCCTTGCTACAGCCAAGCCAACTAACTTGGGGAGTTAGTTGAGCTTGGAAAGGTTGGGACCAACCATGTAGGGCTCTCGAATATGAAGATTTACTCGAACGAGTCTTTACCGGACTTAAAAAGAGGAAATCTTAAGTTTTGAGGGTCTAGGGGTAAAATGGTCTTTTACCAGGCTAAGGGTAATATCGTAATTACCCTATATATATATATATATATATATAATTATTTAATTAATAAAGTGGAGGGGAAATTTGGGGAGCGAGAGCCAAAATTTTGCTCTTGAAGTGAAGTCTTGCTCCACCCGGGTTCGAACCTAGGTGGAAGCAATGATTTAAATTTTTTTTATTTAAATTGATAAATTAATTAAATTAATTAATATTTGTTAGCTGATTTAAGAAAAAAGAAAATCAGATTTTTATTATTAATTATTTATAAATTTAGATATCTTATTTTGAGTAAGTCTCAACAAGAATTCTAATCCTAAAGAACCTCTCTCTTTTTCACGTTTCATCCACTCTCACGATCTTCCTCTCTCTTTTTCTCTCTTCACGTTTCTTGCCTAACAAAATCTTAAGAACTGAAAACACAACCAAAGTTCTTCACACTTGAAGAACTCACAACGAAAATTACAAACAATCAACTAATCAAAAACGTTACGCAAGAGGGAGGATTATTCCGTTGAATTGGTGTTGAAGTTGAGGGGATTTGGACGTGATTTTGGTGGTGATTCTGGGCAGCAACTTTGAGTGTTGAACACCACCAAGAACAGGTATGGGTTTTCTCTCTTGGAATCCTTTCTCCAAGAGGAATTTCTTTCTACAAAAGTCGACGTATGAAACTAGGGATGTCCCCTTGAATGTTGAACTCCTTGTCCCTATACTCCTTCTGATTTCAATCTAAATTAGGTTAGAAATCATGTTGTTGGTATGATTGCTGGTAGTTAAGTGAGAAATATAATATTCCTTGTGATTTTGTGTTTAAAAATTGCAAGCATGTTCAATGATGTCAACCGAAAATGATGTGGTGCATATGTAAATGTTTGTTGTTGTTGCTATCTGTTTTGAAGTCTTAATGTGGTTGGTTTGATGGCTGAAATTAACGTGCATGAAATGTGTAATTCGTGATGTTCATATGAGGTGTATGTGACTGATTTTAAGTGGAAAAGTCTAAGCTAAAACAACAATGAATCAACACCTAAGAATGTATTAAACGAATCGTGAAAGTACCCCAAAACGAATGTATAAATGTTGTTAAGTAAAGGCTGGAAAATTTAACTAAATTCCAGCATTTGGTGATGAGGTTTTGGTCAAAAAAGGGTGCACTACGTGCTGTGTAAAAATGCAAGAAAAATCAGTGAGGTCAGCAGGGTTTGAACCCGAGACCTCACCTTGCTAAGCTAAAAAAAAAAGGAAAATAAAGAAGTGGGGTTAAGGGGGATCGAAATGGGGTCTACTGGTTGAGAAAGGAGAGAACAACAAATTTAAATAAATAAATGGGAGGAGTGGGAATCGAACCCACGACCTCCAGGCAGTACATGAAAGAAGAAAATTAAAGAAAAGAAAATGTGAGGCGTGGGAATCGAACCCACGACCTCAAGGCTGGAAAGGAGAAGGGCGAATTAAATAAGAAAATAAAGTGAGGTTGTGGGGGCTCGATCCCACAACCTCACTGCCAAACGCCTAGCTAAGTCAATTTTAATTAAAAAAAAAAATTAGGAGGCCGTGGGGGTTCGAACCCACAACCTCACAGCCCTAGCGAAATTACAAATAAAATAAGGAGGCTGTGGGGGTTCGAACCCACAACCTCCCAATTCCCAGCGAATTAAAGAGTAAAATAAAAGAGTCTGTGGGGGTTTGATCCCACAACCTCTTGGTCTAGGCGAAATGGGACAATAAGATTTTAAATGAAAAATAAAAGGGGTTATGGTGGTTCGATCCCACAACCCTTCGGCCAAATTAAGAGAAAACCCAAGGAGAAAAATAAAGATAGAATGTTGATGTTGGGGTTCGATCTAGGGTCCCAATGTCATGAAGACTAAAATAAAGTCAAGGAAAAATGTAAGTATTGTCCAAGTGGTTCGAACTTGGGTTCCCTTGCCCAAATATTCGTATTGATACACAAGTCATACGTGAATTAAATGTTCAAGAATAATGCCACCTACTTAGATCGAAATCGAGATCTTGTCATATATACAAGATACATAAGTCTTGTACTACATAATCTTAGGAAGATATGAGTCACTTAACGAACTATGAATGAAGCCTCATGGCTTGTATGTATAAACCCATAAATCTAGCATACGTTTAAAAATAAGTGAGCCTAAAATGTATGTAATGAAATGAAGTAACCCTAGAATGGGTTAAGTACGAGTGTAAAACACACTAAATGGCCAAGTGCATTGGCATATGATGAAATGATTATTATGTAATTATTATGTAATAAACCCTAGAAGGGTTAAGTAAGAGTGTGAAACATACAAATGGCCAAGTATATTGGCATATGATGAAATGAACATTCACGTAAAATGGGGTGAGTAATTATGAAGAGCAAATGTGCTAATGTTAATGAATGTGGTGACAACATGATATGAGGCTAATGTCAAAGATGAGAACAATCACAAATGAGCCTAAGTAAATGTTACCAAAATGTACTCACCTATGAGAGTGTAAAGTTAATGAAGAGACCAGTCTCTATGAACACTCTAATGAAAGTATTGAGATTAACACACTTAATACTAATGATGAGATGAGAAATCATCTATTGAGCTATGATTTCCTCATAATCGAAGCCAGCTTCCATGACGTATGAGTGTAATATAATGGAACTTTATGCTGAGAACCGATAGACTAGCTATGAGCGGTGATTCCTTCTTTCGGGAAGGGCGGAGTTTCACATAACTCTCATGAGATGAGACTGTCCAGCTAGCCGGGTATGGGTCTCCTTATATCTCCTGGTCTTTGAACCTATACTGCCAATATAGGGATCTGGCGGGGTTAAATTCCCGTGTACGCTAGCATGTTTTGGGTCTACTTGGCCGGTGATTCCACCTCTTTTCGGTGTGGGGGAGACACTGGATTTCATGATGCTCATATGATCTATGTCGGTTAAAGTTGAAGTTCCCAATGAATGAATGAGGCCAGCCTCAAATGATGCACATAATGAGATGAACGATACCAAAGGTGTTAGGATAGGATAATCAAGAAGTGAGCTAGACTCAAGTAATGACACTAGGTTATTCTTGATCATTGCATAGCAAACCCGATGAAAGTCTTAAACTACATCCTAGGTATAGCTGGTGTTCACACTAGCCTATGAATGAAATGAAATGAAGTACGTATGAATGAATGAAGCAGACTCTGTGTTTGCTAATGAAGACTCCCTAGTTGAGGTCCCATATGTTGATCCCTCATTTTGGAAAGTCTAAATGCCAAGTCCATGATTCCAAGGTCTCATGGCATATGAATGAATGTTATAAAAGATGTTATGTGTTGTATGATATATGATATGTGCTATGTGTAAGATGTTATGTGTTGTGTGCAATATGATAAGTATGATGATGCATGTTACTCTCATGGCATGACCTTCCTAATCCAAATTTGGAAAGGTCACTAACTTTCCTAATCCCAATTTGACAAGTCCACTGACTTGACTTTCCATAATCATGTTGTTAGGAAAGAGCTATCCTTTCTCATGCATGTCCTTGGTGTGTGATTGCATATACCCATACTTAGTACAAGTGTGTACTAACCCTATACAACTCTATAATTTAGGTGCAGGCATAGGTGGACGCTGGAGCGTACAGGTTGACGTTGCAGCTATCCGGACGTGGAGCTTTCATCCAGGCTATGACTGCCCAGGTCAACCGGCAGAATGTTTACAGGGAGAACCCACCGGTACGTAGCATGGCTGACAGGCTGCGAGACTTTACGAGGATGAATCCTCCTATTTTCATAGGGTCCAAGACTCCAGAGGATCCCCAGGAGTTTGTGGACGAGGTGCATAAGATTCTGGTGGCTATGGGGGCCACAGATACTGAGAAGGCTGAGCTGGCTTCCTATAAGCTCAAGGATGTTTCACAGACTTGGTTCAAGATGTGGCAGGATAGCCGAGCGTTGGGCGGAGTTTCGATCATTTGGGAGCTGTTTAAGACAGCCTTCCTAGAGAGATTCTTTCCCAGGGAGATGAGGGAGGCAAAGGTTGAGGAGCTTATCAACCTTAAGTAGGGATCCATGACAGTGAGGGAGTATTCTCTGAAGTTTGTTAAACTATCCAGGTATGCTACTTTACTTAGTATCTAACAGCAAGGATGAGATGTGTACTGAAGTTTGTTAAATTATCTAGGTATGCTACTTCCCCAGTATCAACAGCAGGGATGAGATGAGCAGGTTCCTCACAGGAATCAATGGAGACCTGGAGGAGGAGTGTCGGTCTGCGATGCTCCATGATAATATGGACCTCTCCAGGTTGATAGTGCATGTCCAGCAGGTAGAGGACAACCACAAAAAGAGGGGTATTTGTGATGCTAGGAGGCTTAAGCCAAAAGATCAGGCAGGTCCCAGCCATAGAGGCCACAGAAACAATTTTGGCATTCGTGAACATCCCAGGTTCAAGAAGGGGCAACAGAGTTCTGGGAACTCTAATTTTCAGAGGAGTACAACACCTAGAGGAGGCAGACCTGAGCCCAAGAAGGGTAATGGAGGTGAGATGCAGCGTCCCAAAAAGAACTGTGCTAAGTGTGGCCGTGCTCACAGTGGAGAGTGCAGACAGGGCACTAATGCCTGCTTCGGTTGCGGTAAGAGTGGGCACATGGTTAGAGACTGCCCACAGAACAGAGGTCAGGCTGGAGGTAATGCTCAGCCTAGGCCTAATCCACAAGGTGCAGCAGCAGCAGAGCCTCCTAAGAGGAACATGTTCTATGCCCTGAAGGGCAGGGAGGCGCAGGAGAAGTCCGCTGATGTGGTCACAGGTATGCTGCAAGTATTCTCAACTTCTGTTTATGCTTTACTTGATCCAGGGTCTACGCTTTCCTTTGTAACTCCTTTGCTTGCTCTCACTTTTGATATATTGCCTAAAGTTCTGCATGATCCTATAGTGGTTAGTACACCTTTAGGAGAAAATGTAAGAACCGATAGAATATACAAGGATTGCCCAATAGTTGTAAGTGGTAAGACTATGTGTGCAGACTTGGTTGAGTTACCCATGCATGATTTTGATGTTATTCTTGGCATGGACTGGCTTCACAGTTGTTATGCTTGTTTGGACTGTCGTAGTATAGTGGTGAGATTTCGTTTCCCTAATGAAGAGGAGCTAGTCTGGGAGAGGTACAACTCGAGTCATCCTAATACCTTGATTTCAAACCTTAAGGCCAATAAAATGATGTCCATGTGGTTATTGTGTCATCTTGTGAGTGTTAATGATTTAGATCATGACATCCCTTCCATAGACTCAATGCCTGTACTGAATGAGTTCCTAGATGTATTTCCTAATGATTTACCTGGAGTCCCTCCCCCTCGAGATATTGATTTTGATATCGACTTAGAACCCGATACTAAAACAATTTCAATTCCTCCCTACAGAATGGCTCCAGCTGAACTCAAAGAGTTGAAGCTGCAGTTAAAATATCTCACTCATAAGGGTTTCATTCAGCCGAGCATATCCCCTTGGGGCGCTCCACTGTTGTTTGTGAAAAAGAAGGATGGAAACCTTAGAATGTGTATCGATTATCGGCAGCTCAACAAAGTCACTATAAAGAATAAGTATCCACTTCCCAGAATAGATGATTTGTTCGATCAGCTCCAAGGGTATAGTTTCTTCTCTAACATTGATCTTCGTTCAGGGTATCATCAACTTAGGGTTAGGGATGGAGATGTCCCAAAGACAGCCTTTCATACCGGTTATGGTCATTATGAGTTCTTAGTCATGTCATTTGGTCTAACGAATGCACCTGCTGGATTTATGGATCTCATGAACCGAGTCTTATGTGAATACCTTGATTCTTTCGTCATAGTATTCATTGATGACATCCTCATCTACTCTAGGACCAAGGAAGAGCATGAACAACATTTGAGACTAACCTTGCAGGTACTTAGACAACATCAGCTGTATGCCAAATTCAGCAAGTGTGAATTTTGTCTTAGATCAGTGACCTTCCTGGGTCATGTTGTGTCCGATCAGGGCGTGGGGATGGATCCCAGGAAGACTGAGGCTGTGAAGAACTGGCCAAAGCCTCTTACTCCCATTGACATCCATAGCTTTCTGGGATTGGCTGGTTACTACCGCAGGTTTGTGGAGGGCTTTTCTTCCATTGTTGCCCCACTGACAGCTTTGACTAAGAAGAAAGCCAAGTTTGAATGGACGGAGACTTGTGAGCGTAGTTTCCAGGAGCTCAAGGACAGACTCACTTCAGCCCCGGTGCTTACTTTGCCTAAGTGTGGTGAGAATTACACTGTTTAGTGTGATGCATCTAGGGTTGGTTTGGGTTGTGTTCTTATGCAGGTTGGTAAGGTGATAGCCTATGCGTCCAGACAACTCAAGGTTCATGAGAAGAATTATCCCACTCATGACCTGGAGTTTGCAGCTGTGATGTTTGCACTGAAGCTATGGAGGCACTACTTGTATGGAGTGCATGTGGATGTATTCAAAAACCACAAGAGTCTCCATTACGTGATCACATAGAGGGAGTTGAATCTACGTCAGCGGAGATGGTTGGAGCTGTTGAAGGATTATGACATGAATGTCCACTACCATCCAGGTAAGGCTAATGTTGTAGCTGATGCTTTGAGCAGGATGAGCGTGGGAAGTATAGCCCACATTGAGGATGAGAAGAAGGAGTTGGTGAAAGATGTACACAGACTGGCCATACTGGGTGTGCGTTTGGTTGACTCTACTAGTGGGGGTGTTTCAGTTCATCTTAGTTCTGAATCATCCTTGGTAGTTCAAGTTAAGCAGGGTCAGCATCTAGATCCTGTGTTGATGGAGCTGAAGGACTCAGTGTTGATAAAGATGAATGAGTCTTTCGCTTTGGGAGGTGATGGCATACTTAGGTATCAGGAAAGGCTGTTTGTACCAGATGTAGATGTTTTGCGGACCAGGATTGTTGCAGAGGCCCATGGTTCCAGATATTCCATAAATCCAAGTTCCACTAAGATGTATCATGATCTTAAGTAGATTTATTGGTGGGATGGCATGAAGAAGGACATTGCAGAATATGTGGCAAAGTGTCCTAATTGTCAGCAGGTTAAGGCAGAACATTTTAAGCCTGGCGGTCTGACTCAGATTATTGAGGTTCCAACTTGGAAGTGGGAGGCCATTAATATGGACTTCGTGGTTGGTCTTCCGGGAACTAGGAGGCACCATGACGCCATATGGGTTATTGTGGACAGATTGACTAAGTCTGCCCACTTTATCCCTGTGAAGTCCACTTACAGAGCCGAGGATTATGCGAGACTCTATATTGATGAGATTATGAGATGGCACGGGATTCCTTTGTCTATCATTTCAGATAGAGGAGCTCATTTTACTTCATATTTCTGGAGATATTTCCAGAAGAGCTTGGGCACGTAGGTAAAGCTTAGTACTGCCTTTCATCCACAGACTGATGGGCAGGCAGATCGCACCGTTCAGACATTGGAGGACATGTTGAGAGCATGTGTGATTGACTTCAGGGGTAGTTGGGATGACCATCTGCCTTTGATAGAGTTCTCGTATAATAATAGCTATCACTCCAGCATTGGGATGGCACCGTTTGAGGCACTATATGGTAGGAGGTGTAGATCTCCAGTTGGGTGGTTCGAGGTTGGAGAGTCATCTATTTTGGGTCCAGAGATCATTCATGAGGCCTTAGAGAAGGTCAAAGTTATTAGGGACAGGTTGACTACTGCTTACAGTCTGCAGAAGTCATATGCAGATAACAGAAAATGGCCCTTAGAGTTTGATGTTGGTGACCAGGTCTATCTGAAGATATCACCTATGAAGGGGGTGATGAGGTTTGGCAGGAAGGGGAAGTTGAGTCCGAGGTATGCTGGGCCATACGAGATCCTACAGCGTGTGGGTGAGGTGGCCTATGAGTTGGCATTGCCTGCGGAGCTAGCTTCTGTCCATCCAGTCTTTCATGTATCCATGTTAAAGAAGTGCCTAGGTGATCTAGTATCGATTCTACCTGTGGAAGGTTTGGGGGTCGATGAAGACTTATCCTATGAGGAGGTACCTGTTGAGATCTTAGACAGACAGATCAAGCGTCTGAGGAACAAGGAGATTGCCACAGTGAAGGTATTATGGAGAAATCATCTTATTGAGGGTGCTACGTGGGAGGCTGAGGCCGACATGAGATCCCGTTACCATCATCTTTTCAGCTCTTGAGGTTAGACTTCTTACTCTTAAGTCTAAGTTTCCTTATCTCTTCATATTTTGTTACTATTGCTTGACTGTGCATAGTGATTATGTTATGATCTGACTGGCATTACGCTATATAGTGGTAGTGTCATTCGGGGACGAATGTTCCTAAGGGGGGGATAATGTAACAATCCTAAAAATGAATAAGATATGAAATGCTTAATGTGTCAAGAATGCCTACGATTAGACCAGGGTTCACAAGGATTGATGCGCGTAGAACCAGACCTCGGAACCCTTGCTACAACCAAGCCAACTAACTTGGGGAGTTAGTTGAGCTTGGAAAGGTTGGTACCAACCATATACGGCTCTCGAATATGAAGATTTACTCGAAGGAGTCTTTACCGGACTTAAAAAGAGGAAATCTTAAGTTTTGAGGGTCTAGGGGTAAAATGGTCTTTTACCAGGCTAAGGGTAATATCATAATTACCCTATATATATATGTAATTATTTAATTAATAAAGTGGAGGGGCAATTTGGGGTGAGAGAACCGAAATTGAGCTCTTGAAGTGAAGTCTTGCTCCACCCGGGTTCGAACCTAGGTGGAAGCAATGATTTAAATTGTTTTTATTTAATTTGATAAATTAATTAATATTTATTAGCTGATTTATGAAAAAAAGAAAATCAGATTTTTATTATTAATTATTTTTTAATTTAGATATATTATTTTGACTAAGTCTCAACTAGAATTCTAATCCTAAGGAACCTCTCTCTTTTTCACGTTTCATCCATTCTCACGATCAGCCTCTCTCTTTTTCTCTCTTCACATTTTCTTGCCTAACAAAAGCTTAAGAACTGAAAACGCAACCATAGTTCTTCACACTTGAAGAACTCACAACGAAAATTACAAACAATCAACTAATCAAAAACGTTACGCAAGCGGGAGGATTATTCCGTCGAATTGGTGTTAAAGTTGAGGGGATTTGGACGTGATTCTGGGCAGCAACTTTGAGTGTTGAACAACACCAAGAACAGGTATGGGTTTTCTCTCTTGGAATCCTTTCTCCAAGAGGAATTTCTTTCTACAAAAGTCGACGTATGAAACTAGGGCTATCCCCTTGAATGTTGAACTCCTTGTCCCTATACTCCTTCCGATTTCAATCTAAATTAGGTTAGAAATCATGTTGTTGGTATGATTGCTGGTAGTTAAGTGAGAAATATGATATTCCTTGTGATTTTGTGTTTAAAAATAGCAAGCATGTTCAATGATGTCAACCGAAAATGATGTGGTGCATATGTAAATGTTTGTTGTTGTTGCTATCCGTTTTGAAGTCTTAAAGTGGTTGGTTTGATGGGTGAAATTAACGTGCATGAAATGTGTAATTCGTGATGTTCATATGAGGTGTATGTGACTGATTTTAAGTGGAAAAATCAAAGTTAAAACAACAATGAATCAACACCTAAGAATGTGTTAAATGAATCGTGAAAGTACCTCAAAATGAATGTATGAATATTGTTAAGTAAAGGCTGGAAAATTTAACTAAATTCCAGCATTTGGTGATGAGGTTTCTGTCAAAAAGGGTGCACTACGTGTTGTGTAAAAATGCAAGAAAAATCAGTGAGGTTAGTAGGGTTTGAACCCGAGACCTCACCTTGCTAAGCTAAAAAAAAATGAAAATAAAGAAGTGGGGTTAAGGGGGATCGAAATGGGGTCTACTGGTTGAGAAAGGAGAGAACAACAAATTTAAATACATAAATGGGAGGCGTGGGAATCGAACCCACGACCTCCAGGCAGTGCATGAAAGAAGAAAATTAAAGAAAAGAAAATATGAGGCTTGGGAATCGAACCCACGACCTCAAGGCTTGAAAGGAGAAGGGCGAATTAAATAAGAAAATAAAGTGAGGCTGTGGGGGCTCGATCCCACAACCTCACTGCCAAACGCCTTGCTAAGTCAATTTTAATTAAAAAAGAAATAAGGAGGCTATGGGGGTTCGAACCCACAACCTCACAGCCCTAGCGAAATTACAAATAAAATAAGGAGGCTGTGGGGGTTCGAATCCACAACCTCCCAATTCCAAGCGAATTAAAGAGTAAAATAAAAGAGGTTGTGGGGGTTTGATCCCACAACCTCTTGGTCTAGGCGAAATGGGACAATAAGATTTTTAAATGAAAAATAAAAGGGGTTGTGGGGGTTCGATCCCACAACCCTTCGGCCAAATTGTCACAACCCGAGACCATACCCTAGAAGATAGGGTGCAATCTTGGATTGCGACCGGCGTCGTCGAACTCTCAGAGTTCTAAGACAAGCCTCATTCATATCATTCATCGCATATACATAATGAAAAGTAGTGCGGAATTAAAACTTTTCACTAAAACATAAAATAGTCTTTAAAACTCTTTCATATAGAAATACTAAGTCTCAATCTCATCAACTTACGACACAAGAGTAGTTTAATACGAAAAAAATAGAAATAACATAGTCTTGTACAATACTTCATAAAAGAAACATAAAAACGACATGTATGCCCTCTAAACAATGAGGACATACTTGAACTCTTCTACTCGGACGATTCTTCTAATGTCCAAGTCTTCTTCTCCAAGCTCCCTTACAAATCAAGGGCTATAGATAGAAAATAAAGCATGGAATTAGTACAACAACATGTACTAAGTATGGCTATATGCATAAAAATCATGAAAACGGACTTTATTGGAAATATGCATCCTTTCATTTAAAGATCATAGTTTAAACATAAGAACATCATTAATCAATTAAGAAACACATAAGATAACAATTAATCAAAGATAACATTTAAAGGAACCCACTTTGCAGTGAGCTCACTTCACTGTACAGTGAAGTCCCTTCACTGTTACAGTGAAGTCCCTTCACTGTTACAGTGAAGTCCCTTCACTGTTACAGTGAAGTCCAAACCTTCACCCTAAGTCTTCCTAGCATGTAATTCCCTCACTTAAAGTCATCCTAAGATTCACTTAAGTCACACAAAGAGAGACCGCCCATACACCCTCTCTAGATGTGCCTAAACGACCATTAAGATTACCTACGATGAGTCACATACACACTTAGAAAACAACCTTAACCATCTATGTAAGATTCCTCTACCAAAGGTGATTCTAAGTCTATCTTGAGTAAGTGTGGAATGACCGCCCATACAATCCCTTTCACACACACACAAGAGATCCTATAGACTACCTTAAATAGAATCATTCTCACTAAACACACCAACACTTAGATTAGAAAACATTCTCCTTCCAAACCCTATCAAAAGACCTACTTAAGTAAATCAAGAAGATATTTCCATAGTGCAATGACCTCTCCAAGATTACCTAAATAGTCCTTAAGACTTCCTAAGGTTTAGATCATGTCAACAAGATTAACCAACTTCCCTAACTAGAGTCATCCTCAAGACTTCCAAAGATAAGACATGAAGAGACCATCCTTTCATGTCCTCCTCACACTTGAGCTAAGGAATGCTTAAGTCACTTTAGATTAGGTACTCAACTATTTACATAGTTACTACATAGCTCATTAGATCATTAGTTCATTAAGACTCATACATCACATAAGACATTCACATAATGGATCACATAATGGTCTTTGGACAAGACCTAGGAACTCCACATAACACCTTCAAAGTCTATTGTGCAATGTCTATATAGCATCCCATACCACAACCTAAACCTCATAAACTTATCCAATGCTAAAAGGTATTCCACATGATGAGAATAGGCAATAACTGACATAGACCATGATAGCAAAACATGGAATCCGAAGTTCTATCCTACTTCGATGAGGTTGTTCTACTTGGCAATGGTAGAACTTGGACACATCCCATGTAGGCACATGGTTAAGGAATATGAAGGGTTTCTTTGCAATCTAGTCTCGTGCTTCACTAGAATTACTTCCCTTACCATACTCACTCGGTGCTAGCCTTTGTTCTCATAGATTAGTTCACATTAAGGTTCACATAAATAGGTCCTTATCTAGTTCACGACCTCCTTTACATTCACCCTACCAAAGCAAGGTCCACTAGGGCATATCTCACTTTAGCGACAAGAAGCTCATCGCGACTTTCCTAAGGTATGATATGATGTCGTTCCAGCCAACCATCCCTAAGTCCATCACTCATAACATGAAGGATACCATTACGGCTAACTACTTCACAATTCATCACCTTGCCACTAAGTACAAGGTTCCACATAACATTGACCTTCTTATCATCAAGGTCTTACTTATATTATTCAAGAATCTTAACATACTAAGTCAAATCATCACATAATAACATTCATAAAAGCATCAAGCAAGGGACATAAGTCTACCTAAACAAGACACTACATATTTCACTTTAACATACAATATGAGTCATTCTAGAAGTACTTAGGAATAACATCTTATAACCTAACATAACTTCATATAAGAATACATATACTTTCACACATAGATAGATATTATCATACCTCACATAATCATCATATACTTCAAGTAATGCCGACAAGGCCATGATCATCATATTGCATAGAGTAACGCCGACAAGGCCACATCAATTCACATAACACCGCCACCATAAGTGGACCATACCAATCACAATAGAATCAAAGTATAAATAATATCAAATTAAAGAAAACGGGGCAGCATACCTTCATCCCCATATCCACACCTCAATTCAGTGCCAAATCAACCAATTTAACATCACAAGGCCCTTACCATGGCCATGAACAACAATTCAAAGTATCAACCACAAAACTCAATGAATCTACATCAATTCAATCTAGGTTTAACAATATAATATCAATTACATATCAATTGAACACAATTCTTATATCATTAGAAAGCCCATAAGAAACTACTCAACAATTCATCAACATAAGTTTAATATCAAGTAACCCAATAAGTAGTCAAAACTAGGGTTCATCAATTCACATGGTTTCATAGGTAATTTATGTTGAAATAATAAATACAATATCAATTAGATCATAATTCAATGTTTACAAATCATTTATGCAAGAACCCATGGTAGAAATCCCGAAATAGGACAAATCTCTTTAGAAAGCTTTGAAAACATCTTTGAAAGTTGGGCTCCTTGATGAAACGAGTTTCAAGGATCAAAAGCCATACCTCAAGGATGATAATACTTCACTTTGAATGAAGAATTTCCACTCAAAAATGCCACACCAAGCAGTTCTTCAATTTGGACTCCAATGGAGTCTTTGGGGGTTTCTAAGGGACTTTGGGGTTTTGTTTGGGAGAATGAATTTCCCTAAGTGTTAAACACTTAAATACTCCTTTGAAATACCCAAATATCCCTTAATAAACCGTCCACACTCTTATTTAGTCATGGGGTGAATTTACAAGTTCACCCCTAACTTGGCAAAAAACATCTGCGCAGGAACTTGCTTGTGACGACCTGTCTGTGACGGACCGTCACGGGTGAAACGGTCCATCATGGACCTCCATCTCCTGATCCTATAGCTTTCCAAGGGTCCCCCCTACATCCTTGGACAAGGCCCCCACGACGTAACCCTTGTGACGGGGCGTCACAGCCATGACAGGCCGTCGCCAGCTCCGTCGCAAAGGCTGTCTGGGACAGTCTGCCAACAGATTTTGGGTCCTTTCCTCAAGGACCCTTTGATGGTCCTTGGGGATAATTTACAGGACCTTTACAACCTAAACATGACCATATATGAGTTTAACACCTCTCACATGAATTTCAACCAAAACGAACACATAAAACTCGACGAAACTCGCCTAGTCGTACAAGGTCGACTCAAGGCACATCTTTCGAATGCCTTGGACGTTCTTGGTCGTTGAACTCCAAACTTCACGAAACTTTAACCACTGCCTATACATGCTATAATAACTCTATTTAGAACCTTAAAACACCATGAAACGCACATAAACACATAGAACCACATTTTAGACATTTAGGAGACTTAGTCGTCAAACGTCTTAGTCATCCCTTGACGTTTGACTTCCAACACCCCTAATACTTTAGCTACTGCCTATATACCACATATTAAACACATTTAGGACCTTAGAACACTAAGACCAACATGTTAGACTCTAGAGCACTTAAGCTATTTTCAAGGTCTCACAATCTCCCCCACTTGGACAACATTCGTCCTCGAATGACACTTGCCACTCTCCGAATACCTCCAAGATTTGAGACTCAACCTGCAGCACATAACCAAACCATACAACACATATTTAAGAAGAAATCATCAATTTCACATAATCAAGAGATTCACAACACAACAAGAAACTAGAAGACAATTCTATAACTCGTTATGCTACAAAACTCACATGCTTAAATCCAAATAGCAAAAACACATTTTATATTCAACATCATACTCATATACATCAGTTCTAACCACATAACAAGAATTTTAGACCAATGAATCACTTAGTCATTTTCTCAAAAAAAATTACAGTGAACAGTTCACAAAGAAAGCAGTGATTTTAGCAACTTTTCCAAAAAATGCAATCTTTAGGCAATTCTCTATATAGACATGCTAGAATGCAAGATAACATCATGTAAACACGTCATACTACATGCTCAAAGCTTCCTAAACACACAATGCAAGAAGTAAATGAAATTCAATTTCAACCAAACTCCTAAACGTCATGCACATGCAACAATTTAAGAACTTCTATCCCATCTACAAACCATACTCCCCCACTTAGAAGGAACTCATACTATCAAAAGAGAAACAAGAACTTACCAACATCATCATCACCATCCTTCGACTTCTCAATTCTAGTACGGAGTGCATAGAAATGCCTCTTAGTTGGAGCATCATCCTTTGGAACACTAGGCTCAACCCTCTTGCCCTCCTTCCTAGAAGCAATGTTTGGACAATCTCTCACTATGTGCCCATGTTTTCCACATCCAAATCAACTATCGGTACCCAATAAACACTCACCATAGTGTTTCTTACCACAATTTGCACAAGTAGGCTTGCTATCCTTAGAACCTCCTCCTTTCTCAAACTTCTTCTTAGGAACTCTAGGTCCATCTTGAGATTGAACTCTTTTCTTGAACCTAGGTTGCACTTGGTCACTAGCAACACCCCTTTTCAAACTTCTAGCCATCCTTCTAAGTTTAGACTCCTCAATAGATTGTGCATACACCATGAGTCTAGATAAGGCCACATTATCACGTAGTATAGTCGCATAGCATTCTTCCCTCACTAAGTCTCTCAACCTAGAAGTCATAGTGCTCTTCATAACCCTAGGCACCATACTCAAATTGATTTGAGTAGTTACGGCTTGAGCCAAAGCCCTCAAAGCTTCTCCAATCACCCTATTAGACAACTCCGGTACCTCATCACCTCCATCCACATTAGGAACATGATCACCTTGGGGAGGCACATCATCACCTTGCCCACCTTGGACACCTTGCTCACCTTGAGCACCTTGCTCAACTTGCTAAACTTGAGGAAGAACTTCCTCATTCACCCTCTCCTCTTCCAACCTTCTAGCGGCCATCCTTCTAGTAAACACAAGGAAACTAATAAGAAGGATAGTCATAACATTTACTCTACCGCACAATATAGGAATAGAAAAGAAGTGAAACTCTATCGTCCTATAGCCTCTCGCCCATAGATGTGTCGCGACTCACACCGATGGTCAAGACTCTACTAGACGTAACTTGATGAGACTTTTTGATACCTGATACTACTTTAACCAACCTATGCTCTGATACCAACTTTCTCACAACCCGAGACCATACCCTAGAAGATAGGGTGCAATCTTGGATTGCGACCGGCGTCGTCGAACTCTCAGAGTTCTAAGACAAGCCTCATTCATATCATTCATCGCATATACATAATGAAAAGTAGTGCGGAATTAAAACTTTTCACTAAAACATAAAATAGTCTTTAAAACTCTTTCATATAGAAATACTAAGTCTCAATCTCATCAACTTACGACACAAGAGTACTTTAATACGAAAAAAATAGAAATAACATAGTCTTGTACAATACTTCATAAAAGAAACATAAAAACGACATGTATGCCCTCGAAACAATGAGGACATACTTGAACTCTTCTACTCGGACGATTCTTCTAATGTCCAAGTCTTCTTCTCCAAGATCCCTTACCTATCAAGGGCTATAGATAGAAAATAAAGCATGGAATTAGTACAACCACATGTACTAAGTATGGCTATATGCATAAAAATCATGAAAACGGACTTTATTGGAAATATGCATCCTTTCATTTAAAGATCATAGTTTAAACATAAGAACATCATTAATCAATTAAGAAACACATAAGATAACAATTAATCAAAGATAACATTTAAAGGAACCCACTTTACAGTGAGCTCACTTCACTGTACAGTGAAGTCCCTTCACTGTTACAGTGAAGTCCAAACCTTCACCCTAAGTCTTCCTAGCATGTAATTCCCTCACTTAAAGTCATCCTAAGATTCATTTAAGTCACACAAAGAGAGACCGCCCATACACCCTCTCTAGATGTGCCTAAACGACCCTTAAGATTACCTACGATGAGTCACATACACACTTAGAAAACAACCTTAACCATCTATGTAAGATTCCTCTACCAAAGGTGATTCTAAGTCTAACTTGAGTAAGTGTGGAGCGACCGCCCATACAATCCCTTTCAGACACACACACAAGAGATCCTATAGACTACCTTAAAGAGAATCATTCTCACTAAACACACCAACACTTAGATTAGAAGACATTCTCCTTCCAAACCCTATCAAAAGACCTACTTAAGTAAATCAAGAAGATATTTCCATAGTGCAATGACCTCTCCAAGATTACCTAAATAGTCCTTAAGACTTCCTAAGGTTTAGATCATGTCAACAAGATTAACCAACTTCCCTAACTAGAGTCATCCTCAAGACTTCCAAAGATAAGACATGAAGAGACCATCCTTTCATGTCCTCCTCACACTTGAGCTAAGGAATGCTTAAGTCACTTTAGATTAGGTACTAAACTATTTACATAGTTACTACATAGGTCATTAGATCATTAGTTCATTAAGACTCATACATCACATAAGACATTCACATAATGGATCACACAATGGTCTTTGGACATGACCTAGGAACTCCACATAACACCTTCAAAGTCTATTGTTCAATGTCTATATAGCTTTCCCATACCACCACCTAAACCTCATAAACTTATCTAATGCTAAAAGGTATTCCACATGATGAGAATAGGCAATAACCGACATAGACCATGATAGCAAAACATGGAATCCGAAGTTCTATCCTACTTCGATGAGGTTGTTCTACTTGCCAATGGTAGAACATGGACACATCCCATGTAGGCACATGGTTAAGGAATATGAAGGGTTTCTTTGCAATCTAGTCTCGTGCTTCACTAGAATTACTTCCCTTACCATACTCACTCGGTGCTAGCCTTTGTTCTCATAGATTAGTTCACATTAAGGTTCACATAAATAGGTCCTTATCTAGTTCACGACCTTCTTTACATTCACCCTACCAAAGCAAGTTCCACTAGGGCATATCTCACTTTAGCGACAAGAAGCTCATCGCGACTTTCCTAAGGTATGATATGATGCCGTTCCAGCCAACCATCCCTAAGTCCATCACTCATAACATGAAGGATACCATTACGGCTAACTACTTCACAATTCATCACCTTGCCACTAAGTACAAGGTTCCACATAACATTGACCTTCTTATCATCAAGGTCTTACTTATATTATTCAAGACTCTTAACATACTAAGTCAAATCATCACATAATAACATTCATAAAAGCATCAAGCAAGGGACATAAGTCTACCTAAACAAGACACTACATATTTCACTTTAACATACAATATAAGTCATTCTAGAAGTACTTAGGAATAACATCTTATAACCTAACATAACTTCATATAAGAATACATATACTTTCACATATAGATAGACATTATCATACATCACATAATCATCATATACTTCAAGTAATGCCGACAAGGCCATGATCATCATATTGCATAGAGTAACGCCGACAAGGCCACATCAATTCACATAACACCGCCACCATAAGTGGACCATACCAATCACAATAGAATCAAAGTATACATAATATCAAATTAAAGAAAACGGGGCAGCATACCTTCATCCCCATATCCACACCTCAATTCAATGCCAAATCAACCAATTTAACATCACAAGGCCCTTACCATGGCCATGAACAACAATTCAAAGTATCAACCATAAAACTCAATGAATCTACATAAATTCAATCTAGGTTTAACAATATAATATCAATTACATATCAATTGAACACAATTCTTATATCATTAGAAAGCCCATAAGAAACTACACAACAATTCATCAACATAAGCTTAATATCAAGTAACCCAACAAATAGTCAAAACTAGGGTTCATCAATTCACATGGGTTCATAGGTAATTTATGTTTAAATCATCAATACAATATCAATTAGATCATAATTCAATGTTTACAAATCATTTATGCAAGAACCCATGGTAGAAATCCCGAAATAGGACAAATCTCTTTAGAAAGCTTTGAAAACATCTTTGAAAGTTGGGCTCCTTGATGAAACGAGTTTAAAGGATCAAAAGCCATACCTCAAGGATGATAATACTTCACTTTGAATGAAGAATTTCCACTCAAAAATGCCACACCAAGCTGTTCTTCAATTTGGACTCCAATGGAGTCTTTGGGGGTTTCTAAGGGACTTTGGGGTTTTGTTTTGGGAGAATGAATTTCCCTAAGTGTTAAACACTTAAATACTCCTTTGAAATACCCAAATATCCCTTAATAAACCATCCACACTCTTATTTAGTCATGGGGTGAATTTACAAGTTCACCCCTAACTTTGCAGAAAAAATCTGCGCAGGAACTTGCTTGTGACGACATGTCTGTGACGGACCGTCACGGGTGAAATGGTCCGTCATATACCTCCATATCCAGCTCCTATGGATTTACAAGGGTCCCCCCTACACCCTTGGACAAATCCCCCATGACGGAACCCTTGTGACGGGGCGTCACAGCCATGACTGGCCGTCGCCAGCTCCGTCGCAAAGGCTGTCTGGGACAGTCTGCCAACAGATTTTGGGTCCTTTCCTCAAGGACCCTTTGATGGTCCTTGGGGATACTTTACAGGACTTTTCCAACCTAAACATGACCATATATGAGTTTAACACCTCTCACATGAATTCCAACCAAAACGAACACATAAAACTCGACGAAACTCGCCTAGTCGTACAAGGTCGACTCAAGGCACATCTTTCGAATGCCTTGGACGTTCTTGGTCGTTGAACTCCAAACTTCACGAAACTTTAAACACTTCCTATACATGCTATAATAACTCTATTAAGAACCTTAAAACACCATGAAACACACATAAACATATAGAACCACATTTTAGACATTTAGGAGACTTAGTCGTCAAACGTCTTAGTCATCCCTTGACGTTTGACTTCCAACACCCCTAATACTTTAGCTACTGCCTATATACAATATATTAAACACATTTAGGACCTTAGAACACTAAGACCAACATGTTAGACTCTAGATCACTTAAGCTATTTTCAAGGTATCACAATCTCCCCCACTTGGACAACATTCGTCCTCGAATGACACTTGCCACTCTCCGAATACCTCCAAGATTTGAGACTCAACCTGCAGCACATAACCAAACCATACAACACATATTTAAGAAGAAATCATCAATTTCACATAATCAAGAGATTCACAACACAACAAGAAACTAGAAGACAATTCTATAACTCGTTATGCTACCAAACTCCTAAACATCATGCACATGCAACAATTTAAGAACTTCTATCCCATCTACAAACCATACTCCCCCACTTAGAAGGAACTCATACTATAAAAAGAGAAACAAGAACTTACCAACATCATCATCACCATCCTTCGACTTCTCAATTCTAGTACGGAGTGCATAGAAATGCCTCTTAGTTGGAGCATCATCCTTTGGAACACTAGGCTCAACCCTCTTGCCCTCCTTCCTAGAAGCAATGTTTGGACAATCTCTCACTATGTGCCTATGTTTTCCACATCCAAATCAACTATCGGTACCCAATAAACACTCACCATAGTGTTTCTTACCACAATTTGCACAAGTAGGCTTGCTATCCTTAGAACCTCCTCCTTTCTCAAACGTCTTCTTAGGAACTCTAGGTCCATCTTGAGATTGAACTCTTTTCTTGAACCTAGGTTGCACTTGGTCACTAGCAACACCCCTTTTCAAACTTCTAGCCATCCTTCTAAGTTTAGACTCCTCAATAGATTGTGCATACACCATGAGTCTAGATAAGGCCACATTATCACGTAGTATAGTCGCATAGCATTCTTCCCTCACTAAGTCTCTCAACCTAGAAGTCATAGTGTTCTCCATAACCCTAGGCACCATACTCAAATTGATTTGAGTAGAATGTTGATGTTGGGGTTCGATCTAGGGTCCCAATGTAATGAAGACTAAAATGAAGTTAAGGAAAAATGTAAGTATTGTCCAAGTGGTTCGAACTTGGGTTCCCTTGCCCAAATATCTGTATTGATACATAAGTCATACGTGAATTAAATGTTCAAGAATAATGCCACCTACTTAGATCGAAATCGAGATCTTGTCATATATACAAGATACATAAGTCTTGTATTACATAATCTTAGGAAGATATGAGTCACTTAACGAACTGTGAATGAAGCCTCATGGCTTGTATGTATAGACCCATAAGTCTAGCATACGTTTAAAAATAAGTGAACCTAAGATGTATGTAATGAAATGAAGTAACCCTAGAATCGAATAAGTACGAGTGTAAAACACACTAAATGGCCAAGTGCATTGGCATACGATGAAATGATTGTTATGTAATGAAATGACGAAACCCTAGAAGGGTTAAGTAAGAGTGTGAAACACACAAATGGCCATGTATATTGGCATATGATGAAATGAACATTCACGTAAAATGGGGTGAGTAATTATGAAAAGCAAATGTGCTAGTGTTAATGAATGTGGTGACAACATGATATGAGGCTAATGTCAAAGATGAGAACAATATCAAATGAGCCTAAGTAAATGTTACCAAAACGCACTCACCTATGAGAGTGTAAAGTTAATGAAGAGACCAGTCTCTATGAACACTCTAATGAAAGTATTGAGATTAACACACTTAATACTAATGGTGACATGAGAAATCATCTATTGAGCTATGATGTCCTCATACTAGAAGCTAGCTTCCATGACGTATGAGTTGAATGTAATGGAACTTTATAATGAGCACCGATAGACTAGCTATGAGCGGTGATGCCTTTTTTCGGGAAGGGCGGAGGTTTACGTAACTCTCATGAGATGAGACTGCCTGGCTTGCCGGGTATGGGTCTCCTTATATCTCCTGGTCTTCGAACCTATACTGCCAATATAGGGATCTGGCGGGGTTAAATTCCCATGTACGCTAGCATGTTTTGGGTAACCTTGACCGGTGATTCCACCTCTTTTCGGTGTGGGAGAGACACTAGATTGCATGATGCTCACATGATCTATGTCGGTTAAAGTTAAAGTTCCCAATGAATGAATGAGGCCAGCCTCAAATGATGCACATAATGAAATGAACAATACCAAAGGTGTTAGGATAGGATAATCAAGAGGTGAGCTAGACTCAAGTAATGACACTAGGTTATTCTTGATCATTGCATAGCAGACCCGATGAAAGTCTTAAACTACATCCTAGGTATAGCTGGTGTTCACACTAGTCTATGAATGAAATGAAATGAAGTACGTATGAATGAATGAAGCAGACTCTGTGTTTGCTAATGAAGACTCCCTAGTTGAGGTTCCATATGTTGAGCCCTCATTTTGGAAAGTCTAAATGCCAAGTCTATGATTCCAAGGTCTCATGGCATATGAATGAATGTTATAAAAGATGTTATGTGCTGTATGCTAAGGTATCCTGTCAATTGAATTGGCAGCTCGGACTATGTTCTTGATAACTACTTTTGGAATTTATTGTGCAGAATCTCACAACATTAAATAATAGGTCAACATATACGAAGTTCAATCAGCATAATAACAAAACGGAAAAACCATGGAATATAGATTCTCAACCAGCTAATAGAGAGTAGACTAAAATTCATATTTCTCATAATTGTTTCACAAATTTAACCACGAAAAAGTAGCAAAACTTATAGGCAAGGCCAACATAAGTAGAACTACATAGTAGATGAATAAGATTAAAGTTCATATAAAAAATAACACCTGCAGCATTCTCAACAAGAAACTGCATCTCCTTATTGACAATTGAAGCAAGCTTACATCATTCTTCCTCTCCTACCACCCTTTCTGTGAGTGCTATCAGTTGGAATTGGAGTAACGTCCTCTGCAAGATAATTTAGAAAGTTATATGATCCATCAACAATTTCACTCCACATATGTATTTCTCACAAGGGTCTTACTAACACAACGAATAAATAATTCTCACTTTTGATACACAAAAACATAACATTACCTATACGACCAATTTTCATTCCAGAACAAGCAAGAGCTCTTAGAGCAGACAGAGCACCAGGTCCAGGTGTTTTGGTCTTGTTTCCACTAGTGGCTTGAAGTTTGATTTGAAACAAGCATAGTAGCATATGGTGAAGATTCATCCCTATCATCTTTGACCTTCATTCCACATATTTAAAATAGGTTACAAGAGAGATTCATTACAACACTTCTAAAAAATAATTATACAAAGGCAAAGAGCAGAAATATCAACAACCTTTGGAATTGTTAAAACATCAACTGAAAATATAGAAACCTTTCTAGTTCGATAATTGTTGCACTAGTACGACAAATAGATATAAAAGGTTTGTGATATTTAGGATGAATTACAGTAGGGTTGCATTGTCAAAGTGAAAGTAAAAGCATACTTAATACCCTATGATCAAGAGTAGAAATGCTATGCAGAATTTGAAGTATCGCTAAAATAGTTACAATAACACCAGACTCATGAACATGAACTGAAATTTCAATAAGCTTTGGCTAATAGCGTAGCTCATCACAAATAGTGAACAGTCTGAGACTAAACCAAAAATCAAGATTCATTAGGCCTCTAACGGTTTAAGGGAAACTAACAAATCTAAAAGAGAAAAATAGGGCAAAGAATTAACAAAACATCATCTCAACAACACAAGAATATGAGAACCCTAAAGCTAAATGTGTAACCATAGCAATAAACCCATATGCCATAAATTTAGAATTTTAAAGATAAAATGTTTACCTGATAAACCCTATTCCAACAAATCCAACAAAATCCTTTCATTGTGATGAAGCCTTAACACACCATCTTCTGAAGTGAAGCACTCAGTTCTATCCTATTCATCATCTTGACTAGAATAGCGCAAATAAAAAAAATAGATTTGGAGGAAATTTTGTTCTTCATGCTGATTCGATAAGCTAGACGAGATATTCATGATGAGCGAATTTTCATATTAGGAGCAAAATTGTTGGCAGATCGTAAAGAACATAGTCAGCTGATTAGGAACAAAATGGAAGTCAGATCGTAGGAGCAAAACTTAGTCATCTTAGGAGCGATTCATTCCTTCAATTTGCTGAAGAAATCGTAGAAAAATTGTTGTGAAAAATGAAGACATACCTGTTAATTTGTGAGCCCTTGAAACGTTTCACATTTGGAGTAAATTTTGTTCTTCAAATAATTGGGGGTTTAAGCAAATTTTGTTCTTTCTAATATTATAATTTTTTTCTCATTAGGGTCAAAGACCTAAGAGTTGAAAGGTTTTATGTTTATGATATTTTTTTTCAAAATCAAAATTGGAGTGAGACTTGAAAATGTTGGAGGGAATATAAAATTTTGGAAAAACATTAAGGCTACACTTGTAATGTGCTGTTTTTTCAATTATAAAAAAAGCACATTTTAAAACTGTGGTCATATATATAAAAATTGTTCCCAATTATTATATCATAATATAAAAACACTTATAAAGTGTAGCCTATACCATTAAAGAGCATGTTTAACAAGTGTTGCCAAAATTATCGAAGCCAAAAGTTAAAAACTTTGGCTACACTTTAAAAGTGTATCCAAAAACATTTTAGGCAACACTTTACAAGTGTTGTCCTGATTTAGTGTTGTCATAGGCCTAAAATGGTGTAGTGTGTCTTCATTGATGACATTTTGATATACTCTAGAAGTGAAAATGACCATTTGAGCCATTTGAGGAAAGTTTTTGCAAGTTCTTAAGGATAAAAAACTTTTTTCTAAGTTTAGTAAATGTGAATTTTTGTTAAAATCGATTGCATTCATTTGTCACATTGTCTCTAGTGAAGGGGTAGATGTTGATCCGAGGAAGACGAAAGTGGTCAAAAGTTGACCTAGACCTTTAAGTCCTACCGACATCCGAAGATTTCTAGGGTTGGAAGGTTATTATTAGAGGTTTGTTGAGGGATTTTCATCTATCGCATCTCATATTAATGACCTTAACCCAAAAGAAATCTAAGTTCAAATGGTCGGAATCTTGTGAAAAGAACTTCCAATTATTGAAATATAAACTCACTTCGGTCTGGTGTTGACCTTACCGGAGGGCAGCGAAGGGTTTGTGGTTTATTGGGATGCCTCCTGATTGTGTCTAGGATGTGTGCTCCTGCAACATGACAAAGTGATAGAGTATTCCTCTAGGCAACTCAAGCCACATGAGAAGAATTACCCAACTCATGACCTTGAGCTTGCGGCCGTAGTTTTTACCTTGAAAATTTTGAGACACTATCTTTATGGGGTACATGTTGATGTATTCACCGATCACAAGAGTCTACAATATATATTTACTCAAAAAGGTTTTAATCTACGCCAAAGAAGATGGTTAGAAATTTTAAAGAATTATGACATGAGTGTCCTTTACCATCCCAATAAAGATAATGTGGTGGTGAATGCTTTGAGTCGAGTGTCCATGGGGAGTGTGACTCATGTGGTTGATGATAATAAAGAGCTAGTGAAGGAGGTTCATAGGTTGGCCTGGTCGGGTGTCCGACTAGAAGATTCTCCAAAGGGTGATTTTATGGTTCGCCAAAACTCCGAATCATCTTTAGTAGTTGATGTGAAGTCCAAGGAACACCTTGATCCTCTATTGATGGAGTTGAAAGAATCGGTCCTTAATAACAATAATGAATCTTTCTCCTAAGGGGACCCTAGTCGAAACCGGCGTCGTTGACCTCTCAGAGGTCGCAGACAAGCCTACATACATCATCATTACATCGTATAAGTTAATTTTAGCGGAAAATTTAAAACTTTTGTTTGATTTGAATACATAGACTTCATAGTAAGAATTGCAATACATTACATCAGTTCACAACAACCATCTAATAATGAGATATTCAAATGAAGGAAATAGTTCATAACTGCATTAATATAAAGTTGCCAAAATGGCACCAATACGATGTCTGAAAATAAGTAAGAAAGAAACTCTAGTGGAACATCCTCCACTAGCTCATGTCTACGTCTAATCTAGAATATAAGAGATAAGCATCCTCGAAAGCATGAGGTTCTACCAAGTCCGGATGAATGCTCCACGTCCAGATAGCTTCAACGTAGTCTCGTAAGCTCTAGCGTCCACCTGCACCTGCACCTAAAAGTAAAGGGTTGTATGGGATTAGTACACACTTGTACTAAGTATGGGTGTATGCAAGTACACACCAAGGACATGCATGATTAAGAAGAGCTCTCTCCTAACGATATGAATTATGGAAAGCCAAGTCAGTTGGACTTGCCAAATCAGATTAGGAAAGTCATGCTATGAGAGTAACATGCATCATCATTCTTTTCATATTGCACACAGCACATAACACACTTCATTTAGCACATACATATATCATATATCATTTTTTCGTATGCCATGAGACCTTGGAATCATGGACTTAACATTAGGACTTCCCAAAATGAGGGCTCAACATATGGGACCTCAACTAGAGAGCCTTCTTTAGCAAACACAGAGTCTGCTTCATTCATTCATGCATACTTCATTTTCATTCGTTTCATTCATTCATAGACTGGTGCAATACCAGCTATACCTAGGATGTAGTTTAAGACTATCATCGGGTTCACTGTACAATGAACAAGAACGACCTAGTGTCATTACTTAAGCCTAGTTCACCTCTTGAATATCCTAACCAAACACCTTGGGTATCATTCATTTCATATTGTGCATTACTGAGACTGGCCTCATTCTTTCTTTGGGAACTTTAACTTTAGCTGACATAGATCATGTTAGCTCCATGAAATCCTGTGTCTACCCCACACCGAAAAGAGGTGATATCACCGGCCAAAGTGAAACCAAAACATGCTAGCGTATATAGGGAATTGAACCCTGCTAGATCCCTATATTGGCTGCATAGGTTCAAAGACTAGGAGATATAAGGAGACCCATACCCGCCTAAACTGACAGTCTCATCTCATGAGATTTACACGAACCTCTGCCTTCCCGAAAGAAGGAATTGCGACTCATAGCTAGCCTATCGGTGCTCCGTATAAAGTTCCATTACATTCATCTCACACATCATAGATGTTGGCTTCTAGCATGAGGGCATCATTGCTCATTAGATGATTTCTCATCCCATCATTAGTATTAAGTGTGTATTAATCTCAATACTTTCATTAGAGTATTTCCTAGAGACTGGTCTCTTCATTAACTTTATACTCTCATAGGTGAGTACGTTATTGGTGACACTTAGGCTCATCTGAGATTTATCTCATCTTTCACATTAGCCCCTTATCATGTTGCCACCACATTCATTAATCTTAGCATATTAGCTCATCATAATTACTCACCCCTTTTTACGTGAATATTCATTTCATTATATGCCAATGCACTTGGCCTCTTAGTGTGTTTCACACCCTTACATAACCCTCCTGGGTCACATCATTTCATCACATACATCTTGGGTTCACTTACTCTTAACGTACGCTGGACTTATGAATCCATACGTACAAGCCATGAGGCTTCACTCATAATCATCTAAGTGACTTATACTTACCCAAGATTATGTGGTACAAGACTTATACATCTTGTAAGTATGCCAAGGTCTCAATTTTGATTCCCATAGGCAGCATTCATTAATTATTTAATCATGTAAGACTTATGTGTCAATACGGAATTGGGCAAGGGAACCCGATTTCAAATCCCTTGGAGAACACTTAGCTTCCACTTAATTCTAGATTTAACATTTCGGCTTGGGACCCGATTTCGAGTCCCTACACTTACATTTCTTATTCTCTTCTTTTTCTTTACTTAATCTCAAACGTCTAAGCTTAGGATCCAAGATCAAACCCCCACACTCACGTTTCATTTAATTTCTTTCTTTCCTTAATTCTTCTCCGTTGAACCGAGGGGATGTGGGATCGATTCCCCACAATCTCACCTTATTTTTATTTGTATTTTCTCCTTACTTTCTCATTTGGCCGAGAGGTTGTGGGTTCGATTCCCACATACCTCATTTTATTTTCTTTTAATTGTTTCTTCCTATTCTCTTGTTTGACCTAGAGGTTGTGGGTTCGAACCCCACACGCCTCATTTTATTTATGTCTTATTTTCGGTCAAGGCACACGGGTTCGAATCCCATATACCTCATTCCTTTTATTATTAAATTTTTTTATAACTTGTATATGGTGAGGTCTTGGGTTCAATCCCCAATGACCTCATGCATTTTAATTTTTTTTTCCAGTAAGCTGGCCAAAACCAAATTTCCAAAAGCTGGAAATTTGATCACTTTTTTGCAGTCCATTTTCTCAACCCTTAAACGTTTGATTTAGGACAATTTTCGTGTAGCATCTAGTGCATCCTTAGGTGCGTTTTCATGGTTACTTTTGATCAAGATTTTTCACTCAATTCAGCAAAATTTCACTCATATGAACATCAAGGTTTTAACATATTCATACACGTAAAATACAATAATTTAACATGTCAATTTCAAGCTTCAAACCGAGACCAAAGTCACGGCACACACATGCACCCACAAGTTAACATATTACACATTTTCGGAAACACTTTGTCATTTCTCACATAATTTCCAAACACACGTACAAACACGTAATCACAATCAGCCCTAAAATCATCTACCAGAAGTCATACCAACGCATGCCTCAATTCTTTCAGAGGATCTAATGACAGGGGCATGCAACGGGGACAACCTTAGTTTTTCGATTGAGATTAAACTGAACCTTAGGGGTCTCTTGGGAGAGGGACCAAGAGGGAAGAAAACCCATACCTTAATGTTGTTCAACACTTGTTTCAATGCTTCCAATTCTCACGAAACCAAGCCTCACCACCATAACCTCAGCACAATCCCGTCGAGAAACCCCTTTTTGATTTACGTTTTCAGATTTTCTTTACTTTTGAGTTTTAGTGTTCAAGTTCTTGATGAACTTTATATATTTTTTTTGTTCTGTTCTTTTCTTTTACTGAAGAATGATCGTGCAAGTGAGGTGGGAGTAGAGAGAGACGTGAGAATGAGTGGTAGCATAGGATTAGGAGATTTAGGTGGAGACTTAGTCAAACTAGGACTTGTCGTTAACTTATTAAAAATCTGATTTTTCAAAGGGTAAGTGAAATGACCACCATGCCCGTACAAAATTAGATAATAATTAACAATTTAATCCACTTAAACGTTGCTTCCACAAAGGCTCGAACCCGGGTGAAGCCTCCATCGAGAAACGGGTCATTCCGGGTCGACCCGACCCGAACCATTCCTCTAATTAAATTAATTAATTAATTAATTATTTACTTAGGGTAATTACAATACTACCCCTAGCTTGGAAAAGACCATTTTACCCCTAGACCCTCCAAACCTAAGATTACCCCTTTTAATTCAGGTAAAAACTCATTCGGGTGAATCTCTTCAATTCGGGTGACATACATGGTTGGTTCTCACCTTGCCTAGCTCAATTAACTCACCAAGTTGGTTGGCTTGGCTAGTGCATAGGTTCTGAGGTCTGGTTCTACGCGCAATAAGCCGTGTGAACCCGGTCTAATCTAGGCATTCTAGGTACGTTTAAGCATTACTTAGCATAGTCATTTTCAGGTTGTTACATTATCCCCCCCTTAGGAACATTCGTCCACGAATAAAACTTCTAATTATCTTGTACAATGCCAGTCATATTATAACATAAGTACTTTACACAGTCAAGCAATATCAAAAAAGAATAGAGGAGACAAGGAAACTTAGACTTAAGAGTAAGGAGTCTAACCTTAGGAGCTGAAAAGATGAGGATAGCGGGATCTCATATCGGCCTTGGCCTCCCACGTAGCACCTTCAACAAGATGGTTCCTCCACAATACCTTCACTGTGGGAACCTCCTTGTTTCTCAACCGCTTTACCTGCCGGTCTAAAATCTCAACAGGTCCTCCTCAAAGGACAAGTCTTCATCAACCCCCAAACCTTCAACAGGCAAAATCGATGCTGGATCACCAAGGCACTTCTTTAACAAAGAGACATGAAAGACTGGATGAACAGAAGCTAGCTCCGCAGGCAACACCAACTCATAGGCCACCTCACCCACACATTGTAGAATCTCATATGGCCTGACGTACCTCGGACTCAACTTCCCCTTCCTACCAAACCTCATCACCCCCTTCATGGGTGATATCTTCAAGTATACTTGGTAACCAACATCAAACTCTAAGGGCCACTTCCTGTTATCTGCATAATACTTCTGCCGACTGTAAGCAGTAGCAAACCTGTCTATAATCACCATGACCTTCTCTAAGGCCTCATGAATGATCTCTGGACCCAAAATGGATGACTCTCCAACCTCGAACCACCCAACTAGAGACCTACACCTCCTACCATACAGTGCCTCAGACGGTGCCATCCCAATACTGGAGTGATAGCTGTTATTATATGAGAATTCTATCAATAGCCAATGGTCATCCCAACTACCTCTGAAGTCGATCACACACGCCCTTAACATGTCCTCCAATGTCTGAATGGTGTGCTCTGCCTGCCCATCTGTCTGAGGATGGAAGGCAGTACTGAGCTTTACCTGCGTTCCTAAGCTCTTCTGGAAGGATCTCCACAAATGCAAAGTGAACTGAGCTCCTCTATCTGAAATGATAGACAAAGGAATCCCATGCCACCTCACAATCTCATCAATGTAGAGTCTCGCATAATCCTCGGTCCTGTAAGTAGACTTCACATGGATAAAGTGGGCAGACTTAGTCATCCTTTCCATAATAACCCATATGGAGTCATGCTGTCTCCTATTCCTCGGAAGACCAACCATGAAGTCCATGTTAATGGACTCCCACTTCCAAGTTGGAACCTCAATCATCTGAGTGAGACCACCAATCTTAAGGTGCTCCGCTTTAACCTACTGACAATTAGGACACTTGGCCACATACTCAGCAATGTCCTTCTTCATGCCATTCCACCAATAGATCTGCTTGAGGTCATGATACATATTGGTGGAACCTGGATGTATCGAATACCTGGAACCATGGGCCTCTGCAATAATCTTGGTCTGCAAATCATCTATATCTGGTACACACAGTCTGTCCTGGTACCTAAGTATGCCGTCACCTCCCAAGGCAAAGTACTCATTCATCTTCATCAGCACTGAGTCCTTCAACTTCATCAAAACAGGATCAAGATGCTGACCCTTCTTGGCTTCAACTACCAAGGATGATTCAGAACTAGGATGAACTGAAACACCCCCGCTAGTAGAAGCCATCAACCGCATACCCAGTCTGGCCAGTCTGTGTACATCCTTCACCAACTCCTTCTTCCCATCATCAACGTGGGTTGTACTCCCCATGCTCAACCTGATCAAAGCATCAGCTACAACATTTGCTTTCCCTGGATGGTAGTGGACACTCATATCATAGTCCTTCAACAGCTCCAACCATCTCCGCTGACATAGATTCAACTCTCTCTACGTTAACACGGACTGGAGACTCTTGTGGTCTGTGAACACATCCACGTGTACTCCGTACAAGTAATGCCTCCACAGCTTCAACGCAAATACCACAACTGCCAACTCTAGGTCATGAGTGGGATAATTCTTCTCATGAACCGTGAGCTGTCTGGACGCATAGGCTATCACCTTACCACCCTTCATAAGAAAACAACCCAAACCAACCCTAGATGCGTCACAATAAACGGTGTAATTCTCACCACATTTAGGTAACGTAAGCACTAGGGCTGAAGGGAGTCTGTCCTTGAGCTCCTGGAAAATCTTCTCACAAGTCTCCGCCCATTCGAACTTGGCTTTCTTCTTAGTCGAAGATGTTAGTGGGGCAGCAATGGAAGAAAAACCCTCCACGAACCTGCGGTAGTAACCAGCCAATCCCAGAACGCTATGAATATCGGTGGGAGTAAGAGGTCTTGGCCAGTTCTTCACAGCCTCAGTCTTCCTGAGGTCTACCTCCACACCCTGATCGGACACAACATGACCCAGGAAGGTCACTGATCTAAGCCAGAATTCACACTTGCTCAATTTGGCATACAACTGATGTTGTCTAAGTACCTACAAGGATAGTCTCATTTGTTGGTCATGCTCTTCCTTGGTCTTAGAGTAGATGAAGATGCCACCAATGAATACTATGGAGAAAAAATCAAGGTATTCACGTAAGACTCGGTTCATGAGGTCCATAAATGCAGCTGGTGCATTAGTGAGACCAAATGTCATGACTAGGAACTCATAATGACCATAACGGGTATGAAAGGTTGTCTTTGGGATATCTTCATCCCTAACCCTAAGTTGATGATACCCGGAACGAAGATTAATCTTCGAGGAGAAACTAGACCCTTGGATCTGATCGAATAAGTCATCTTTTCTGGGAAGTGGATACCTGTTCTTTATAGTGACTTTGTTGAGCTGTCGATAATCGATACACATCCTAAGGGTTCCATCCTTCTTTTTCCCAAACAACATTGGAGCGCCCCAAGGGGATATGCTCGGCTGGATGAAGCCCTTATCAGTGAGATCTTTTAACTGCAGCTTCAACTCTTTGAGTTCAGCTGGAGTCATTCTGTAGGGAGGAATTGAAATCGGTTTGGTATCGGGATCTAGGTCGATACCAAAATCAATCTCTCGAGAAGGAGGGACTCCAGGCAAATCATCGGGGAAAACATCTTGGAACTCATTCACTATAGGCACAGAGTCTATGGAAGGATTGTCATGATCTAGATCATTGACACTCACAAGATGACATAACAATCCCTTGGACATCATTTTATTAGCTTTTAGGTTCGAAATCAAGGGACTTGAACGACTAGAATTGTACCCATCCCAGACCAGCTCTACTTCATTAGGGAAATGGAATCTCACAACCCTACTACGACAATCCATGAAGGCATAACATTTATGGAGCCAGTCCATACCAAGTATAATATCAAAGTCATTCATGGGTAACTCAACAAGGTCTGCACACATAGTCTTACCACATACTACTATTGGGCAGTCTTTATGAACCCTATCAGCTCTCACATTTTCTCCTAAAGGAGTACTAACCACAATAGGATCATGCAAAACCTCAGGTAGTGTTTCAAAAGTAAGAGCAAGCAAGGGAGTCACAAAAGAAAGCGTAGACCCTGGATCAAGTAAAGCATAAACAGAGGTTGAGAAAACTTGCAGCATGCCTGTGACCACATTAGCAGACTTCTCCTGCTCCTCCCTGCCCTTCAAGGCGTAGAATCTATTTCTCTTAGGAGACTCGGCTGCAGTAGCATTCTGGGGATTAGGCCTAGGCTGAGCATTACCTCCAGCCTGACCCCTATTCTGTGGGCAGTCCCTAACCATGTGTCCGCTCTTTCCTCAACCAAAGCAGGCATTTGTGCCTAGTCTGCACTCTCCACTGTGAATATGGCCAAACTTGCCACATTCCTTTCTGGGACGCTGCACATCACCTCCATTGCCCTTCTTTGGCTCGGGTATGCCTCCTCTAGGTGCTACACTCCTCTAAGAGTTAGAGTTCCCTGAAATCTGATGCACTTTCTTAAATCTGGGCTGATCACGAACTCCAAAAGTGCTCCTGCCACCACCTCTGCTGGAACCTGTCTGGTCAGAAGGGTTAGGCCTCTTGACCTCACGGACTCTCCTCTTCTTCCGGCTGTCCTCAACCTGCTGGACATGTACTATAAGCCTGGAAAAGTCCATGCTATCATGAAGCATTGCAGCCCGACACTCCTCCTCCAATTCCTCTGAGATCCCTGTAAGGAACCTGCTCGTCTCATCCCTGCTGTTCGACATAAGAGAAGTGGCATACCCGGATGATTTAACAAATTTCAGGGAATACTCCCTAACAGTCATCGAGCCCTGCTTAAGGTTGATGGAATCCTCAACCTTAGCCTCTCTCATCTTTTTGGGGAAGAACCTCTCCAGAAAAGCTGTCTTACATGTGATCGGACCTCCGCCCAACGCCCTGCTATCCTGCCACATCTTCCACCAAGTCTGTGCAACATCCTTCAACTGGTACGAGGGCAGCTCAGCTTTCTCAATCTCCGTGGCCCCCATCGCCACCAGAATCTTCTGGACCTCCTCCACGAACTCCAGAGGGTCCTCTACAGTCTTATATCCTGTAAAGATTTAACGGATTCATCCTCGTAAAATCTCGCAACCTGTTCGCTATGTTGTGGGCTGGTGGGTTCTCCCGCTGAACCTCTTGTCTGTTGGCCTGGGCCATCAAAGCCTGAGCCTGCATAGTGATGGCTTGAGACATCTGTGCCAAATCTGTCCGCACCTGCATCAGTCAACCCAGCTGGGTTAACTGGCATGGCCACTCATGCAGCTGGAGCCTGGGGTGAAACTTGGTTGTCCCCAGCAGCTGGTCCTACTCTTCCCCGACCAGCGTTCCGCCTTGTGTTCACTTTCTGGAAAAAAAATAAGAATTGATGTTAGATACGCTCATAACACCAAGAATTCAGACATTAAGGAAAGCACGATAAGATCAGAAGAATGGAAATTTTCCTATGCATCATGTTGTCTCTAATTCATGATAGTGGTGCACTTCACTACCATAACTTAGAAACTACTCGATGTGGTTGATGTGAACTTATTATCCTTGGAATTTAACCAAATGCTCTGATACCACGTTTTTCACGACCGGGGTCTAGACCCTAGTTGAAACCGGCGTCGTAGACCTCTCAGAGGTTGTAGACAAGCCTACATACGTCATCATTACATCGTATAAGTTAATTTTAGCGGAAAATTTAAAACTGTTGTTTGCTTTGAAGTATACATAGACTTCATAGTAAGAATTGCAATACATTACATCAGTTCACAACAACCATCTAATAATGAGATATTCAAATGAAGGAAATAGTTCATAACTGCATTAATATAAAGTTGCCAAAATTGCACCAATACGACGTCTGAAAATAAGTAAGAAAAAAATGCTAGTGGAACATCCTCCACTAGCTCATGTCTACGTCTAAGCTAGAATATAAGAGATAAGCATCCTCGAAAGCATGAGGTTCTACCATGTCCGGATGAATGCTCCACGTCCAGATAGCTTCAACGTAGTCTCGTAAGCTCCACCTGCACCTGCACCTGCACCTAAAAGTAAAGGGTTGTATGGGATTAGTACACACTTGTACTAAGTATGGGTGTATGCAAGTACACACCAAGGACATGCATGATTAAGAAGATCTCTCTCCTAACAATATGAATTATGGAAAACCAAGTCAGTTGGACTTGCCAAATCAGATTAGGAAGTCATGCTATGAGAGTAACATGCATCATCATTCTTTTCATATTGCACACAGCACATAACACACTTCATTTAGCACATACATATATCATATATCATTTTTTCGTATGCCATGATACCTTAGAATCATGGACTTAACATTAGGACTTCCCAAAATGAGGGCTCAACATATGGGACCTCAACTAGAGAGCCTTCTTTAGCAAACACAGAGTCTGCTTCATTCATTCATGCATACTTCATTTTCATTCGTTTCATTCATTCATAGACTGGTGCAATACTAGCTATACCTAGTATGTAGTTTAAGACTCTCATCGGGTTCACTGTGCAATGACCAAGAACGACCTAGTGTCATTACTTGAGTCTAGTTCACCTCTTGATTATCCTAACCATACATCTTGGGTATCATTTATTTCATATTGTGCATTACTGAGGCTGGCCTCATTCTTTCTTTGGGAACTTTAACTTTAACTGACATAGATCATGTTAGCTCTATGAAATCCTGTGTCTACCCCACACCGAAAAGAGGTGATATCACCGACCAAAGTGAAACCAAAACATGCTAGCGTATATAGGGAATGGAACCCTGCTAGATCCTTATGTTGGCTGCATAGGTTCAAAGACTAGGAGATATAAGGAGACCCATACCCGTCTAAACGGACAATCTCATCTCATGAGATTTACACGAACCTCTGCCTTCCCAAAAGAAGGAATCGCGACTCATAGCTTGCCTATCGGTGCTCTGTATAAAGTTCAATTACATTCATCTCACACATCATAGATGTTGGCTTCTAGCATGAGGGCATCATTGCTCATTAGATGATTTCTCATCCCATCATTAGTATTAAGTGTGTATTAATCTCAATACTTTCATTAGAGTGTTTCTTAGAGACTGGTCTCTTCATTAACTTTACACTCTCATAGGTGAGTACGTTATTGGTGACACTTACTTAGGCTCATCTGAGATTTATCTCATCTTTCACATTAGCCCCTTATCATGTTGTCACCACATTCATTAATCTTAGCATATTAGCTCATCATAATTACTCACCCCTTTTTACGTGAATGTTCATTTCATTATATGCCAATGCACTTGGCCTCTTAGTGTGTTTCACACCCTTACTTAACCTTCCTGGGGTCACTTCATTTCATCACATTAATCTTAGGTTCACTTACTCTTAACGTACGCTGGACTTATGAATCCATACGTACAAGCCATGAGGCTTCACTCATAATTCATCTAAGTGACTTATACTTACCCAAGATTATGTGGTACAAGACTTATGCATCTTGTAAGTTTGACAAGGTCTCAATTTTGATTCCCATAGGCAACATTCATTTATTATTTAATCACGTAACACTTATGTGTCAATACGAAATTGGGCAAGGGAACCCGATTTCAAATCCCTCGGACAACACTTAGCTTCCACTTAATTTTTGATTTAACATTTCGGCGTGGGACCCGATTTCGAGTCCCTACACTTACATTTCTTTTTCTCTTCTTTTTCTTTACTTAATCTCAAACGTCTAAGCTTAGGATCCAAGATCGAACCCCCACACTCACATTTTATTTAATTTCTTTCTATCCTTAATTCTTCTCCATTGAACCGAGGGGATGTGGGATCGATTCCCCACAACCTCACCTTATTTTTATTTGTATTTTCTCCTAACTTTCTCATTCGTCCGAGAGGTTGTGGGTTTGATCCCTACATACCTTGTAACAACCCTAAAAATGAATAAGATAAGAAATGCTTAATGTGTCAAGAATGCCTACGATTAGACCAGGGTTCACACGGATTGATGCGCGTAGAACCAGACCTCGGAACCCTTGCTACAGCCAAGCCAACTAACTTGGGGAGTTAGTTGAGCTTGGAAAGGTTGGGACCAACCATGTAGGGGTCTCGAATATGAAGATTTACTCGAAGGAGTCTTTACCGGACTTAAAAAGAGGAAATCTTAAGTTTTGAGGGTCTAGGGGTAAAATGGCTAAGGATAATATCGTAATTACCCTAAATATATATATATATATATAATTATTTAATTAATAAAGTGGAGGGGCAATTTGGAGAGAGAGAGCCGAAATTGAGCTCTTGAAGTAAAGTCTTGCTCCACCCGGGTTCGAACCTAGGTGGAAGCAATGATTTAAATTGTTTTTATTTAAATTGATAAATTAATCAAATTAATTAATATTTATTAGCTGATTTAAGAAAAAAAGAAAATCAGATTTTTATTATTAATTATTTATTAATTTAGATATCTTATTTTGACTAAGTCTCAACTAGAATTCTAATCCTAAGGAACCTCTCTCTTTTTCACGTTTCATCCACTCTCACGATCTGCCTCTCTCTTTTTCTCTCTTCACATTTTCTTGCCTAACAAAAGCTTAAGAACTGAAAACACAACCAAAGTTCTTCACACTTGAAGAACTCACAACGAAAATTACAAACAATAAACTAATCAAAAACGTTACGCAAGAGGGAGGATTATTCCGTCGAATTGGTGTTGAAGTTGAGGGGATTTGGACGTGATTTTGGTGGTGATTCTGGGCAGCAACTTTGAGTGTTGAACAACACCAAGAACAGGTATGGGTTTTCTCTCTTGGAATCCTTTCTCCAAGAGGAATTTCTTTCTACAAAAGTCGACGTATGAAACTAGGGCTGTCCCCTTGAATGTTGAACTCCTTGTCCCTATTCTCCTTCCGATTTCAATCTAAATTAGGTTAGAAATCATGTTGTTGGTATGATTGCTGGTAGTTAAGTGAGAAATATGATATTTCTTGTGATTTTGTGTTTACGAATAGCAAGCATGTTCAATGATGTCAACCGAAAATGATGTGGTGCATACGTAAATGTTTGTTGTTGTTGCTATCCGTTTTAAAGTCTTAAAGTGGTTGGTTTGATGGCTGAAATTAACGTGCATGAAATGTGTAATTCGTGATGTTCATATGAGGTGTATGTGACTGATTTTAAGTGGAAAATCTAAGATAAAACAACAATGAATCAACACCTAAGAATGTGTTAAACGAATCGTGAAAGTACCTCAAAACGAATGTATGAATGTCAGCTACCTCTCCTCCTAAAACAACTATCCGTTATATCAAGAAAGCCATGGCAGGTTTCTTTTGGGGATGGGACAAGGAAAAAAGGAAATATCATTGGGCCTCTTGGGATACATTGTGTCTTCCTTTGGATGAGGGAGGTATTGGTATAAGATGTCTTGAAGATGTGTGCATTTCACTACAACATAAGCAGTGGTGGATTTTCAGAAGCAAGCAGACTTTATGGGGTCGATTCTTGAAAGCAAAATATTGCCAAAGGGCTCACCCGGTAGCAAAAAAACTTCACACGGGGCAATCCTTGGTTTGGAACTTTATGTTGAAAAATAGAGCCATTGCGGAATCCCAAATTCAGTGGAGAATTAATTCTGGCAGCAGCTCCTTTTGGTGGGATAATTTGCTAGGATACGGCCCTCTTGCTCCTCAATGCGATCATATAACGAGTTTAAACAACACCACTATCTCTCACTTTTTAATTAATGGAAGATGGAACGAAACTTTGATTCGACAATGGGTTCCTCCATTACTGATTCAAAAAGTTTTGAGTACTAACATTATTTTTCAGGAACATAAGCTGGACGAGGCAATCTGGAAACATTTCGAGAAGGGCATGTTCACCTGTGCTGCTGCCTGGGAACAGTTTCGACATAGAAAAGAAAAAAATTATTTTAGTAAGAACATTTGGCATAAATTCATCCCTTTTAAAATTTCTTTTTTAGTGTGGAGGGCATTGCGTGGTAAACTCCCCACTAATGAAAGGATTATCAAATTTGGGATGGAGGCAGCCCAATGTTCTTGCTGCTACTGCCCAGGTGAAGACAACATTGAACACATATTTATAGCTGGCCACTTTGCTAACAATATTTGGAGTTTCTTTTCTGCAGCTGCAGGGCTTCAGCATGAACACACCACGATACACATACTGCTGCAGAAATGGTGGACACTGCCGCAGGGAACTGATGTGCAGCAGCTGGCTTTCAGGATGCTGCCAGTGATTATCTTCTGGAACCTCTGGAAAAATCGCTACGCAGCAAAATACGAAGCAAAGCAGTACAACACAGCTCGAGTTAAATTCCTCATAATCAAAGACTTCAACCATCTTCTCAACACAGCCTATCCATACATTCAATGGACTAACAACTGGAATTCACTTATCGAAATGGTGGCAAGCTACAAACATGAGATTATGGTTAAAGAGGTAACGTGGGAGAAACCTCAACAACCTTTCCTTAAGCTCAACACTGATGGGAATGCCCTTAACAACCCCGGGAAAATTGGAGGAGGAGGAATAGTAAGAGATCATCAAGGTAATATGATATATGCATTTACTATTCCTTTGGGTATTGGTACCAACAACCAAGCGGAAATTCAAGCAGTTAGCCATGGTTTAGATTGGTGCATTCAGCATGGATATAGAAAAATTCACTTGGAAATGGACTCAGAATTGGTCATTCATTGGCTTTCGAATCAAACCAACTATCCATGGAATCTACAGCCATACATTCTGGAAATCCACAGACTAGTGCATCAGTTGGAAAGGTTCAAGATTACTCATGTTTACAGGGAGGCAAACAACACGGCTGATCGACTATCCAAATATAGTCACAAATCAGACATTGTTCAACACTTTTACATCAAGGATCAATTACCTGTTCTTGCGAGAGGAAGCTTCATTCTAGAAAAGCTTGGCATGGTTAATTTCAGGAGAAAGAAATTGAAAAGAATTAAGAAACCTCCATGATCGACTCTTTCTGTTATGGTATATTTTATACCCTTTTTGGTTAGGAGACTATTCACTTAGACTATGCTATTTGGTATAGTTTCTTTGAATAGGATAGACTTTTATTCTCGTCTTACTTTTGTAAGGGGAGAGTCTCCCTTATTTACGTTTCCTAGATACTTTGTATTGAGAGGAGTCCTCTCTTCTAGGTGCTTAGTATTTTGGTTCTCTTTTATTGTAAGGGGATGAGTCAATTTTCCGTTTTAGGAAAGTTGACTTCTGAACCATCCTAGGATCGGAGGTAAGGTTTATGTCCCCCTCCTTGTATCGTTTAATTTTATTAATGTTAAGGCCTGGGGGTGTTGCTCAGCCCCTTACCCCCCCAAGGTTACTTAAAAAAAAAAATGCTGGAAAATTTGAATAAATTCCAGCATTTGGTGATGAGGTTTCGGTTAAAAAGGGTGCACTACGTGCTGTGTAAAAATGCAAGAAAAATCAGTGAGGTCAGCAGGGTTTGAACCCGAGACCTCACCTTGCTAAGCTAAAAAAAAGGAAAATAAAGAAGTGGGGTTAAGGGGGATCGAAATGGGGTCTACTGGTTGAGAAAGGAGAGAACAACAAATTTAAATAAATAAATGGGAGGCGTGGGAATCAAACCCTCGAACTCCAGGCAGTGCGTGAAAGAAGAAAATTAAAGAAAAGAAAATGTGAGGCGTGGGAATCGAACCCACGACCTCAAGGCCGGAAAGGAGAAGGGCGAATGAAATAAGAAAATAAAGTGAGGCTATGGGGGCTCGATCCCACAACCTCACTGCCAAACGCCTAGCTGAGTCAATTTTAATTAAAAAATAATAAGGAGGCTGTGGGGGTTCGAACCCACAACCTCACAGCCCTAGCAAAATTACAAATAAAATAAGGAGGCTGTGGGGGTTCGAACCCACAACCTCCCAAATCCCAGCGAATTAAAGAGTAAAATAAAAGAGGTTGTGGGGGTTTGATCCCACAACCTCTTGGTCTAGGCGAAATGGGACAATAAGATTTTAAATGAAAAATAAAAGGGGTTATGGGGGTTCGATCCCATAACCCTTCGGCCAAATTAAGAGAAAACCCAAGGAGAAAAATAAAGATAGAATGTTGATGTTGGGGTTCTATCTAGGGTCCTAATGTCATGAAGACTAAAATAAAGTCAAGGAAAAATGTAAGTATTGTCCAAGTGGTTCGAACTTGGGTTCCCTTACCCAAATTTCCGTATTGATAAATAAGTCATACGTGAATTAAATGTTCAAGATTAATGCCACCTACTTAGATCGAAATCGAGATCTTGTCATATATACAAGATACATAAGTCTTGTACTACATAATCTTAGGAAGATATGAGTCACTTAACGAACTATGAATGAAGCCTCATGGATTGCATGTATAGACACATAAGTCTAGCATACGTTTAAAAATAAGTGAATTTAAAATGTATGTAATGAAATGAAGTAACCCTAGAATGGGTTAAGTACGAGTGTAAAACACACTAAATGGCCAAGTGTATTGGCATATGATGAAATGATTATTATGTAATTATTATGTAATAAACCCTAGAAGGGTTAAGTAAGAGTGTGAAACATACAAATGGCCAAGTATATTGTCATATGATGAAATGAACATTCACGTAAAATGGGATGAGTAATTATGAAGAGCAAATGTGCTAATGTTAATGAATGTGGTGACAACATGATATGAGGCTAATGTCAAAGATGAGAACAATCTCAAATGAGCCTAAGTAAATGTTACCAAAACGTACTCACCTATGAGAGTGTAAAGTTAATGAAGAGACCAGTCTCTATGAACACTCTAATGAAAGTATTAAGATTAACACACTTAATACTAATGATGAGATGAGAAATCATCTATTGAGGTATGATGTCTTCATACTAGAAGCCAGCTTCCATGATGTATTAGTTGAATGTAATGGAACTTTATACTGAGCACCGATAGACTAGCTATGAGCGGTGATGCCTTCTTTTGGGAAGGGCGGAGGTTTACGTAACTCTCATGAGATGAGACTGTCCGGCTTGCCGGGTATGGGTCTCCTTATATCTCCTGGTCTTCTAACCTATACTGCCAATATAGGGATCTGGCGGGGTTAAATTCCCGTGTACGCTAGCATGTTTTGGGTCACCTTTTCCAGTGATTCCACCTCTTTTCGGTGTGGGGGAGACACTGGATTTTATGATGTGCACATGATCTATGTCGGTTAAAGTTAAAGTTCCCAATGAATGAATGGGGCCAGCCTCAAATGATGCACATAATGAAATGAATGATACCAAAGGTGTTAGGATAGGATAATCAAGAGGTGAGCTAGATTCAAGTAATGACACTAGGTTATTCTTGATCATTTCATAGAAAACTCGATGAAAGTCTTAAACTACATCCTAGGTATAGCTGGTGTTCACACTAGCCTATGAATGAAATGAAATGAATTATGCATGAATGAATGAAGCAGACTCTGTGTTTGCTAATGAAGACTCCCTAGTTGAGGTCCCATATGTTGAGCCCTCATTTTGGAAAGTCTAAATGCCAAGTCCATGATTCCAAGGTCTCATGGCATATGAATGAATGTTATAAAAGATGTTATGTGTTGTATGCTATATGATATGTGTTATGTGTAAGATGTTATGTGCTGTGTGCAATATGATAAGTATGATGATGCATGTTAATCTCATGGCATGACCTTCCTAATCCAAATATGGAAAGTTCACTAACTTTCCTAATCCCAATTTGGCAAGTCCACTGACTTGACTTTCCATAATCATATTGTTAGGAAAGAGCTATCCTTTCTCATGCATGTCCTTGGTGTGTGCTTGCATATACCCATACTTAGTACAAGTGTGTACTAACCCTATACAACTCTACAATTTTAGGTGCCGGCACAGGTGGACGCTGGAGCATACAGGTTGACGTTGCAGCTATCCGGACGTGGAGCTTTCATCCAGACTTGGTAGGCCCTCATGCTTTCGACGATGTCTACCGTTATTATCTAGCTTAGATATAGGCTTTAGATAGTGGAGCATGTTCCACTAGTGTTTCTTTCCGTTTTTATTTCAGACACTGTATTGGTGCCATTTTGGCAATTATACATTTATTACAGTATTGCACTGTTTCTTTCATTTGATTATCTCTATATTAGATGGTTGATTTGTGAACGCCCATGATGTTAAGTTTAAAATGTTTAGCATGAAATAAGAAAACAAAAAGTTCAAATTTTCCGCTAAAATTAACCTAGATGAAGTAAGACGTAAGTAGGCTTGTCTGCGACCTCTGAGAGGTCAACGACGCCGGTCTCGTCTAAGGTCTGGATTCGGTCGTGACAAAGTTGGTATTAGAGCACTAGGTTAAATTCCAAGAATAATGAGTTCACATCAACCACATTGAGTAGTTTCTAAGTCATGGTAGTGAAGTGCACCACTATCCTGAATTAGAGACTGTATGATGCGTAGGAAAATTTCCCTTCTTCTGATCTTATCGTGCTTTTCGTAATGTCTAATTTCTTGGTGTTATGAGCGTGTCTAACATCAATCTTTGTTGTTTTCAGAGAATGAATACTAGGAGAACCATTGGTCAGAGGAGAGGAGGTGCAGCTGCTGGGAATAATCAGGTTCCACTCCAGGGTCTAGCTGAAGGAGTGGCCATGCCGGTTAACCCAGCTGGGTTGACTGATGTGGAGGTGCGGGCATCCCTGGCCTAGATGGCACAAGCCATCACTATGCAGGCCCAGGCTATGACAGCCCAGGTCAACCGGCAGAATGTTCAGAGGGAGAACCCATCGGTACCTAGCTTGGCTGACAGGTTGCGAGACTTTACAAGGATGAATCCTCCTATTTTCATAGGGTCCAAGACTTCAGAGGATCCCCAGGAGTTTGTGGACGAGGTGCATAAGATTCTGGTGGCTATGGGGGACACAGATACTGCGAAGGCTGAGCTGGCTTCCTATCAGCTCAAGGATGTTGCACAAACTTGGTGCAAGATGTGGAAGGATAGCCGAGCGTTGGGCGGAGTTCCGGTCACTTGGGAGCTGTTTAAGACAGCCTTCCTAGAGAGATTCTTTCCCAGGGAGATGAGGGAGGCAAAGGTTGAGGAGTTTATCAACCATAAGTAGGGATCCATGATAGTCAGGGAGTATTCCCTGAAGTTTGTTAAACTATCCAGGTATGCTACTTTCCATAGTATCTAAAAGCAAGGATGAGATGAGTACTGAAGTTTGTTAAATTATCCAGGTATACTACTTCCCTTGTATCTAACAGCAGGGATGAGATGAGTAGGTTCCTCACAGGAAACAATAGAGACCTGGAGGAGGAGTGTCGGTCTGCGAGGCTCCATGATAATATGGACCTCTCCAGGTTGATGGTGCATGTCCAGCAGGTAGAGGACAACCGCAAAAAGAGGGGTATTCGTGATGCTAGGAGGCTTAAGCCTCAAGATCAGGCAGGTCCCAGCCATGGAGGCCACAACAGAGTTCTGGGAACTCTAATTTTCAGAGGAGTACAACACCTAGAGGAGGCAGACCTGAGCCCAAGAAGGGCAATGGAGGTGAGATGCATTTTCCCAAAAAGAACTGTGCTAAGTGTGGCCGTGCTCACAGTGGAGAATGCAGACAGGGCACTAATGCCTGCTTCGATTGCGGTAAGAGTGGGCACATGGTTAGAGACTGTCCACAGAACAGAGGTCAGGCTGCAGGTAATGCTCAGCCTAGGCCTAATCCACAAGGTGCAGCAGCAGCAGAGCCTCCTAAGAGGAACATGTTCTATGCCCTGAAGGGCAGGGAGGAGCAGGAGAAGTCCGCTGATGTGGTCACAGGTATGTTGCAAGTATTCTCAACTTCCGTTTATGCTTTACTTGATCCAGGGTCTATGCTTTCCTTTGCAACTCCTTTGCTTGCTCCCACTTTTGAGATATTGCCTAAAGTTCTGCATGATCCTATAGTGGTTAGTACACCTTTAGGAGAAAATGTAAGAACTGATAGAATATACAAGGATTGCCCAATAGTTGTAAGTGGTAAGACTATGTGTGCATACTTGGTTGAGTTACCCATGCATGATTTTGATGATATTCTTGGCATGGACTAGCTTCACAGTTGTTATGCTTGTTTGGACTGTCGTAGTAGAGTGGTGAGATTTCGTTTCCCTGATGAAGAGGAGCTAGTCTGGGAGGGGTACAACTCGAGTCATCCTAACCCCTTGATTTCGAACCTTAAGGCCAATAAAATGATATCCAAGGGGTTATTGTGTCATATTGTGAGTGTTAATGATTTGGATCATGACATTCCTTCCATAGACTCAGTGCCTGTAGTGAATGAGTTCCTAGATGTATATCGTGATGATTTGCCTGGAGTCCCTCCCCCTCGAGAGATTGATTTTGGTATCGACTTAGAACCCGATACTAAACCAATTTCAATTCCTCCTTACAGAATGGCTCCAGCTGAACTCAAAGAGTTGAAGCTGCAGTTAAAAGATCTCACTGATAAGGGTTTCATTCAGTCGAGCATATCCCCTTGGGGCGCTCCAGTGTTGTTTGTGAAAAAGAAATATGGAACCCTTAGAATGTGTATCGATTATCGGCAGCTCAACAAAGTCACTATAAAGAATAAGTATCCACTTCCCAGAATAGATGATTTGTTCGATCAGCTCCAAGGGTCTAGTTTCTTCTCTAAGATTGATCTTCGTTCAGGGTATCATCAGCTTAGGGTTAGGGATGGAGATGTCCCAAAGACAGCCTTTCATACCCGTTATGGTCATTATGAGTTCTTAGTCATGTCATTTGGTCTTACTAATGCACCTTCTGCGTTTATGGACCTCATGAACCGAGTCTTCCGTGAATACCTTAATTCTTTTGTCATAGTATTCATTGATGACATCCTCATCTACTCTAGGACCAAGGAAGAGCATGAACAACATTTGTGTAAGACCTTGAAAATAGCTTAGGTGTTCTAGATACTAACATGTTGGTCTTAGTGTTATAAGGTCCTAAATATGTTTAATATGTTGTATATAGGCAGTAGCTAAAATATTAGAGGTGTTGGAAGTCAAACGTCAAGGGACAACTAAGACGTTTGATGACTAAGTCATCTAAATGTCTCTTATGTGGTTCTATATGTTGATGTGTGTTTAATGGTGTTTTAAGGTTCTTAATTGAGTTAATATATCATGTATAGGCAGTGGTTAAAGTTTTGTGAAGTTTGGAGGTCAAACGACCAAGAACGTCCAAGGCATTCGAAAGATATGCCTTGAGTCGACCTTATACGTCTAGGCGAGTTTCATTGAGTTTTAAGTGTTCGTTTTCGTTTAAATTCATGTGAGAGGTGTTAAACTCATATATGATCATATTTGGGTCAGAAACGTCCGGGAAATTATCCCCAAGGACCATCAAAGGGCCCTTGAGGAAGGACCCAAAATAAGATGGCAGACTGTCCCTGACAGCCTTGGCGACGGAGCTGTCAACGGACAGTCATGGCTGTGACGCCCCGTCACAAGGGTTTCGTCGTGGGGACCTTGTCCATGCGTGTAGGGGGAACCCTTGTCAAGCCACAGGAGCTTGCAACGGATGGCCATGACAGTCCGTTGTACCCGTGATGCCCCGTCACAAGCCAGGCGTCGCAGCCAAGTCCCTGTGCGCAGACTTACTGCCAAGTTAGGGGTGAATTGGTAAATTCACCCCATGTCTAAATAAGAGTTTAGGCGGTTGCTTAGGGGTCTTATGGGTATTTTAATTAACTATTTAAGTGGTTAAGACCCTAGAGACTTCATTATTCTTCTAAAATCAAAACCCAAAGTCTCTTAGAAATCCCAAAACCTCCATTGAAGTCCAACTTGAAGGATTAGCTTGGTGTGGCGTTTTGAAGGATCATTCTTCATCAAAGTGAAGAATTATCATCCTTGAGGTATGGCTTTTGATCCTTGAAACTTATTTCATCAAGGAGCCCAATCCTCAAAGTGTTTTACAAAGTTTTCTAAAGTGAATTGTCCAATTTCGGGATTCTACCATGGGTTCTTGCATAAATGATTTCTAAACATTGAATTATGATCTAATTGATATTGTATTGATGATTTCAACATAAAATACCTATGAACCCATGTGAATTGATGAACCCTAGTTTTGAGTACTTATTGGGTTACTTGATATTAAGCTAATGTTGATGAATTGTTGTGTAGTTTCTTATGGGCTTTCTAATGATATAAGAATTGTATTCAATTGATATATAATTGATCTTAGATTGTTAAACCTAGATTGAATTGATGTAGATTCATTGAGTTTCATGGTTATTGCTTTGAATTGTTGTTCATGGCCATGGGTAAGGGCCTTGTGATGTTGAATTGGTTGATTTGGCATTGATTTGAAGTATGGATATGGGGATGAAGGTATACTGCCCCGTTTTCCTTAATTTTATATTAATTATACTTCGATTCTATTGTATTTGGTATGGTCCACTTATGGTGGCGGTGTTATGTGTTTTACTTGCAATTGATGTGGCCTTGTCGGCGTTACTTTATGCAATATTATGAGCATGGCCTTATTGGTAATTACTTGAAGTTATGTGGCTATTTGTGTAGTTGATGATGTGAAGTATGGCATTACCTATCTACATGTGAGGTTATATAGTCATGTATGTATTCTTCTTGTTATGTTGCCTTAAATGATCATGTTAGACTTTGACTTGATATTATGAATGTAGTGTTAGGTTAAGTCATGGTTATTCCTACTTGACTTTATGAGTCTATGTGGATTATATTAATGATATTATGATGATATATGGGATAACTTGAAGATGTTAAGTTGTTTTAGAAGTGTTTCTAGAATGACTTGTATTATGTGTTAAAGGTGAAGTATGTGATGTCTTGTGTTGGTTGACTTGTATCTCTTGCTTGATGTATATATGATTATGGATATGTGATGTCTTGATATAGGGTGATATAACTGTTAGTCTTGAATGTATGAATGACATGTGACTTTAAATGATGTTATGAGAGTCTCTTATGTGCAAACCTTGACTTAAGGGGAAGGTTAAGATTGATTGAAGTGTAAGCCGTAATGGTATCCTTCAAAGTAAACGAATGATGGACTTCAGGTTAGTTGGCTGGAATGGCATCATATTAACACTTAGGAAAGTCATCATGAGCTTCTTATCGCCAAAGTTAGATATGCCCTAGTGGAGCTTGCTTTGGTAGGGTGAATGTAAAGGGGGTCATGAACTAGATAAGGGACCTATTGATATGAAAATTAATGTGAATTAATCTATGAGAACTAAGGCTAGCACCGAGTGAGTATGAGTAAGGGGGAAGTGGATTCAATTAAAGAAGAGATTGAATGCTTCGTACACCCTTCATATTCCTTAACCATGTGCCTACATGGGATGTGTCCATGTTCTACCATTGGCAAGTAGAACAACCTCATCGAAGTAGGATAGAACTTCGGATTCCATGTCTTACTACCATGGTCTATGTCGGTTATTGCCTATTCTCATCATGTGGAATACCTATTAGCATTCGATAAGTGTATGAGGTTTAGGTGGTGGTATGGGACACTATCTAGACATTGCACAATAGACCTTGAAGGTGTTATGTGGAGTTCGTAGGTCTTTTCCAAGACCATTATGTGAGTGTCTTATGTGATGCATTATGTGAGTGTCTTATGTGATGCTTTATGTGAGTGTCTTATGTGATGTATTAGTATTAATGAACTAATGAACTAATGACCTATGTTAGTAACTATGTAAGTGAATGAGTACCTAATCTAAAGTGACTTAAGCATTCCTTAGCTAAAGTATGAGGAGGGCATGAAAGGATGGTCTCTTCATGTCTTTTCTTTGGAAGTCTTGAGGATGACTCTAGTTAGGGAAGTTGGTTAATCTTGTTGACATGATCTAAACCTTAGGAAGTCTTAAGGACTATTTAGGTAATCTTGGAGAGGTCATTGTACTTTGGACTTTATCTTCTCGATTTACTTAGTAGGTCTTTTGATAGGCTTTGGAAGGAGAATGTCTTATGATCTAAGTGTTGGTGTGTTTAGTGAGAATGATTCTATTTGAGGTAGTCTATAGGATCTCTTGTGTGTGTGTGATAGAGATTGTATGGGCGGTCGCTCCACAGTCACTCAAGTGAACCTTGGAATTGACCTTTGGTAGAAGAATCTTACATAGATGTTTATGATTGTTTTCTAAGTATGTATGTGACTCATCGTAGGTAATCTTAAGGGTCGTTTAGGCACATCTAGAGAGGGTATATGGGCGGTCTCTCTTTGTGTGACTTAAGTGAATCTTAGGATGACTTTAAGTGAGGGAATTACATGCTAGGAGATGTTAAAAGGGAAGGTTTGGACTTCACTGTAATAGTGAAGTGAACTCACTGTAAAGTGAGCCTTTAAAATGTTATTTTTGATTAAATGTTATCTTATGTGTTTCTTAATTGCTAAATTATATTCTTACGTTTAATCTATGATTTCTAAATGAAAAGATGCATATTTCCAATAAAGTCCGTTTTCATGATTTTATGCATATAGCCATACTTAGTACATGTGGTTGTACTAATTCCATGCTTTATTTTCTATCTATAGTTCTTGGTAGGTGAAGAGCTTGTGAAGTGAAGACTTGGACTTAGAAGATCGTTCAAGAAGAAGTTGAAGTATGTCCTCAATTGACTTGAGGGCATATGTTGTTTATTGTTTTCTTTGAAGTATTGTAATAGACTATGTCTTTCTATTTTCGTATTGAAGTATGGGCCGTGTCCCAAAGTACTCTCGTGTCTTAAGATGATGAGATTGAGACTTAGCATTTCTATTACTTTTATATGAAAGAGATTTTTAAGACTATATTATGTTTTTGTGAAAAGTTTTAATTCCACACTACTTTTCACTATGTATATGCAATGAATGATATGAATGAGGCTTGTCTTAGAACTCTGAGAGTTCGACGACGCCGGTCGCAATCCAAGATTGCACCCTATCTTCTAGGGTATGGTCTCGGGTTGTGACAAAGTTGGTATCAGAGCATAAGTTGGTGAAAGTAGTATTAGGTATCAAAAAAAAAGTCTCATCAAGTCACGTCTAGTAGAGTCTTGACCATCGGTGTGAATCGCGACACATCTATGAGCGAGAGGCTATAGGACGATAGAGTTTCCCTTATTTTCTACTCCTATATCGTGCGGTAGAGTAATGTTATGATTATCCATCTTATGAGTTTCCTTGTGTTTGCTAGGAGATGAATACTAGAAGGATGGCCGCTAGAAGATTGGAAGAGGAGAGGGTGAATGAGGAGGTTCCTCAAGTTGAGAAAGTTGAGCAAGATGAGCAAGGTGTCCAAGATGGGCAAGGTGATGAAGTGCCTCCCCAAGGTGATCATGTTCCTAATGTGGATGGAGGAAATAAGGTACCGGAGTTGTCTAATAGGGTGATTGGAGAGGCTTTGATGGCTTTGGCTCAAGCCGTAACTACTCAAATCAATTTGAGTATGGTACCTAGGGTTATGGAGAGTACTATGACTTCTAGGTTGCGAGACTTTGTGAGGATGAATCCTCCTATCTTTCTTGGTTCCAAGGTGAATGAGGATCCCCAAGAGTTCTTGATGGTGTGTACAAAGTTTTGAGTGCTATGGGGGTTACATCTAGGGAGAAGGCGGAGTTGGCTTCATACCAATTGAGAGATGTTTCTCAAATTTGGTACACTCAATAGAAGGACAATAGGCCGGAAGATTCGGGTCCTATTGAGTGGGAGGAGTTTAAGGAAGCTTTTCTTGGCAAGTACTTTCCCCGTGAGAAGGGGGAAGAGAAGGTAGAGGAATTTATCAATCTCGATCAAGGCAATATGAGTGTTGAAGAGTACTCTTTGAAATTCTCGACATTGTCTAGGTATGCTCCTTCTCTTGTGTCCAATCCAAGAGATGAAATGAGTCGCTTTTGTACCGGAGTAGCCACTTGGTGAAGGAAGAATGTCGTACCGCTATGCTTCATGATAATATGACCCTATCTAGACTCATGGTGTATGCACATTCTATTGAGGAGTCTAAACTTAGAAGGATGGCTAGAAGTTTGAAAAGGGGTGTTGCTAATGATCAATAGCAACCTAGGTTCAAAAAGAGGATTCAAACTCAAGATGGACCTAGAGTTCCTAAGAAGAAGTTTGAGAAAGGAGGTGGTTCTAAGGATAGCAAGCCTACTTGTGCAAATTGTGGCAAGAAACACTATGGTGTGTGTTTATTGGGTACCGATTGTTGATTTGGATGTGGTAAGGATGGGCACAAAGTGAGAGATTGTCCAAACATTGCTTCTAGGAAGGAGGGAAAGAGGGTTGAGCCTAGTGTTCCAAAGGAAGATTCTCTAACTAAGAGGCGTTTCCATGCACTCCGAACTAGAATTGAGAAGTTGGGTGATGGTGATGATGATGTTGGTAAGCTCTTGTTTCTCTTTTGATAGTATGATTTCATTCTAAGTGGGGGAGTATGGTTTATACATGGGTTAGAAGTTCTTGAATTGTTGCATATGCATGATGTTTAGGAATTTGGTTGAAATTGAATTTCATTTACTTCTTGCATTGTGTGTTTTATGAAGCTTTGAGCATGTTGTATGATGTGTTTACATGATGTTATCTTGCATATGAGCATGTTTATATAAATAATTGCCTAAAGATTGCATTTTCGGAAAAGTTTCTGAAATCACTGTAGCCTTATGAACTGATCACTGTTAAATTTTTGTAAAAATAACTAATTGATTCTTTGGTCTAAAATTCTTGTTATGTGGTTATAACTGATGTATATGAGTATGATGTTGAGTATAAAATGAGTTTTTGCCATTTGGATTGAAGCATGTGAGTTTTGTAGTATAACGAGTTATAGAATTGTTTTCTAGTTTCTTGTTGTGTTGTGAATCTCTTGATTATGTGAAACTGATGATTTCTTCTTAGATATGTGTTTTATGATTTGGTTATGTGCTTCTAGTTGAATCTCTAATCTTGGAAGTGTTCGTAGAGTGGCAAGTGTCATTCGAGGACGAATGTGTCCAAGTGGGGGAGATTGTAAGACCTTGAAAATAGCTTAGGTGTTCTAGAGCCTAACATGTTGGTCTTAGTGTTATAAGGTCCTAAATATGTTTAATATGTTGTATATAGGCAGTAGCTAAAATATTAGAGGTGTTGGAAGTCAAACGTTAAGGGACGACTAAGACATTTGACGACTAAGTCATCTAAATGTCTCTTATGTGGTTGTATGTGTTGATGTGTGTTTAATGGTGTTTTAAGGTTCTTAATAGAGTTAATATATCATGTATAGGCAGTGGTTAAAGTTTCATGAAGTTCGGAGGTTAAACGACCAAGAACGTCCAAGGCATTCGAAAGATATGCCTTGAGTCGACCTTGTACATCTAGGCGAGTTTCATTGAGTTTTACGTGTTCATTTTGGTTGAAATTCCTGTGAGAGGTGTTAAACTCATAGATGATCATATTTGGGTTGGAAACATCCGGGAAATTATCCCCAAGGACAATCAAAGGGCCCTTGAGGAAGGACCCAAAATAAGATGGCAGACTGTCCCTGACAGCCTTGGCGACGGAGCTGTCAACGGCCAGTCATGGCTGTGACGCCCCGTCACAAGGGTTTAGTCGTGGGGGCCTTGTCCAAGGGTGTAGGGGGAACCCTTGGCAAGCCACAGGAGCTTGCAACAGATGGCCATGACGGGCCGTTGCACCCGTGACGCCCCGTCACAAGCCAGGCGTCGCAGCCAAGTCCCTATGCGCAGACTTACTGCCAAGTTAGGGGTGAATTGGTAAATTCACCCAATGTCTAAATAAGAGTTTAGGCGCTTGATTAGGGGTATTATGGGTATTTTAATTAGCTATTTAAGTGGTTAAGACCCTAGATACTTCATTATTCTTCTAAAATCAAAACCCAAAGTCTCTTAGAAATCCCAAAACCTCCATTGAAGTCCAACTTGAAGGATCAACTTGGTGTGGCGTTTTGAAGGAGAATTCTTCATCAAAGTGAAGAATTATCATCCTTGAGGAATGGCTTTTGATCCTTGAAACCTATTTCATCAAGGAGCCCAATCCTCAAAGTGTTTTACAAAGTTTTCTAAAGTGAATTGTCCAATTTCGGGATTCTACCATGGGTTCTTGCATAAATGATTTCTAAACATTAAATTATGATCTAATTGATATTGTATTGATGATTTCAACATAAAATACCTATGAACCCATGTGAATTGATGAACCCTAGTTTTGAGTACTTATTGGGTTACTTGATATTAAGCTAATATTGATGAATTGTTGTGTAGTTTCTTATGGGCTTTCTAATGATATAAGAATTGTATTCAATTGATATATAATTGATCTTAGATTGTTAAACCTAGATTGAATTGATGTAGATTCATTGAGTTTCATGGTTATTGCTTTGAATTGTTGTTCATGGCCATGGGTAAGGGCCTTCTGATGTTGAATTGGTTGATTTGACATTGATTTGAAGTATGGATATGGGGATGAAGGTATGCTGCCCCGTTTTCCTTAATTTTATATTAATTATACTTAGATTCTATTGTGTTTGGTACGGTCCACTTATGGTGGCGGTGTTATGTGTTTTACTTGCAATTGATGTGGCCTTGTCGGCGTTACTTTATGCAATATTATGAGCATGGCCTTATTGGTAATTACTTAAAGTTATGTGGCTTTTTGTGTAGTTGATGATGTGAAGTATGGCATTACCTATCTACATGTGAGGTTATATAGTCATGTATGTATTCTTCTAGTTATGTTGCCTTAAGTGATCATGTTAGACTTTGACTTGATATTATGAATGTAGTGTTAGGTTAAGTCATGGTTATTCCTACTTGACTTTATGAGTCTATGTGGAGTATATTAATGATATTATGATGATATATGGGATGACTTGAAGATGTTAAGTTGTTTTAGAAGTGTTTCTAGAATGACTTGTATTATGTGTTAAAGGTGAAGTATGTGATGTCTTGTCTTGGTTGACTTGTATCTCTTGCTTGATGTATATATGATTATGGATATGTGATGTCTTGATATAGGGTGTTATAACTCTTAGTCTTGAATGTATGAATGACATGTGACTTTAAATGATGTTATGAGAGTCTCTTATGTGCAAACCTTGACTTAAGGGGAAGGTTAAGATTTATTGAAGTGTAAGTCGTAATGGTATCCTTCAAAGTAAAGGAATGATGGACTTAAGGTTAGCTGGCTGGAACGGCATCATATTAACACTTAGGAAAGTCATCATGAGCTTCTTATCGCCAAAGTCAGATATGGCCTAGTGGAGCCTGCTTTGGTAGGGTGAATGTAAAGGGGGTCATGAACTAGATAAGGGACCTATTTATATGAACCTTAATGTGAATTAATCTATGAGAACTAAGTCTAGCACCGAGTGAGTATGAGTAAGGGGGAAGTGGATTCAATTAAAGAAGAGATTGAATGCTTCGTACACCCTTCATATTCCTTAACCATGTGCCTACATGGGATGTGTCCATGTTCTACCATTGGCAAGTAGAACAACCTCATCGAAGTAGGATAGAACTTCGGATTCCATGTCTTACTACCATGGTCTATGTCGGTTATTGCCTATTCTCATCATGTGGAATACCTATTAGCATTAGATAAGTGTATGAGGTTTAGATGGTGGTATGGGACGCTATCTAGACATTGCACAATAGACTTTGAAGGTGTTATGTGGAGTTCGTAGGTCTTTTCCAAGACCATTATGTGAGTGTCTTATGTGATGCATTATGTGAGTGTCTTATGTGATGTTTTATGTGAGTGTCTTATGTGATGTATGAGTATTAATGAACTAATGAACTAATGACCTATGTTAGTAACTATGTAAATGAATGAGTACCTAATCTAAAGTGACTTAAGCATTCCTTAGCTAAAGTATGAGGAGGGCATGAAAGGATGGTCTCTTCATGTCTTTTCTTTGGAAGTCTTGAGGATGACTCTAGTTAGGGAAGTTGGTTAATCTTTTTGACATGATCTAAACCTTAGGAAGTCTTAAGGACTATTTAGGTAATCTTGGAGAGGTCATTGTACTTTGGACTTTATCTTCTCGATTTACTTAAGTAGGTCTTTTGATAGGCTTTGTAAGGAGAATGTCTTATGATCTAAGTGTTGGTGTGTTTAGTGAGAATGATTCTATTTGAGGTAGTCTATAGGATCTCTTGTGTGTGTGTGATAGAGATTGTATGGGCGGTCGCTCCACACTCACTCAAGTGAACCTTGGAATTGACCTTTGGTAGAATAATCTTACATAGATGTTTATGATTGTTTTCTAAGTATGTATGTGACTCATCGTAGGTAATCTTAAGGGTCGTTTAGGCACATCTAGAGAGGGTGTATGGGCGGTCTCTCTTTGTGTAACTAAAGTGAATCTTAGGATGACTTTAAGTGAGGGAATTACATGCTAGGAGATATTAAAAGGGTAGGTTTGGACTTCACTGTACAGTGAAGTGAACTCACTGTAAAGTGAGCCTTTAAAATGTTATTTTTGATTAAATGTTATCTTATGTGTTTTTTAATTGCTAAATGATATTCTTCTGTTTAATCTATGATTTCTAAATGAAAAGATGCATATTTCCAATAAAGTCCGTTTTCATGATTTTATGCATATAGCCATACTTAGTACATGTGGTTGTACTAATTCCATGCTTTATTTTCTATCTATAGTTCTTGGTAGGTGAAGAGCTTGTGAAGTGAAGACTTGGACTTAGAAGATCGTTCAAGAAGAAGTTGAAGTATGTCCTCAATTGACTCGAGGGCATATGTCGTTTATTGTTTTCTTTGAAGTATTGTAATAGACTATGTCTTTCTATTTTCGTATTGAAGTATGGGCCATGTCCCAAAGTATTCTCGTGTCTTAAGATGATGAGATTGGGACTTAGAATTTCTATTACTTTTATATGAAAGAGATTTTAAGACTATATTATGTTTTTGTGAAAAGTTTTAATTCCGCACTACTTTTCACTATGTATATGCAATGAATGATATGAATGAGGCTTGTCTTAGAACTATGAGAGTTCGACGACGCCGGTCCAATCCAAGATTGCACCCTATATTCTAGGGTATGGTCTCGGGTTGTGACAATTTGAGACTAACCTTGCAGGTACTTAGACAACATCAGCTGTATGCCAAATTCAGCAAGTGTGAATTTTGGCTTAGATCAGTGACCTTCCTGGGTCATGTTGTGTCCGATCAGGGCGTGGAGGTGGATCCCAGGAAGACTGAGGCTGTGAAGAACTGGCCAAAGACTCTTACTCCCACTGACATCCGTAACTTTGTGGGATTGGCTGGTTACTACCGTAGGTTTGTGGAGGGCTTTTCTTCCATTGCTGCCCCACTGACAGCTTTGACTAAGAAAAAAGCCAAGTTTGAATAGACGGAGACTTGTGAGAGGAGTTTCCAGGAGCTCAAGGATAGACTCACTTCAGCCCCCGTGCTTACTTTGCCTAAGTGTGGTGAGAATTACAATGTTTACTGTGATGCATTTTGTGTTCTTATGCAGGTTGGTAAGGTGATAGCCTATGCGTCCAGACAGCTCAAGGTTCATGAGAAGAATTATCCCACTCATGACCTGGAGTTGGCAGCTGTGGTGTTTGCACTGAAGCTGTGGAGGCACTACTTGTATGGAGTGCATGTGGATGTATTCACAAACCACAAGAGTCTCCAGTACATGTTCACATAGAGGGAGTTGAATCTACGTCAGCGGAGATGGTTGGAGCTGTTGAAGGATTATGACATGAATGTCCACTACCATCCAGGTAAGGCTAATGTTGTAGCTGATGCTTTGAGCAGGATGAGCATGAGAAGTATAGCCCACGTTGAGGATGAGAAGAAGGAGTTGGTGAAAGATGTACACAGGCTGGCCAGACTGGGTGTGCCTTTGGTTGACTCTACTAATGGGGGTGTTTCAGTTCATCCTAGTTCTGAATCATCCATGGTAGTTGAAGTCAAGCATGGTCAGCATCTAGATCCTGTGTTGATGGAGCTGAAGGACTCAGTGTTGATAAAGATGAATGAGTCTTTCGCTTTGGGAGGTGATGGCATACTTAGGTATCAGGACAGACTGTTTGTACCAGATGTAGATGATTTGCAGACCAGGATTGTTGCAGAGGCCCATGGTTCAAGATATTCCATACATCTAGGTTCCACCAAGATGTATCATGATCTTAAGCAGATTTATTGGTAGGATGGCATGAAGAAGGACATTGCAGAATATGTGGCCAAGCGTCCTAATTGTCAGCAGGTTAAGGCAGAACATTTTAAGCCTAGCGGTCTGATTCAGATTATTGAGGTTCCAACTTGGAAGTGGGAGACCATTAATATGGACTTCGTGGTTGGTCTTCCGAGAACTAGGAGGAAGCATGACTCCATATGGGTTATTGTGGATAGATTGACTAAGTCTGCCCACTTTATCCCTGTGAAGTCTACTTATAGAGCCGAGGATTATGCGAGACTCTATATTGATAATATATTATGAGATGGCACGGGATTCCTTTGTCTATCATTTCAGATAGAGGAGCTCAGTTTACTTCACATTTCTGGAGATATTTCCAGAAGAGCTTGGGCACGTAGGTAAAGCTTAGTACTGCCTTTCATCCTCAGACTGATGGGCAGGCAGAGCGCACCATTCAGACATTGGAGGACATGTTGAGAGCGTGTGTGATTGACTTCAGGGGTAGCTGGGATGACCATCTGCCTTTGATAGAGTTCTCGTATAATAATAGCTATCACTCCAGCATTGGGATGGCACCATTTGAGGCACTGTATGGTAGGAGGTGTAGATCTCCAGTTGGGTGGTTCGAGGTTGGAGAGTCATCCATTTTGGGTCCAGAGATCATTTATGAGGCCTTAGAGAAGGTCAGAGTGATTAGGGACAGGTTGACTACTGCTTACAGTCGGCAGAAGTCATATGCATATAACAGAAAATGGCCCTTAGAGTTTGATGTTGGTGACCAGGTCAATCTGAAGATATCACCTATGAAGGGGGTGATGAGGTTTGGCAGGAAGGGGAAGTTGAGTCCGAGGTATGTTGCGCCATACGAGATCCTACAGCATGTGGGTGAGGTTGCCTATGTGTTGGCATTGCCTGCGGATCTAGCTTCTGTCCATCCAGTCTTTCATGTATCCATGTTAAAGAAGTGCCTAGGTGATCTAGCATCGATTCTACCTGTGGAAGGTTTGGGGGTCGATGAAGAATTGTCCTATGAGGAGGTACCTGTTGAGATCTTAGACAGACAGATCAAGCGGCTGAGGAACAAGGAGATTGCTACAGTGAAGGTATTGTGGAGAAATCATCTTCTTGAGGGTGCTACGTGGGAGGCTGAGGCCGACATGAGATCCCGTTACCCTCATGTTTTCAGCTCTTGAGGTTAGACTTCTTACTCTTAAGTCTAAGTTTCCTTATCTCTTCATATTTTCTTGCTATTGCTTGACTGTGCATAGTGAATATGTTATGATCTGACTGGCATTATTCTATATAGTGGTAGTGTCATTCGGGGACGAATGTTCCTAAGGGGGGGATAATGTAACAACCCTAAAAATGAATAAGATAAGAAATGCTTAATGTGTCAAGAATGCCTACGATTAGACCAGGGTTCACACGGATTGATGCGCGTAGAACCAGACCTCGGAACCCTTGCTACATCCAAGCCAACTAACTTGGGGAGTTAGTTGAGCTTGGAAAGGTTGGGACCAACCATGTAGGGGTCTCGAATATGAAGATTTATTCGAAGGAGTCTTTACCGGACTTAAAAAGAGGAAATCTTAAGTTTTGAGGGTCTAGGGGTAAAATGGTCTTTTACCAGGCTAAGGGTAATATCATAATTACCCTAAATATATATTTAATTATTTAATTAATAAAGTGAAGGGGCAATTTGGGGAGAGAGAGCCGAAATTGAGCTCTTGAAGTGAAGTCTTGCTCCACCCGGGTTCGAACCTAGGTGGAAGCAATGATTTAAATTGTTTTTATTTAAATTGATCAATTAATTAAATTAATTAATATTTATTAGCTGATTTAAGAATAAAGAAAATCAGATTTTTACTGTTAATTATTTATTAATTTAGATATCTTATTTTGACTAAGTCTCAACTAGAATTCTAATCCTAAGGAACCTCTCTCTTTTTCACGTTTCATCCATTCTAACGATCTGCCTCTCTCTTTTTCTCTCTTCACGTTTTCTTGCCTAACAAAAGCTTAAGAACTGAAAACACAACCAAAGTTCTTCACACTTGAAGAACTCACAACGAAAATTACAAACAATCAACTAATCAAAAACGTTACGCAAGAGGGAGGATTATTCCGTCGAATTGGTGTTGAAGTTGAGGGGATTTGGACGTGATTTTGGTGGTGATTCTGGGCAGCAACTTTGAGTGTTGAACAACACCAAGAACAGGTATGGGTTTTCTCTCTTGGAATCCTTTCTCTAAGAGGAATTTCTTTCTACAAAAGTCGACGTATGAAACTAGGGATGTCCCCTTGAATGTTGAACTCCTTGTCCCTATTCTCCTTCCGATTTCAATCTAAATTAGGTTAGAAATCATATTGTTGGTATGATTGCTGGTAGTTAAGTGAGAAATATGATATTCCTTGTGATTTTATGTTTAAAAATAGCAAGCATGTTCAATGATGTCAACCGAAAATGATGTGGTGCATATGTAAATGTTTCTTGTTTTTGCTATCCGTTTTGAAGTCTTAAAGTGGTTGGTTTGATGGCTGAAATTAACGTGCATGAAATGTGTAATTCGTGATATTCATATGAGGTGTATGTGACTGATTTTAAGTGGAAAAATCTAAGCTAAAACAACAATGAATCAACACCTAAGAATGTGTTAAATGAATCGTGAAAGTACCTCAAAATGAATGTATGAATGTTGTTAAGTAAAGGCTGGAAAATTTAACTAAATTCCAGCATTTGGTGATGAGGTTGTGGTCAAAAAGGGTGCACTACGTGTTGTGTAAAAATGCAAGAAAAATCAGTGAGGTCAGCAGGGTTTGAACCCGAGACCTCACCTTGCTAAGCTAAAAAAAATGAAAATAAAGAAGTGGGGTTAAGGGGGATCGAAATGGGGTCTACTGGTTGAGAAAGGAGAGAACAACAAATTTAAATAAATAAATGGGAGGCGTGGGAATCGAACCCACAACCTCCAGGCAGTGCATGAAAGAAGAAAATTAAAGAAAAGAAAATGTGAGGCGTGGGAATCGAACCCACGACCTCAAGGCTGGAAAGGAGAAGGGCGAATTAAATAAGAAAATAAAGTGAGGCTGTGGGGGTTCGAACCCACAACCTCACAGCCCTAGCGAAATTACAAATAAAATAAGGAGGCTGTGGGGGTTCGAACCCACAACCTCCCAATCCTCAGCAAATTAAAGAGTAAAATGAAAGAGGCTGTGGGGGTTTTATCCCACAACCTCTTGGTCTAGGCGAAATGGGACAATAAGATTTTAAATGAAAAATAAAAGGGGTTGTGGGGGTTCGATCCCACAACCCTTCGGCCAAATTAAGAGAAAACCCAAGGAGAAAAATAAAGATAGAATGTTGATGTTGGGGTTCGATCTAGGGTCCCAATGTCATAAAGACTAAAATAAAGTTAAGGAAAAATGTAAGTATTGTCCAAGTGGTTCGAACTTGGGTTCCCTTGCCCAAATTTCCGTATTGATACATAAGTCATGCGAGAATTAAATGTTCAAGAATAATGCCACCTACTTAGATCAAAATCGAGATCTTGGCATATATACAAGATACATAAGTCTTGTACTACATAATCTTAGGAATATATGAGTCACTTAACGAACTATGAATAAAGCCTCATGGCTTGTATGTATAGACCCATAAGTCTAGCATACGTTTAAAAATAAGTGAACCTAAGATGTATGTAATGAAATGAAGTGTCCCTAGAATGGGTTAAGTACGAGTGTAAAACACACTAAATGGCCAAGTGCATTGGCATACGATGAAATGATTATTATGTAATGAAATAACGAAACCCTAGAAGGGTTAAGTAAGAGTGTGAACACACAAATGGCCAAGTATATTGGCATATGATGAAATAAACATTCACGTAAAATAGGGTGAGTAATTATGAAGAGCAAATGTGCTAATGTTAATGAATGTGGTGACAACATGATATGAGGCTAATGTCAAACATGAGAACAATCTCAAATGAGCCTAAGTAAATGTTACCAAAACGTACTCACCTATGAGAGTGTAAAGTTAATGAAGAGACAAGTCTCTATGAACACTCTAATGAAAGTATTGAGATTAACACACTTAATACTAATGGTGAGATGAGAAATCATCTATTGAGCTATGATGTCCTCATACTAGAAGCTAGCTTCCATGACGTATGAGTTGAATGTAATGGAACTTTACACTGAGCACCAATAGACTATCTATGAGCGGTGATGCCTTCTTTCGGGAAGGGCGGAGGTTCACGTAACTCTCATGAGATGAGACTGTCCGGCTTGCCGTGTATGGGTCTCCTTATATTTCCTGGTCTTCAAACCTATACTGCCAATATAGGGATCTGGCGGGGTTAAATTCCCATGTACGCTAGTATGTTTTGGGTCACCTTGGCCGGTGATTCCACCTCTTTTCGTGTGGGGGAGACACTGGATTTCATGATGCTCACATGATCTATGTCTGTTAAAGTTAAAGTTCCCAATGAATGAATGAGGCCAGCCTCAAATGATGCACATAATGAAATGAATGATACCAAAGGTGTTAGGATAGGATAATCAAGAGGTGAGCTAGACTCAAGTAATAACACTAGGTTATTATTGATCATTGCATAGCAAACCCGATGAATGTCTTAAACTACATCCTAGGTATAGCTGGTGTTCACACTAGCCTATGAATGACATGAAATGAAGTACGTATGAATAAATGAAGCAGACTCTGTGTTTGCTAATGAAGACTCCCTAGTTGAGGTTCTATATGTTGAGCCCTCATTTTGGAAAGTCTAAATGTCAAGTCAATGATTCCAAGGTCTCATGGCATATGAATGAATGTTATAAAAGATGTTATGTGTTGTATGTTATATTATATGTGCTATGTGTAAGATGTTATGTGCTGTGTGCAATATGATAAGTATGATGATGCATGTTACTCTCATGGCATGACCTTCCTAATCCAAATTTGGAAAGTTCACTAACTTTCCTAATACCAATTTGGCAAGTCCACTGACTTGACTTTCCATAATCATGTTGTTAGGAAAGAGCTATCCTTTCTCATGCATGTCCTTCGTGTGTGCTTGCATATACCCATAGTTAGTACAAGTGTGTACTAACCCTATACAACTCTACAATTTTAGGTGCCGGCACAGGTGGACGCTGGAGCGTACAGGTTGACGTTGCAGCTATCTGTACATGGAGCTTTCATTCGGACTTGGTAGGCCCTCATGCTTTTGAGGATGTCTACCGTTATTATCTAGCTTAGATATAGGCTTTAGCTAGTGGAGCATGTTCCACTAGTGTTTCTTTCCGTTTTTATTTCAGACACTGTATTGGTGCCATTTTGGCAATTATACATTTATTACAGTATTGCACTGTTTCTTTCATTTGATTATCTCTATATTAGATGGTTGAGTTGTGAACGCCCATGATGTTAAGTTTAAAATGTTTAGCATGAAATAAGAAACAAAAAGTTCAAATTTTCCGCTAAAATTAACCTAGATGAAGTAAGAATGACGTAAGTAGGCTTGTCTGCGACCTCTGAGAGGTCAACGACGCCGGTCTCGTCTGGGGTCTGGATTCCGGTCGTGACAAAGTTGGTATCAGAGCACTAGGTTAAATTCCGAGAATAATGATATGTGCTATATGCAATATGATATGTGCTATGTGTAAGATGTTATGTGTTGTGTGCAATATGATAAGTATGATGATGCATGTTACTCTCATGGCATGACTTTCCTAATCCAAATTTGGAAAGCTCACTAACTTTCCTAATCCAAATTTGGAAAGCTCACTAACTTTCCAAATCAAAATTTGGAAAGCTCACTAACTTTGCTAATCCCAATTTGGCAAGTCCACTGACTTGACTTTCCATAATCATGTTGTTAGAAAAGAGCTATTCTTACTCATACATGTCCTTGGTGTGTGCTTGCATATACCCATACTTAGTACAAGTGTGTACTAATCCCATACAACTCTATATTTTTAGGTGCAGGCACAGGTGGACGCTAGAGCTTACAGGTTGACGTTGCAACTATCCAGACGTGGAGCTTTCATCCGGACTTGGTAGGCCCTCATGCTTTCAAGGATGTCTACCGTTATTATCTAGATTAGATATAGGCTTTAGCTAGTGGAGCATGTTGCACTAGTGTTTCTTTCCGTTTTTATTTCAGACACTGTATTGGTGCCATTTTACTAATTATACATTTATTACAGTATTGCACTGTTTCTTTCATTTGATTATCGCTATATTAGATGGTTGATTTGTGAACGCCCATGATGTTAAGTTTAAAATGTTTAGCATGAAATAAGAAAACAAAAAGTTCAAATTTTCCGTTAAAATTAACCTAGATGAAGTAAGAATGACGTAAGTAGGCTTGTCTGCGACCTCTCAGAGGTCAACAACGCCGGTCTCGTCTGGGGTCTGGATTTCGGTCCTGACATACCTCATTTTATTTTCTTTTAATTGTTTCTTGCTATTCTCTTGTTTGACCGAGAGGTTGTGGTTCGAACCCTACACGCCTCATTTTATTTATGTCTTATTTTCGGTCAAGGCACACTTGTTTGAATCCCATATACCTCATTCCTTTTATTATTAATTTTTTTTATAACTTGTATATGGTGAGGTCTTGGGTTCAATCACCAATGACCTCATGCATTTTTAAAAAAAAATGAAACTAATTTTTTTTCCAGTAAGCTGGCCGAAACCAAATTTCCAAAAGCTGGAAATTTGATCACTTTTTTGCAGTCCATTTTCTGAACCCTTAAACGTTAGATTTAGGACAATTTTTGTGTAGCATCTAGTGCATCCTTAGGTGCGTTTTCATGGTTACTTTTGATCAAGATTTTTCACTCAATTCAGCAACATTACACTCATATGAACATCACGGTATTAACATATTCATACACGTAAAATACAACAATTTATCATGTCAATTTAAGGCTTTAAACCGAGACCAAAGTCACGGCACACACATGCACCCACAAGTTAACATATTACACATTTTTGGAAACACTTTGTCATTTCTCACATAATTTCCGAACACACGTACAAACGCGTAATCTCAATCAGCCCTAAAATCATCTACCAGAAGTCATACCAACGCATGCATTCTTTTAGAGGATCTAATGATAGGGGCATGCAATGGGGACAACCTTAGTTTTTCGATTGAGATTAAACTGAACCTTAGGGGTCTCTTGGGAGAGGGACCAAGAGGGAAGAAACCATACCTTAATGTCGTTCAAGACTTGTTTCAATACTGCCAATTCTCACCAAACCTAGCCTCACCACCAGAACCTCAACACAATCCCGTCGAGAAACCCCTTTTTGCTTTACGTTTTCAGATTGTCTTTACTTTTGAGTTTTAGTGTTCAAGTTCTTGATGAACTTTATATATATTTTTTTGTTCTGTTCTTTTCTTTTACTGAAGAATGATCGTGCAAGTGAGGTGGGAGTAGAGAGAGACGTGAGAATGAGTGGTCGCATAAGATTAGGAGATTTAGGTGGAGACTTAGTCAAACTAGGACTTCTCCTTAACTTATTAAAAATCTGATTTTTCAAAGGGTAAGTGAAATGACCACCATGCCCCTACAAAATTAGATAATAATCATCAATTTAATCCATGTAAACGTTGCTTCCACCAAGGTTCGAGCCCGGGTGAATCCTCCATCGCGAAACGGGTCATTCTGGGTCGACCCGACCTAAACCGTTCCTCTAATTAAATTAATTAATTAATTAATTAATTACTTAGGGTAATTACAATACTACCCCTAGCTTGGAAAAGACCATTTTACCCCTAGACCCTCCAAACCTAAGATTACCCCTTTTAAGTTTGGTAAAAACTCATCCGGGTGAATCTCTTCAATTCGGGTGCCCTAGATGGTTTGTTCTCACCTTGCCTAGCTCAAATAACTCACCAAGTTGGTTGGCTTGGCTAATGCATAGGTTTTGAAGTCTGGTTGTACGCGCAATAAGTCGTGTGAACCCGGTCTAATCTAGACATTCTAGGTACATTTAAGCATTACGTAGCATAGTCATTTTCAGGTTGTTACAAGGATGGGGTACTTAGGTATAAAGAAGGTTATGTGTGGGGGATGTGGATGGTTTAAGGGAGTGAATCATGGAAGAGGCTGATGGCTCCCGATACCCCATGCATCCGAGAGCCACCAAGATGCATCATGATTTGCGTGAGATTTATTGGTGGAATGGAATGAAAAGAGAGGTTGCTAAGTTTGTGGCTAAGTGCCCAAATTGCCAACAAGTTAAAGCCGAGCATCAAAGTTCGAGTGGTCTAACACAAGATATTGATATCCCAACTTGGAAGTGGGAAGATGTCAACATGGACTTTGTGGTAGGATTGCCTTGAACACGTATACAACATCACTCCATTTGGCTTATAGCGGATGTATTGACTAAGTCCACCCACTTCCTTCCCGTGAAGGTTTCTAACTCGCCGGAGGAGTATGCTAAATTGTATTTTAAGGAGATTGTGAGTTTGCATGGGGCCCCCTTGTCGATCATTTTGGATAGAGAAGCCTAATTTACTTAACATTTTTGGAGATCTTTCCAAACTTGCCTTGGTACTTAAGTAAAGCTTACCACCACTTTCAACCCCCAAACGGATGGACAAGCGGACCGCACCATTAAAACCCTAGAAGACATGTTGAGAGCTTGTGTGATTGATTTCAAAGGGAACTGGGAAGATCACCTCGCTTTGATAGAGTTCTCCTAGGACAATAGCTACTATTCGAGTATCGCTATGACACCTTTATAAGCACTTCATGGTACGAGGTGTCGGTCCCCGTTTGGATGGTTTGAAGTGGATGAGTTTGCTCTTCTTGGCCCCGAGATAGTGTATGATGCCAGGGAGAAGGTTCACCTTATAAGAGAGAGGTTGAAAACGACTTATAGTCGGCGAAAATCTTATGTCGACAATAGAAAGAGGGGCCTTGAATTCGAAGTAGGATATTGGGTCTATTTGAAAATTTCACACATGAAAGGGGTGATGAGGTTTGGAAAGAAGGGGAAACTTAGTCCCCGTTATGTGGGACCTTATGAGATTTTGAAAAGAGTAGGGAAAGTGGCATATGAGTTAGACTTGCCGATTGAATTGGCCTCGGTTCATCCGGTGTTCCATGTGTCTATACTCAAGAAGTGTATAGGTGATTCGGTGTCGAGTCTCCCTCTAGAAGGTTTAGGGGTAAAGAGGACCTTTCTTATGAAGAGGTCCCGGTTGAGATATTGGATTGTCAAGTTATGAAATTGATGAATAAGGAGGTTGCCTCCGTAAAGGTTCTATGGAGGAACCACCTTGTTGAGGTGCAACATGGGAGGCCGAGGCCGACATGACGTCCCGCTATCCTCATATTCCCCTCTACTCCTAGACAAAGTTAAGGTTAGTAGTTTTCTCTTAAATGAGTCCTATCAATAATGTTTAACTTATAATGTTTATCTAGTATGTGCATATTCTTGTAGAAATTCATGCCTAAATTGAGCTTATGTGAAATATGATTCTCATGATTAACTTGCACTTAAATATGTAGTGTGCTATATTGCTTTCATGAGAATTATGTTACGCATATTTTGGGGTTGTATTGATAAGGAATTAGCATGTAAACTCTTTGAAATTGTTCATGTTGAGCTCATGTTGAAATGGAGAAGTAATTCCTCCTCATGTGATGTAAATGATGGGCTCTTATGTGTCATGAATTGTGGATTAAGTTCCTATGTGTTAATGCTATTTTTATGTGTTGGAAGGAGTTGAGAATTCCTCCTATGAGCTGTGACTCATCATGATATTGCTTGTTATTAGGCTGGTAGTCTTGAGTCTACTCCTTTTTCCCAATTGAAGGTTTGAGGGGTCATTCGTGGATGAATGTTCCTAAGCTGGGGATATTGTAACACCCTTAATTTCCATGACCTATACTAGAGCCTCATATGTTTAACAATGATGTTTTAGACCTAAATCAACAGTAGAAAACATAATTAGGAAGTGTTAGAGTCAAAACGTCAAAGAAAGACTTTGACGTCGGGAAACTAGCAAAATTGAACTAGTAGATGTACCTATGTTTGGTGAAGGTTTGTGAGTGTCATATAAAGTCTAAAACTTGTAAAAAGACTTTAAAGAGGTAAAATATAGTATAATGGGTCCAAATGTCCGATAATGACTCCCCAAGGACCACCCGAAGAGTCCTTGAGGATGACCCAACCACTATCGGGCAAGCTACACAGATTTGAAGCCAGCAACGCGTCGCGCACTGCCTCAAGCCATATTTCAGAAAAAATATTTGGAATTACCCCCGCGACGCGCAACCACTTTCCAGATTCGTTCGCTACATTTTTTAGTCAATTTGACTTCACAAAAAGACCCAATTAAGTGAGGGGTCTTTTGGGTAATTTAGGGGATGACTATATAACTATTTAGGGTTAGATTTAAGTAATTTAACACACCCAAATCAAATCCCCAAAGTTGAAATAAAAAATCACTCTCATCTCTCTCAAATTCTCTCTTCCTTCAAACCTCAATTGAAGATCATTAGAGCTCCAAAAAGAAGGTCAAGTCTTCAAGTTTTCAACCCAATTTCATGTCTTTATCATCTCTAAGGTATGGTTTCTTTCACTCTTAGGATTATTTTCCCCAAGAGGTCCATCCAATGGATGATTTCTAAATCCCCCAAAACTAAGGGTTTTCTCCTCACATGGGTGTTCTTTGAAAAATGAAATTATGAATCAATTGTGATAAATTATGATGAATTAATTTTGTTTAAGTATATACTGATGGTTAATTCATGATTTACTATGACTTTTACCTGGACCCATGTCCTTCCCCAATTTCATGAAAACCTTGAGTTGATATGATGAATTGTGAAGATTATGAACATGTAGATTGACGACATTGTTGTTAATTATGTAATTTATTCTTGAATTTACCTAGTTTATGTATTGATTGTGTATTCTTGGTAATGGAGGTATGAAGTTTCTTGAAAGGGGCAATGAGGTATGTTGATTGGTTCTTCTTGGATTCAATTATGAAGTTTAAGTTACTTAGGTAGTAATGCTTCTATGTCAATTGTGTGGTTGTGATGTTGATGCTAAGTATTCTCATCCTTAACCCTAAGACATTGAATTATACATGAATTATGTATGCATGTTATGATACAATTATTATATGATTGAAAGTAGTTTGTCATGATTATAATAAAGTGTTAAGTGAAAGGTTTACTCACTTGTAAAATGGTGTCTAAAGTTAAAGAAGTGCAATAACCGACATGATGACATATGAGCTAAGGTGATAAAATGTTTACGTAGGGGTCTAGAAGAGAAAATGTGAACTTGTATGATGAAATAAGACAAATAGTAAAGGGAATAAATGCTGAGCACCGAAAGGGAATGTAAATGAGATGGAGGTCTTACGTTTAGTAAGTTCGTCCTCCCATATGGGTCTCCTCACGTTAGTAAGTAAGGATTCTCAATTTATGTGTTGTCTCATGAGATGGAAAACTCCACTTCTAGTAAGTCAATGTTTCTAGTGACAATCTCATTGACCCTTAGCTATGTGCCCACATAAGACACTATCATAGTTGATCCACCTAGTTATCTATGTACGAATAGTTACACCCTAGGCAAGTGTTAACCCTCTCTTTTCGGTGTGGGAGTAGAACACCGGATTCTATGTAGCTCACATGGTCTCATGTCGGTTATTGCACTTCTTTCCCTAATGTAAATGTAAATGAACAAGTTAAGTTTGTGAAATCTTATTAGGGTTGTCCTAAAGGCTACTAAACAGTGTGAGGGAGGTTATGGGACTTCTCTCACACATTGCACATGTGGGATCCTAAGGGATGGTTCAAGTAGTGTTCTTTTATGATTATGATTATGATTATGATTATGTTGATAATCTATGAGTAGCATTGATGTATTAAGCATGTTATGATAAAGTATGAGAATATGTTGTAAATATGAAGTGGGTTTCTTAATGTGATACTTAGCTTCGGATAGGATTATGTGGTTCTATTCTTGGCATTGCACAAGTGTTTCTTGAGTTGACTACGTGTTGGGTTGATATTATATTAAATTGACTTACTATGCTTACTTGATGTGCATATTGAGTTAAATTGATAGAAAGCATGATTTTGACAAAAATGTTCTTTTCACATGCAATGATGATTTTTTTCATAGAAGCCATACTTAGTACGTGTGTTGTACTAACCTATATTTTCCCCTTTCCCAAACATTTTCGGTTCCGGTCTTTGAAGAATTCATGGACAATTTTCAAGAAAGACTTGGATCTTTTCCCAAGTCATTGGTGAGACCTCATTTTGGGGATGATGTCATGTTCCACTCTAGATATGACGTTGTTTACGTTTAGAAACGTTATTATTTCTTTTATTATTGATACAATTGATGTAAGCTTATAGTGGTGTATTGATTTTGTATTGGCTATGTCCAAACATTTGTACTCGTATAGATGGTTCAATATGAGACAAAGTATTCTACTAACTTCCTATATATTGGTTATGTTGTCTAAAAGAGAAGCCTAAGTAAGCTTCATATGCGAGGAGTCTAAGTAAACTCCATATGTAGTACGTGAGAGGTCTATGCAAACCTCAATATATAAACCGTTTAAATTTTTCCGCATTTTTGACCTATGATGTGCTATGATGTATGATATGGGCTAGTCTTAGTCCTCTTCGAGGACGAAGACGCTGGTAACAACTAGGGGGTACTTTGGATCGTTACAACTGCTCCCTATGGGATATGACCCCAGCTCATTTAGTTGGGTTATATGCTTATTTATTATCGTTGAACACCTAAAACTCAATGAGGTATGTTTGAAACGTACATCAATGTTCCTTCTCCTTGGGGTAACTCTTCTCTAGGCAGTTCTTCAACAATTACAAGCTCATATAATGATGGTCCTTGAGAATGATGTGGAGAAGTTGATTATTCATTTAATGTTTGTAGATATTCTAAAGGTGGGCTTTGAATAACAACACATATTAAATGTGGTTCTTACTGATAATTTGGAACAACTAATGCTCCTTCTCCTTTGGATAATTCTTCTACAAGAAGTTCTTTAGCAATTACAAGCTCATCTAATGTTAGTCCTTTAGAATGATGTGATGTAACTGATTCTCCTTATCCTATTGATAGGTCTTCTAAAGGTGACCTTTGAATAACAACACCTTTTAATAATAGATATTCTTTATCATTTGGAGCACCTGATGCTCCTTCTGCTTAGGAAAGTCTTCTACAAGCAGTAAGTATTCTGGCTATTACCAGCTCATCTGATATTGGTCCTTGAGAAGGATGTGGAGTAGCTGATTCTCCTTCTCATGTGGATAGTTATTTTAAAGGTGGCCTTTGAATAACAACATCTTTTAACCATGACACTTCTTGATCATTTGGAGTAGGTAATGCTCCTTCTCCTTGGTATAACTCTTCTACAAGTAGTTCCTTAGCAATTACCACATCATCTAATGTTGGTATTTGCGAAGGATGGTTAGTAGCTCATTCTTCTCCTCCTGTGTATAGTTCTTATAAAGGTGACCTTTGAATAACAACACTATGAAACAGTGGTTCTTCCTGATTATTTGGAGTAGCTGATGCTCCTTTTTCTTCTTTTAACTCTTCTGTAGATAGTTCTTTAGCAAATAGCAGCTCATCTAATGTTTGTCCTTGAGAAAGATGTGGAGTAGCTTATTCTCCTTTTCTTATGGGTAGTTCTTCTAATGGTGGTCTTTAAATAACATCACCTTTCAACAGTGGTATTTCTTTATTATTTGGAGAATCTTATGCTCGTTCTACTTGGGGGTTGCCTAGTATGGAAAACCCCAAGAATGAAGTTTGAGTTGGTATTTCTGTCATGACACAACGTTAAATAAGGCGCTTTTTGGAGGCAACCTAAGTTTTTTTTGCGTTACTTTTGTTTTTGGAATAGTGGGTGTTGATTGTGGTGGTTGAAGTGTGGAATCTGTTTGAAAAATACATGTTGATGAGCCAATAGTCCAGTCGGAAACTCAACAAAGAGGTGGGCGTGCCCAACTTGGACCACCTTTGTACTTAGGAAAATGTCAAGTTGGAGTGTGTGAAACTCGGCGAGCCATGGACGAGTCGGAATCACCGACCAAGTTGACGAGCCTGACTTTGTCAGCCGTTTTGACCCCCAAATTAGTTGGAGGCCCTACAAAACTCGGCAAGGTAAGTAACCACTCAATGTGTCTACGAGTGGTTCAGTGAGGAAAACTAATATCGCCTAAGGGCTGCGAACTAGATGGTTTTTAATACGCCAAAGGTTTAAAATTTCAAAATTTTTGATATTCCCTTAATTTGAGCCTCATACAATCACACCCGCACTTTAGTCTTTCAATATTTTTGCATTTTATTGCTTTTTCTCATTGATCTTGTTGTTGGAGTTGGAATTCTTTGCCGCCTACCATTACAAAATCGTATTTCGACATTAAAGGTTGGTTTTCCGAACCCTAAAATCTTAATTAGAAGTTAAATTCATTTGAAATTATTTAAATATTAATGTGTGTGCTGGGCCTCTCTAAAATCATAAATGTGTAGCCTTTTGTAGTTTCGTAATTGTGCCTACATTGTTAAAATGTGATTTCCCAAATTTTGTGCTCTAAAAAATGGGTGATGAACTTGTGGGTTGCGTTAAATTGTTTTTGGGTCTGGTTAGGTGAAGTTTGAGTAACCCAAATGGTACTAAATGTCGTACTTGTCCCAATGATGGGGTATTTGATGTCATTCTTATGGTCAAAAGTCATCAAATTGCTAATCTTGGCCAAACCGGGGAAGTTTGAGTACCCCGATGGCATGGGTCATATAGGTCTGGTCTTAATTGAGTATGTATGTGGTCTAATTTTGTGTTTAGGGGTTGTGGGATTGACTTTGGAAATCGGGATTGATAATTGGCATGTTGGGCAATTTGACGAGCTGGGTCGAGCTCACAGAACCACCCAGGCGGTTCGCCAAAGTCTCCTTTGATCCCCATAATTTCATGTTTGGATTGAACTTAGCTTTGTACCTTCCGGTGCGAAGAATGAGCTCGTCAAGTTCACTGGGTGACTCGCCGAAAGTCTCTTTTGTTCGCCTTTTCAGCACCCCTAACCCCTAAATCATACTGTAACTTTTGGCGGGCTAGTATGAGCATGCCGAGCGGTGTCGATGATTCGCTGAAAGGCCCTTCACATCACAGACATGCCATTTTACTGGGAAAGTTTCAGGCCAATCCTTTCAGCGAGCCCAACCAGGCTCGCCAAAAGTGATTCGGTGACTCAGCAATCGGTTTGGCGAGTCTTTCTGCAATTTTTCTTGGACTAATTTCTAAAGCTTTGTGTGTATTGCAGTTATGTCTAGACCAAAAGTAACAGGTCGAGACTTGCTACCCTGTAAGAGGTAAAGTAGAATAACTATCAACAATGATGCAGTTGTATCCAAAGAAAAGGCCACAAACTTCCTACCATAGCTGGGAAGGGTAAAGGAAAGGAAACACACCGACTCTTTAATCACCAGAGGTCAGGTCCAAGAAGGAAGGAGTATACGCCACTCATCTAACCACTTCTGAGGTGATGGTAAGCACCAGAACCCTTAGGATGCCAATTCTGATCTTGAGGATGATCAGCTACTGCTAGCCCAGAAGGCTAAGAAGCGCTCCAAAAGGCTGAATAATCCGTCTATGATTAGGGTACCCCACGCCACTCCTCTTCCTCTTGTTCAGATCAGGTTGTGCTTGCAGCACATGTTCACATAGTCCTCCTCCCCAGTGTATGAATAGACTAAAGTCTAAGGGATTGAGGACCATTAATGAGGAGAAGAGGATGTCTATAGCTGAAGTGATTAACAGATATCCAGAGATATGACACACCTTCAAGTCCCACAAATTCCTGATTTTCACTTGACCCCATTGCCCTTACATTCCTAATTGGGTTCAGGAGTTTTACATTACCTATGTTCTGTTGCCACAAGGTAAAATGATGGCTTTCACATTCAATCTGGTAGATTATATGGCTGTTAAGAGCAAAAAGGTAAAGTGTGATAGTGATGACATCAATGCAGTTTTGGAGTGCACCAACAATATTTTAGATGACTATAAATACATGATCAAGGCAAAGAGTGGAGACTTTGAAAAAGGGTTAGCCCCTCCTTTATCTGACAGTACTCATAGGTGGATCGAGTTTGGAGTACCCATAGAAAAGAAAGATCTCAACATAGTAGGATGGTGTTGGTTTTGCTTTATTAACAACACCATCATGCCGTCTAAGAATGAATTTATCCTCCTCCGCATGAAAGCCGACTATACCTGTGGCATCATTGAAGAGAGAAGTATAAATTTAGGCATGATCATTAGCTAAGAAATGTCCATGAGGGATAGTCAGCATCAGACATTGCTTCCATTATCGGTGTTGATCACTGAATTGTGCAGATGATCCCGAGTGCCCCGCGATGAGAAAAAGGACATGAAAGTGATTCCCACCGCCTTTACTGATATTTGACCTATTGAGGAAAATTACTTGAAGGATGAGGCTTAGAAGAATAAGGCAGCTCTAGTGGATTCTTCCCCGACTGTGGACATTGAGATTGTACTTACAGAGGAAGTATTTCCTACTCTGATCCCTGGGCCTTTAGGTATTTCTAGTGCTTCTCCTTCCATGACTCTGAGTTCCTCTACTGTTCCCTACCTCCTAGGTATGGTGCTAGTGCACTACCTCCTGACCCCCACACACCAAGGTTTTGATACTATAGATAGGAAAATTTGCCCATTCTTTTGATAGGCATGCCTCCAATCTTGAGGTCACTGTTTCTGGGATGATTAAGAGATCCCTTAATGTTGTTGGGACACAGTGTGTCTATGGATGCGCTTGCGACATGGATAGCGGTGCATGAACAGTTCAGAGGGCACTGATTAAGTGACGACCCTAAAGGCCGCAATTGTTAAGATGAGAAAGGACGTGGACCATCTAAATTCGACGAATATGTCCATGATTTTAGGGACTGTAGAGATCCCCGACATGCCAGCTGATACGGATGTGCCTCTAGCTACAACTACAGATGAGGTTCAAATTGGGGAGGTTGCTGCTACTAAGTATGAAGTCGAGATGGATGAGGAACAACTAGGTCTCAAATATGAGACCATATATGAGGGCCTTACATAGGTTGAGAAGGCTATGGTGGATTCAGCCATGAATATTTCATTGGTAGATACACCCATAGAATACTTTGGTGGAGCAAGTGTTGATGGTACCCCAAGCGTTGATGCCCTCACAGACGGAGCAACTGTGTTGATAGTATTTTTATTACCTCTCTCTCCTTTGTTATGAATCTTGATTACTTTTGTTTCAGAGGACAATTGAATTTTTATTTGTGATGGGGTGAGCTATTTCCATACCTACCTCTTGTGAGTATCATTTGTGTTTTGAATTGTTTGTTGATATTTCTTTGTGGATGTTTGAGTTTATTGCTCCTTGTTATGTATGAAAATGATTTTTGACCCTTCTAAAGAATTTTTTCACCATTGTTGTGTTTGAATGTGTTTTTTCTTGTGCAAATTTGAGTATCGGTTAAGATCAGTATTGTTGACTTGAATAGTGATTATGATGGAACAAAATAAATGCGCATCTATGATGAGACCAAATGAAGTTTCATAGACAGTGTGTGAACTTTTTGTATCTCATTGTGACTAGTCGATTATCGAATGAGTCTCTTGGGATGAACATTGCACACTAGAGAAGGTGTGGATTCTCGTTTGAAATTGGTGACAATGCCTTGTGTGATGAGATTTCTTTGAACCTTGTGTGATGACACCTAGAATTTTCCCTGTTGGTCCGGTTGACTAAGTGATGCAAGCTCTTCAAATGATCTTAGGCAAAAAATTTAAAGAGTGAACAATTTGATGATATACCTCTTTTGTGACCAACCTTGTGAGGTGTGTGAACCTTGCTTGAACCCCTTTGAGCCTTATACTTTTCCTGGAAGAAACTTGAATATATGTGACCCCTCTTTATCCATTCACCTATGTCTAAGTTGGGGGTGTGGTGAAAAGAGAAGGTAAATCAAGAAATATGAAAAATCCCTTTCTGAGTCATGATATTGAAAAATATGGAACTCCTCCATTTTACAAAGAAGAAATAAAAGAAGAAAGAAAAAGAAAATGAATGAAAAAGTTGTGAAATAAAGTTTTGAAAGTTGCAAACGAAATGGGGTATACAGAAACACATTGAAAGTTGAATAATCAGGTGAATTTTGAGCATGATTAAAAATGTTGAAGAAAGGAAGAAAAGTGATGTTCCGAGCACATTTTCATGAGGGTAGCAGTCACTAAGACTAAATGACAATACCTTTACACTCAGCCCCGTTGCAAGCCTAAAAAAACCCTTTTCATCTTCAGAAAGATAAAACGAATATCGGTTGGAAAATAAAGGCAACACTATGGGTGAAGTTATGCATATATTCATCTTTGTGAATGTTAGAGTTGTATGTGATTCTGGAACTACAAATTGTTGAAGAATTTTTTGTGAAAATGGAATTATATTTGTTGTGAGGGTAATTAAGTACCTTTGTTGAGCCTGAACTTGCATTTGGAGAATATATTATGAACTTGAGAATCTTTGATGATTGTGAGTCACAACTTAAATCTTTGAGTGGACAATTTATCCTTGAATGAGTAAGTTGAGTCTTGTTGTGTGCATTCATGAGTGAGTCTTTTGTAGTATTATTTGATACATCCTTTTTGAGCTGTTGAACTTGAATTTTACTTAAGAACAAGCAAAAATTTATGTTGGAGTGTTGATGATTTCGGGATTTGGACAAATTCAGGGCTTTGTTTTTATAGGTTTAGTGCCTTAAAATGTTTATTTTGTTCAAATAACTAATGTTATATCCTTGATTTTCAGGAACACTGATTGAAGAACAATGCAAGGAAACTAACAGGAAAAAAGGAACAAAACAGGCTGAATAACTAAATATTGGCGAGCCTGAGGATCGCCAAGAGCATTCGGCGTATCGTCGAGTGGCTTATCAAATAGCCTAAAGTTCCAGTCTGCCAACCCATGAAGAAAAGAACCAAGTTGGCGATTAAAAGAAGCAGTTGGCGGATCACCTAGTGATTCCGCGAAGTGAAGATAGATCACCCAATGTTACAGACCTTGAGAATTATGAATGCCAAGGAAGAAGGGCGATGGAAGATATGAAAAGGTGTCTCACAGAGTGATTTGGCGAGCCCGAGTTACTTCACAAAATTTGCTTTTGTAGATTATTTTGGGGGACTATAAATATGCTTTTGAACATTTCGATTAGGAGCTTTTGGTATATATTTTCATCAATTACTCTTCAGAACTATATACTATTAAGCTTTCAGCATTTAGAGATAGTTTTCTCTAGTGTTTCCTGAACTTTGTAGAATTTCCTTAACTTTAAGGGATTGAAGAAATTCACTTTTGAGAAATTGGAAGTGGGTCTTTGGATTCTTTAAATTGGAGCATTGTAAGGACGTAATTACTCTTGTTGTCACATCCCTAGAGCACACCCTAAAAGATATGGCACTCTCGGAGTGCAACATGGCGTACTTGACCTATCGGAGGTCTTGTACAAGCCCTTTGACATTATTTATCACATACATATATGAAAAGTAGTGCGGAATTAAAAAATTTCACACGAAATATCTTAAAACATCATTCATATTAAAATCATAGGAAACACTAAGTCTCAACATATGCGAATCTTAGATTCAAGAATTCTTGGGACACGACCCATACAATACAATTATAAAAATACTTAGTCTATTATAATATTTTGAACTAAAAGAAATCTAAAGATGATTATGCCCTCGAGTCAAGTGAGGACATACTTCAACTTTTCCTGAACTATAACTAGATTCCAAGCTTTTCTTTGAGACGCTTCTCACCTTCCACTTACACCTTTAGATATAACAAAATGTATGGAATTAGTACAAACACTTGTACTAAGTATGTCTTAGTGCATAAAATCATGAAAACAGACATCTAATGGAAATATGGTCTTTTTATTAAAACTTCATAGTATAAGCATAGGAATAAAATTTAAACACTAAACAACACCATTAGAAGACATTATACTTAATTTACATGCATGTTACATTAACATTACAGTGAAGCTTACAGTGACTTCACTGTAAGTTCATCCAAAACTCACCTATCACACTATAGCATCAAAATATATGCAAAACATATAAATATGAGATCCTCCTACCAAAGGTGATTCTAAGTTTCACTTGATTTAGTTGTGAAGTGACCGCTCATATAATCCCTTCACACACACCTAAGAGATCCTTTAGATTACCTAGAATAAGATCATTCTAATAAAAGTAAGGACCGCCCATACACCCTCTAAGCTTACCTAAATGATACTTAAGACTACCTAAATTTAGATCATGTCTACTTTATCAACTTACTTTCCCTATCTAGAGTCATTCTTAAGACTACCCTAGGTAAGGCATGAAGTGACCATTCCTATGCCCCCTTCATACCTTAACTAAGCAAACCTTAAACTACTCTAGGTAAGTACTTATCCATTAACCTACTTTCCAACTTGAGTCATTATCTTTATTAGTTCACTTAAGAGACATTCAACACATAAGCACATTCAAGTAATGGTCTTGGAGAAGACCTAGGGACTCAATCGCTAACATCTTCAAAGCCTAATCGTGCAATGTCTAGATAGCGTCCCATACCACCACTTAAACTTCATAGAACTTCTCCAATACTAGTAGGTATCCCATATGATGAGAATAGGTAATAACCGACATAGACCATGGTAGATAAGCATTGAATCCGGAGTCAACCCTACTCCGATAAAGGGTGTTCTAATTGCCAATGCTAGAACTTGAACAGATTCCATGTAGGCACATGGTTAAGGAATTTCGAGGGTTCCTTTGTACTCTAATCTCATACTTAACTAGATCTACTACCCATGCATACTCACTCGGTATTAGCCTTTGTTCTCATAGATTAGTTCAATAAAGGAGTACATGAAGAGGTTCCATATCTAGTTCATAAGTCAATCACATTACACCTTACCAAAGAGGGTCCACTAAGGCTACCTACAATGGTCAAGAGGAAAGCTCAATGACTTTCCTAAAAATGATTTTGTCACGACCCGCACCTATACCCTTGAAGTTAAGGGTATTCTTAGGTCGTAACACGGCGTACTTGACCTCTCGTAGGTCTTGTACAATTCCTTTCGTATCGTTCATCGCATATATAAAAGTAGCACGGAATTAAAACTTTTCACAACATGCGAATAGTCTTTCAAAATCTCTTTCATTTAAAAACCATAGGAAAAACTAAGTCTCATTTAATCAAATCTTAGACACAAGAGTACTTGGGACATGGCCAATACAATCAGATATAGTACTACAAAATCTATTATAATGCTTCAATAAAAGAAATAAAAGACATCTATGCCCTCGAGTCAAATTAGGACATACTTCAACTTGCTTGAAAGATCCTACAATCCAAACTTCGCTCCCAAAAGCACCTTCACCTATGAATCACTTTAGAGATAGATAAAAGCATGGAATTAGTACAACCACATGTACTAAGTATGACATAATGCATAAGAATCATGAAAACGGGCACTTAATGGAAATATGCTCTTTTTAATTTAAATATAATAATATATGTTTATCACCTTAGAAACACATAAGAAGTCACTTAAGCAATTTATCACATTTTTGGAAAACTTTACAGTAAACCCATGTCACCTTACAGTGACTTAATTCACTGTTACAGTGAAGTTTCTCAACTTCACAAAGAACACTATCTAGCATGCAATCTTCTCACAAAAAGCTATCCTAAGACTCACTTAAGTAAGCCAAAGAGAGACCGCCCATACATCTTCTCTAAGCACATCTAAATGATCCTTAAGACCACCTATAATGAGATACACACACTTACAATACACCAAACACATAAACATGTATAACATGACATTCACTTCACCAAGGTTATCAAAAGACTTACTTAAGTAATTCTAGAAGAGAACGCTCATACACACTCTTCAAGATTATCTAAATAATACTTAAGACTTCCTAAGATTAGATCATGTCTAACGTATCAAGCAACTTCCCTAACTACAGTCATTCTCAAGACTTCCCTAGATAAGACATGAAGAGATAATCCTTTATGCCCCCTTCACACTTTAACAAGGAAATCCTTAGAGTTACTCTAGATTAGGTATTCATTCATTCACATGCTTCCTAACATAATTCATTAGTTCATTTAAGATACATTCATCACATAAAGGACATTAAATGGTCTTGGAGAAGACCTAGGGACTCTCACTAATATCTTCAAAGCCTATTGTGCAATGTCCAAATAACGTCCCATACCACCACCTAAACTTCATAGAACTTCTCCAATACTAGTAGGTATCCCATATGATGAGAATAGGCAATAACCGACATAGACCATGGTAGCAAAGCATGTAATCCGGAGTTGTAACCTACTCCAATGTAGGGTGTTCTACTTGCTAATGGTAGAACTTGGACACATCCCATGTAGGCACATGGTTAAGGAATATGAAAGGTTTCATTGAACTCTAACCTCATTCTTTAAATAGAGCTACTTCCCTTACCATACTCACTCGGTGCTAGCCTTTGTTCTCATAGAGTAATTAACATTAAGGATCACATGAAGATGTTCCATATCTAGTTCATAACCCAATCGCATTCACCCTACCAAAGAGTTCCCCTAAGGCTGCCTTACTATGGCAAAGAGGATAGCTTAATGACTTTACTAAGGATGATATTATGTCATTCCATCCAACCAAACTTAAGTCCACCATTCATTACAAGAAGGATACCATTACAACGCTCGACTTCTAGGTTCATAACCTTACCACTAGGTTGAAGGTTCCACATAAAGGACCTTATTAGCATCATTCAAGGTCTCATGTCATTCATACATACAAGAATAAGAGGTTTTTTCATCCTAAGTTAAGATATCTCATATTCACATTCATGAATGTATCAAGTAAAGAACACAAGTCTACCACACAATGACACACCAAGACTTCATTTATCACATATAGCATAACATTCTAGAAGTACATAGAAATAACCATTATCATCTATAATTGACCCCATACACTACTATAACATCATTAATATAACCATCATAGACTCACATAGTCAAGTAGGAATAATCATGCATCAACTCTAAGACTACACACATAAGGACATAGTCATAGTCTAACATGATCACCTAATATCAATAAAAGAACACATACTTTCACTTAATCACAAGTAGATAGATATGATCATACTTCACATAATTCAACTATACCAATAATCATAATATGTCAAGTAGTTACCGACAAGGCCACGATCATCATAATACATAAAGTAACGCCGACAAGGCCACATTATCCACAATTATAACACATAGATCCGCCACCATAAGTGAACCATTACAATCACAACATAATTCAAGACCTACATTACTTAATTAAAGAGAATTAGGGCAGCGTACCACCAATCCATTCTCACCACATCAATCCATAGCTAAATCATCCAATTCAATATCATAAGGCACTTACCCATGACCATGTTCATCAATTCAATACAATAATAATAATAATAAATGAATCTAGGTCAATTCAATATATATTTATCAATCTAAGACAGCCTAGACATCAATTCAATACAATTCTTACATCATTCAATAGCCCATAGAAAACTACACTAGATTTCAGAAGAATTGAGACAAGATAATCACATCCAAAATATAGCCAATTTGAAGAGATTATGTTTTGCATGGGTTCATGAATATTTTAGGTTATAATCACCTAATTAACATCAATTCAATCATAAATCAATGATGTAAAACGTTTTATGCAAAGACCTATGGCTAGAATTCAATTTAGAACATTTCATTGTTTGGATCATATTTGAAATTCATTTGAATTGACTCCTTGAAGAAACAAATTTAAAGTATGAAGAACCATACCTTAATTGTGAAGAAAATCCCACAACATTTATGGAGAAAAACATGGAAAAATCTATCTTCTTCCTTGTAGCTTCAAAACTTCATGAATGTAGGTTTTTGGAGAGAAACAATGGATATATTTTGTTTTGGACTTGAGGTTTATTATTTGAAGAGTGAATTGGGTTTTAAAAAGATATAAAATAGCCAAAAGACCCCTGAACTTATAGGACCTTTTAACTAACTCAAACTCAACTTAAATTTCCGGAATCTTCGTCGGGTAACAAGTCCGCGACGTGAAGCTGTTCCCACATAATTTATTTGAAAATAATTACCAGGGCAGTTGATTCTGTGTTGTGTCCATGACACGGAGCAACTTTTGGCACTTTGGTTGACCAAGTCTGCGACGCGGACCTATTTCACCAAGGAACAAAAGTTGTTGCCGTTGGCAGCTTGTTAGCCCAAGGTTGGGTCCTCCTAAGGACCCTTTGGTTTGTCCTTGGGAAATTTTGCCTGGATGTTTCCAATTCGATTACTCTCATATACATGTTAGGAAACTCTCACATACATTTGAAGTCAAAACAACACATAAAACCTTACGAAACACGTTAAGACACGCAAGCACGTTGCACGGCAAATCTTTCGAACGTCTTGGACGTTTGACCTCCAAACTTCATGAAAGTTGACACACCGCCTATAAACACTATTATAACTCATATAAGGACCTAATAAGCTCATGAAACACACATATAAGCACATAAACACGCATGATGCACATAGGTGACTAGTCATCGAATGTCTTGGTTGTCCAGTCACGTTTGACTTCTAATGCACCTAAATATTTAGGCACTATCTAATTACCACATTATAGACCATTTTAGGACCTTAGACACTCATGAAAAACATGTTAGACTCTAGTTTCACCTAAGTCATTTTAGAGGTGTCAGAGATTTCATGCCATTCCAGCTAATCAACCTTAAGTCTACCATTCACACAAGAATGATACCATTACGGCGTTCGACTTCAAGGATATATTAACCTTATATATAGGATGAAGGTTACACATAAAAGACCTTCTTAACAATGTTCAAGGTCACATATAAATCACACATACAAGACTAAGAAGCTCTAGCATACTAAGTCAAGAACTCATAGTCACATTATACATGTATCAAATAAGGGACATAAGTCTTCCAAAACAAGACACACACATACTTCACATATGGAATATCATTCTAGAAGCACAGAGGTTCAACTAAGAACACTTACTAGTCATACTACACACTCCTATAGAATCATCAACACAAGTCATCACAGGTATCATATAACCTATAAAAGAAACAACATACTTCAACATCAAGTAATACTCATAATGACTACACTATAGTCTACTACAGATACACATCATCAACTAGAAAAACTCATGCTTTGACTCCACATAAACACATAAGTCCCCTTGACATTCATAATATCCCCATAATCAAGTTATAACATGATAAATCCATAATACTTGAAGTAATGCCGACGAGGCCAAATCATTCACAATTTATAAAGTAATGCCGACAAGGCCACATTAGTCACAAGTATAACACATAAGCACCGCCACAATAAGGTGACCATACCAAGAATCATCATCATATAAGAACTAAACTACACATAATATAGAGAGAGTTAAGTCAATATACCATTGATCCAACCTCACAACTTCAATCCATAGCTAATTCATCCAACATAATACTCAAAGTCCTTTACCCATGGCCATGATCACCAATTCAATTCAATATTTACAATAGACAATGAATCAAAGATAATTCATCATAGATTTATGAATTAAGGGCAGCATACTAACAATTCTAGCATGATTCTTTCACAATTCAATAGCCCTAATCAAACTATATAAGAATTTAATAGCATTAAGACATAATCAATTCACCCATAAAATAGTCAAATCTAGGGTTACATGAATTACATGGGCTCATAGAGTTTTTGATTTAAAATGATCTAATTAACATCAGCTCAATCATAATTCATTGATCAAAAATATTTTATGCAAGAAACCATGGCTAGATTAAAAAATTGGAGAATTCATCTTTTTGATCATTTTTGAAATCATTGAAATTGAATCCTTGAATGGAAGGGAATCCAAGGATGAAGATTCATACTTTAATTGTGATGAAAAGCCCACTAAATTTATGGAGAAAAACTTGGAGAAATCAATCTTCTTCCTTGGAGCTTCAAAGCTTCATTAATGGAGGTTTTTGGAGAGAAGAGATGAAGATATTTGTTTTGGGCTTGAGGGTTACGATTTGAATGGTGAATTGGGGTATAAAAAGGTCTAATAACCGCCTATAATTAGTGCCGAAAATACCCAAAAGACCCCAGAACTTATAGGACCCTTTAACTAAGTCAAACTCATCTTAAATTTCCGAAATTATCGTCGCGAATCAAGTCCGCGACGGGGAGCTATTCCCGCATGATTTTCTTAAATTAAATCCTGAAAAGTGGATTCCGCCATGTGTACGCAACGTGGAGCAACATTTTTTCTCTTGGTGGACCAAGTCCGCGACGCGGACTGGCTCCCACTAAGTGTAAAATGCTGCTACCTTGGGCAGCTTGCTAGCCCAAGGATTGGTTCCTCCTCTACTACCCTTTTGTCGATCCTCGAGGAGTTTTTGCCAAACATTTCCAACCCGAATATGTTCGTATACGAGTTTGGGACCTCTAACATCAATTTCATAAAAAATGAACACATAAAACTTGACAAAACATGCTAAGACATACAAGGTCACTTCAAGGGAATCCATCCGGAAGTCATGGACGTTCTTGGACGTTTGACCTCCAAACATCATGAATCTTAACATACTTACTATAAACACTATTATTACTCATATAATACATCATAATATCATGAAACACTCATAAACACATAAAAACACATAAGACATATAGGTGACTTAGTCGTCGAACGTCTTGATCGTCCCTTAACGTTTGACTTCCAATTCACCTAAGTATTTAGACACTGCCTAATTAATACATTTTAACTCACTTTAGGACTTAAAATCATCAAGACACAAGTGTTACGCTCTAGTTACACCGAAGTCATTTTAGAGGTATTACAATCTCCCCCAGTTGGACAACATTCGTCCTCGAATGACACTTGCAACTCTCCGAACACTTCCAAGAGTAGAGATTCACTTAACAGATCATAACCATACCACATAACACATTATACAATACACAATTAGGAAAAACACCAATTTCACATAAATCTAGAGACTCTCAACACAATAAGAAGCTAGAATTAAATCTACGACTCATCATGCCATAAGACTCACATCCTTCATTGAAAATATTAAAAAATATTTTTATATTCATTATCATACTCATGTACATCAATTCTACACATATTACAACATTTTTAAACCAAAGAATGAATTATGCAATTTTCGCAAAACTCTCACAGTAAGACAATTTTCCTGGCAGTGAACATGCTTGCAATTTTCCAAAAATGCAACATTTAGGCAATTGATGATGGAAACATGATAATATGCAAGATAAAACCATATTTGCAAATTTTACAACATAATCATAGCTTCATGAAATGTACAATGCAAGAAATCAATGAAATTCAATTCCAACAAGACTTCTAAACACATTGCAACATATAACATGCTACTATGACATTCTACTCTCAAGCTTGAGTTGAATAAAAGAGATGAGACAATCAATCCAAACTCCACTACTCACCGTACTCCCCCATTTAGAAGGAACTCATAACAACTAGAAGAAGAAACTATAACTTACCAACATCCTCATCATCATCTGACTTTGATCCTCTTGCTCGGAGTTCATAGAAACGATTCCTCTTTGGAGCATCATTACCCGAAACACTTGGAGTAACTTGATTAAATTCTTTTCCTCTAGATGAAATATTAGTACAATCCCTCACCTTATTTCCATCATTACCACAACCAAAACAATTCCCTGTACCAATTAGACACTCCCCATAGTGCTTCTTCCCACAGGTAGCACAAGTAGGCTTACCATTTTGAGAACCACTACCCTTCTCAAGTTTGACCTTAGGATCTCTAGGTTAATCTTGAGTTTGAGCTCTCTTCTTGAACCTAGGTTGGTTTTGATCACTTGGTCCACTCCTCTTAAGGTTTCTAGTGATCCTCTTATGTTTGGACTGCTCTATTGATTGAGAATATACGATAAGCCTAGATAGAGTCATATCATCATGGAGCATGGCCGTACGAGACTCTTCTTTCACAAGGTCGTTAACACCGGTCACAAACCTACTCATCTCATCTCTAGGGTTAGACACCAAGGAATCATACCTAGACAACATAGTGAACATCAAGGAATACTCTTACACACTCATGTTGCCTTGATTGAGATTAATGAACTCTTCAACCTTAACCTCTCTCCTCTCACGGGGAATCTACTTTATTAATAAAGCCTCCTTAAACTTTTCCCACTCTATAGGACCCGACTTAACTGGCCTATTATGTTTCCATTGAGTGTACCACACTTGAGCAACCTCCCTCAATTGGTACAAAATAACTCCGCCTTCTCCCTAGAAGTCACACCCATGACACTCAACACCTTATACACACCATCTAGAAACTCTTGGGGATCCTACCCCACCTTAGAGCCAAGAAATATATGAGGATTCATTCTCACAAGATCTCTCAATCAAGATGTCATAGTGCTCTCCACAACATTCACTCTAGGCTCAATACCCCTATTCACATGGGTAGTCAAGGCTCGGGCTAAAGTAAGTAAAGCCTCTCCAATCTCCCGACCTCCAATAGGGACTTGAACACCTTGTGGAGGAATTTGAGCACCTTGAAGAACTTGCTCAACTTGAACTTCCTCATCCACCCTTCCTTCTTCCAACCTTCTAGCGGCCATCCTTATAGTATTCATCTCCTATAAATAGAAGAGAAAAGATTAGGAATAGACACTTAAAACCTCAACTCTATACACATGAAACAAGATTGATGAAGAAAGTGAAAATCTATCGTCCTATAGTCTCTTGCCCATAGATGTGTCGCGACTCACACTGATGTTCAAGACTCTACTAGTCGTTGCTCTATGAGACTTTTTGATTCCTAAGACCACTTTCATAACCTATGCTCTGATACCAAGCTTGTCACATCCCGAGAGCACAACCTAGAAGATATGGCACTCTTGGAGTGGAACATGGCATGCTTGACCTCTCGGAGGTCTTGTACAAGCCCTTTGACATCATTCATTGCATACATGTATAAAAAGTAGTGCAGAATTAAAACTTTTCACACAAAATATCTTTAAACATCTTTCATATTAAAATCATATAAAACACTAAGTCCCAACATATGCCAATCTTAAACTCAAGAATACTTGGGACACGGCCCACACATTACGAATATAGAAATACTTAATCTATTACAATACTTTGAATAAAAAGCAATCTAAAGATGATTATGCCCTCGAGTCAAGTGAGGACATACTTAAACTTTGCTTGAACGATAACTAGATTCCAAGCTTTCCTTTGAGACGTTTCTCACCTTCCACTTACACCTTTAGATATAACAAAATGTATGGAATTAGTACAAACACTTGTATTAAGTATGACTTAGTGCATAAAATAATAAAAACGGACATTTAATGGAAATATGGTCTTTTTTATTAAAACTTCATAGTATAAGCATAAGAATAACATTCAAACAACACCATTAGAAGACTTTACAATTTATACTTAATTTACATGCATGTATAGTAACATTACAGTGAAGCTTACAGTGACTTCACTGTAAGTTCATCCAAAATTCACCTATCAAACTATAGCATAAAAATATCCAAAATATATAAATATGAGATCCTCCTACCAGAGGTGATTCTAAGGTTCACTTGATTGAGTTGTGAAGCGACCGCCTATATAATCCCTTCACACACACCTAAGAGATCCTTTAGGTTACCTAGGATAAGATCATTATCATTTCATAACATAACATATATAAAATATGACATTCTCTTCACAAAGGTTATCAAAAGACTTACTTAAGTAACGCCAGAAGAGACCGCCCATACATCCTCTCCAAGCTTACCGAAATAATCCTTAAGACTACCTAAATTTAGATCATGTCTACTTTATAACCTTACTTTCCCTATCTAGATTCATTCTTAAGACTTTACTAGATAAGACATGAAGTCATTATTCCTATGCCCCCTTCATACCTTAACTAAGAAAACCTTAAACTACTATAGGTAAGTTCTAAGTGATTAACCTACTTTCCAACTTGAGTCATTATCTTTATTAGTTCACTTAAGAGATATTAAACACATAAGGACATTCAAGTAATGGTCTTGGATAAGACCTAGGTACTCACTAACTAACATCTTCAAAGCCTAATCGCGCAATTTCTAGATAGCATCCCACATCACCACCTAAACTTCATAGAACTTCTCCAATACTAGTAGGTAATCCATATGATGAGAATAGTGTAACACTTCGAAAGTCTAAAACATGTTGTAGAGCCTAACATTAGTGTTAAAAGGTCAAGACACTGTTTTAAGGTCAATTTTAATGTGTATAAGTCATTTAAGAAGTTTAGGAATCAAAACCTCAAGGAACGGCCATGACGTTCGAAAACTAGTTCAATGAGGGGCTAGGGTGACTTAGCCTAGTTTACTAAGTTTTAGGAGTCGTAAAATGATACAAATTGGTGTAAGGGTGTCTAACACGTATTAGAGTTAGTTCATAGTCGAATAGTCCAGGCATGAATCCCCAAGGACCAACCAAGGTCCCTTTAGGAGGACCCTTGCATTTGGGTCGAAGACTGCCCAAGGCAGTGTGCACAAACGAGTGCAATCAACGGACCGTGTTCCAATCGATGGGGCGTCGATTTCCTCCGTCGATGGAAACTTAGAATATTGGCCAACGGACGTTTTTGACAAGTCTTTGAAATCAACGACGGACCAACAGGACGGTTGGTCCCATGGTCCTTCGATTGACACACGAGGCGTCGACGAGGTCTCGTGGGTGAGTAACCTATTTTTCCTGCTTGTTTTTAGTTGGGCTAATTTAATTAAATAGGTGGTTAATTTATAATTTAGGGGTTTAGGTAATCCTAAGTAAGTTAATTAACAACCTATATAAATCCCCTAATCTAATTAGGCTAACCTAACTCTCATAACTCCCAAACCCAAACTCTCTTCCTTCTCACTTCTTTCTCTCTCCCAAGTTGAAGAACACCATAGGAGACAAGGTCAAGGTGGATTTGAGGGCTAAAATCACCAAAGTTTCTCCATCAATCTTCATCAAACATTAAGGTATTGGAGTTCTTTCACCTTTAGGACTTCTTTCCCCAAAGGGTTCCATCAAATTGATTTCAAATGTATGAAATTCAAGTGGGTCTTTGCCAATCTCGAAATTGATCTTGTGAATTGATTTGTTTATGATTTACTAAGGATATTATTAATAGATTATCATGTATTATAACTCAATTCTGTTATTTCTTGATGGATTGGTCTAGTTGGTAGAAGATAACATTTTCCCCTTAACCCTAGGTTGTGATCTTGACATGAATTGTGTAATGTTGGTTCAATTAAATTGGTTATTGGTTGAATTACTACTATATGATGTTATTGTATCAATTATGAATATATTAGGATAAATTATATTCCTATCATGCTATTTCTTTAGTAATTAATCTAGAATATGACTTTGACCTAAGTCTTTTGTCGTAAGCTATAAACTAGTGATGGATTGTGATGTAGTGATTGAATTGACTTCATTATCCTATTGATTATTATTATGTGATGGTATTATACCCATTTATTGGATTGAGTTAAGGGTTGATGGTAAGACCTTGATGATGGATTATGAAGGAGACTTTGTAAGTCTTGTGATCTCCACTCCTTACTTCAATCGTGGTTAATTGAGATTAAGTGATTATGTTATATTGAAGTATAGCTTGTATTAGGATTATTAGGGTTCGTATGATGTTGAATTGAAATGTCTTGACTATTGTTTTTGCGGTGTTCGCTAAGATGTAAATTATATCAGGATGGTGATAACTACTAATGTGTCTTATAATGAATGATTGTGTAAATGTGCTAACCTCACTTATATGAATTGTAATGTAAGGACTATACTCATACAATTCTTATTGAGCTATGATGATGGTGATGATTATACAAGGGATAGACCATATGACCTACAATAATCTATGATGATCAATAAATACATTAAAGACATTTCAAAAAGGACTCTAGCTTAGTACCGAGTGAGCTAGAGCGAGGAGTGTCCCTTACCACATAGGGAAGGTATGATCACTAATGTACTCTTGAGATTAGAGACTATAATGCATGTAGCAGAAAGAGGGTCCCAACTATATCTACTAGTTCTTGTACTATGTTACCCCCATAGGAATACTAGCTAGTGGATCCACGTAGTTAATATGTTCATGTTTCGGTACTACCTTGGCAAGTAGTCCACCTTACTTCGGTGTAGGGTTCCATGACACCGGATTCCACATTAGCTCATGTGGTCTATGTCGGTTAAGGCAAGATGTTCCCAAAAGTTAAAATGAACTAAATGAATGAACTCTAACTAGGATAACCTAATTGGTTTAGCTTAGTCTAGGTAGGGGTATGAGACTCTACCTAAACATTCCACTAGTTAGCCTTGAGGGAAGTCTTAGAGGATGTTCTTATATATGAATATGCTTCTAATTGTACATGTTATGTATATGATGATGTTGTACATTGATGATACTAAATGATGACTTGTTTCACTTATGAACATGATAATATGTACTCTTAAATGATATGCTATGTGAAGTTGGATATTAGTCATTGTTCTTACTGGGTTACTTGATTAAGTATGGTTATGGGGCTTTGATTGGTCATTGCACTTGTTGACTTAATGAGGGTTCATTGGTAATTGTCTTACTTTGATCATGTTGAAATGAACTCTTATCTATGCTTGTTACTACTATAACTTGATGATAGGGTTGTCTCGACTAAGTGTTCAATTATGTGATATGCTTGTTGGCATGACTAGACTTAAGATTGTTGGTATTATGATGTACATGCTTTTGACTTAAAGAATATGTCTTATTGATTGGTATGGTCTTATTGAAGGTGCATAAAGCTTTACAAATGTGAAATAGCATGTTTTAATGAAATTTCCCTTTTTTGCATGATTTGGTACTAGATGTGCATATGGACTCATACTTAGTACAAGTGGTGTACTAACCCCATTTTCTCCCTTTTCCCTAACATTTTAGGTTCCGGTCGTTGAAGGGCTTTGAGACAACTTTGAAGGAAGACTTGGAATTCTCATTCATCCAAGTTGGGTAGGTCCTCACTTTCCGAGGGCATTGCCAATATCAAGCTTATGAAGTTGTTTTAGTTTTATGACTCTTATGTTCTTTCCTCTCATTTGTGTAATAAACATTGTATAGCCTATATGTGGCTTTATTACGTTGATGTATGGTCTAGGCCCAAATTGTTATACTCTTGTTAGATGGTTATGCGATGAGACATCCATTTAAGACTATGTTATATCTTATACATTTATGTGCAATAAAAGTAGAAGACTATGTAATCTTCCTATACGAAGGGTCTATGTATACTCGATAAAAATATTATGTGTATGTAGAGGTCTATGTAAACCTCATTGTAGAAGTAATGAAAAGTTTTAAATTTTTCCGCATTTTTTGACCTATGAATGTAATGATGTTAGCTAAGAGGCTAGTCATAGTCCTTAAAGAGGACGCCGATGCCGGTTAAGTCTAGAGCATGCTCCCCGGATGTGACAAACTTTGAATTAGAGCATGAGGTTTAATATCTTCGAGTCGATGTCTCTCTCAACCACGTCTATGTAGAATCTTACTCATAATTGTGAAGCTCACCACACTTATGAATAGGAACCTATGTGATGCTTAGGAAACTCTCAATTTATTGGAAGTCCAATATCGTGCCTCTAGAGTTTGACTCTACGTGCTTTTAGTATCTAACCCTTTTATTGTGATTATAGGCAATGAATTCTCGAAGGAACACGACACGAAGACTTAAAGAAGAGATTGCCAATGCGGGAGTTCCTCCCCATGGTGATCAAGTCCCTCCTCTTGAAGAAGAAGTTAATGATGACCAAGCCCCGGTCAATCCTCCTCCTTTGACGGATGGTGACATAAGGGATGACCTTCTACACATGACCCAAGCCATTAATACTCAATCACAAGACACCACTACCCAAGCTCAAGCCATGACGACCCAAGCTAATCGGGAGGTTGTACCCCGAGAAAACCTACATGTTGGTACCATGGCCTCCCGTTTGAGGGACTTCACTAGGATTAATCTCCCTACTTTCTATGGGTCAAAGGTTGAAGAAGACCCGAAGAGTTCATTGATAAAATCTACAAGATCCTTTATACAATGGGGTTGACTACTAGTGAGAAGGCCGAGTTAGCCACTTATCAACTCAAGGATGTGGCCCAATCTTGGTACGTCAAATAGAGAGACAATAGGCCCTTAAGAGGTGGATCGGTGACTTGGGATATTTTTGAGAAGGCTTCTTGATAGATTCTTTCCTAGGGAGAAGCGAGAATCTAAAGTGGTGGTGTTCATCAACCTTCATCAAGGAGGTATGAGTGTGCTTGAATACTCCTTGAAGTTCACTATATTGTAAAATTATGCTCCTTCACTGGTTTTCGATCCTAGGGATGAAATAAGCCGCTTTGTGACGGGAGTGTCGGTTGACTTGCAAGAATAATGTCATTCGGCTATGCTACATGACAATATGAAATTTCTCGTCTCGTTGTTCATGCTCAACAAGTGGAAAAGGGAAGGTCTAAGAGGAAGAGTAGACATGCCAAGAGGGCAAGGTCTTTTAAGGGTGGTTATTTAAAGGGCAGGCTTGATATCCAAGACAAGCCTAGGTTCAAGAAGAGGGTTTCTAATCAAATTCCTACCAAGTTCCCTAAGGCTCATGATGATAGCGTGTCCAACCCTATGTAACACTTCAAAAATCCAAGACGTGTATTAAAGCCTAACATAGGTGTCATGAGGTCTATACATGGTTTTAAGGTCCACTGTAATGAATATAGGTTATTCAGGAAGTTTAGAAACTAAAACGTCCAAGAACGTCCACCACGTCCGGAAACTAGCTCATGAAGGTACAAGCATGCCTTGGCCTATTTGACTAGCTTTTAGGAGTTGGAAATTCGTGAAATTTGGTGTAAGGGTGTATAACATGTGTCAAAGTTGATTCATGTTAAACAATTCTGGGTAAGACTCTCCAAGGACAAACCAAGGGCCCTTGATGAGGACCCTAGCACGTAGGAGGCAACACTGCCTGGGCAATGTGCACCCACGAGAGGCAGTCCACGATTCGTGTATGGATCGACGGGGCATCGTTGCTAACTGTCGACTAACACTTAGACTTTTTTTTGAAGTCCCTCACCTTCATAGTCTCTGACCAAAACAACGAGTGTGCAGCACGGAAGGGGGTAGCAACTGTTGGCTCACGGACGGACCGTCGATTGGGGTCTCATCTGTGAGGGTTCATTTTCTGCACGTTTTTAGTTGAGTTCTATTAAACCAATTAAGTGGTAAGGTCATTATTTAGGGGTTTAAGTGAGTCTAATTAAGTCATTTAACCCCCCATAGAAAGACCCCAACCCCATTAGACTAAACACAACTCACAAAACAAATCATCTTCCTTCTCTCTTCTTTCTCTCTCTAATGGAAGACATCATTGAAGACCATGCTAGGGAGGGGTTATAGGGGCTGTAAAGTGAGGATTTCACCATAAAATCTTCATCAAACTTTAAGGTATGGGATCTAATTCACCTTTGAAACCACTTTCCTCAAAGGGTTCCTTCAAAGTATTTTCAAAAGTTTAGTTACCAAGTGGGTTTCATCCAATCTCGAAATTAGTGTTATGAATTGAATTGTTTATGATTTCTTATGGATATATTGAATAGATTAATATGTATTTTTACTTGATTATGATATATATTGATGGTTTGTTCTAGTTTGTAGAAGATGACCCTTAATCCTTAACCTTAGGTTCTGATCTTTATATGAATTAGGTTATGTTGGTTCAATTGACTTTGTTATTGGTTGAATTACTATTAGATGATGTTGTTACACTAATCATGAACAAATTAGGGTTAGTTGTATCTTTAATACGAGTTATTGAAAAGTGATTTAGGTTATTTGAATTGACCTAAGTATCTTGTCTTAAGATTTGATCTAGTATGGAATTGTGATGTAGTGATTCTTCTAGCCTTGTTATTATGTTGGTCAATTAATTTGTGATGATGTTATGACCTAATTGGGTTAAAGTAAGGGTTGACGTTAATACCTTGATGATGATTTATAAAGGAGACTTGGTAAGTCTTATGATCCCTATTATTTACTTCAATTTTTGGTTAATTGTGATTAAGTAATGATGTTGTGTTGGAGTATGCCTTATATTAGGATTAATATGGGGGTATGATGTTGAATTTAAATGTCTTGACTATGGTTGTGAGGTTGATTAAGATGTAAGTGTTATAAGGATGGTGATGCTTATCAATGTGCCTTATTTTGAAGTGATATGTAATGAGTTTACCTCACTTATATGAATTGTAATGAAAGGACTATACTCATGAAATTCTTGTTGATCTATGATGATGATTATTATACAAGGGCTAGACCCTATGACCTAAACTATGTTATGATTGTTAATAAATACTTAAAGACATTTCAAAAAGGGACTCTAGCCTAGCATCTAGTGATCTTATGTGTGAGGGGGTGACACTTTCCCAAATAGGGAAGGTAGGGTTGACTACAGTTCTCACGGGGTGGATAGGCTCCTGACCCTAACAGGGTGTAGAGTGATGTTTCCAAGACGGACCCAAGTTCCTTAAACTATGTTGTCACCATAGGAATACTAGCTAGTGGATCCACCTAGATGCTATGTTCATGTTAGATTTTACCTTGGCCGATAGACCACCTTCCATCTGTGTAAGGTTTTACAACACCAGATTCCACACTTAGCTCTTGTGTTCTATGTCGGTTAAGGAAAGTGTTACCTAAACTAAAAATGAATTAATAAAGTATAAACTAACTAGGGTGACTTGAGAGGCTTGACTTAGCCTAGGTAGGGGTATGGGACTTACCTATGCCTTGCAATAGTTTGCCTTGATGAAAGTTTAGGAGGTTGACATTATGTATGTATATGATAATGATGTAAATGATATTATATTCATATGAACATGTACTTGGTATATATTGTTGAATATAATGTTATGTTTCTTAAAACGTTATAATATGTGAAGTTCGACATAAGTCATGGTTCTTGTTGGGTGATGTACCGTGGTTTCACGGTATTTCTAATGCTTTTTCCTTAAGTTTAGTGTGTGTCGAAAGCCTTTTTGTGTTGATTTTTATGTAAGTTTCTCTTTGTTTGCAGAAAATCTGTCCAAGGATGAACGCGGAAGTTTTTGAGAAAGAAATGCAGAAGATAACACCTACGGATCTTATGACGGTCCGTCAAGGCTGTGACGGTCCGTAGGTGGCATCGTAGTGAGAAGAGAAGCTGCTGAAGGAAGATGGGGAAGTCTGACCAAGTGTGGGATTACAGAAGTCCATGACGGACCGTCATAGCCACGACGGTCCGTCCTGCTTGTTCGCCGTGATGATCAGAGAAGTAGTTCCAGTACCCAAATTCCAAGAAGTTCAAGTATTTTGGAACGGAGACCCTCGACGGACCGTCGTGCTTGAAACGGTCCGTCATACCTGTCTGTCGAGGGGAATAAAGAAAGCAGCAGAAGAATGTGTGAAGTATGGGATGACGGAGGCCATGACGGTCCATCGTGTCAATGACGGTCCGTCACGTGGTCGTCGACCCAGACGCGTTTGGACAGATTTCTAGTAAATAGAATCCTTCTTTGATTAGGTTTTGTTTTTATTATAAATAGTTTGAAAAACCTCGTTTTTGGGGTTAGACTTTTTGATAATTTTTAGTTCTCTTGTTCAAGTATTGAAGAATTAATTTCAGTAATAGATACACTTTTTCTGGAATTGATTGTTGGTGTTTTGTGTTGATTAATCAAGTTAAATTCTGGATTTTATTCTTTCTCATTAAAGTAAGTGCATGAATTCTTCCATTAAAAATATGAATTGTGTAATTATGACCATGGGTAACTAAACTCCATAGCTAGGGTTGTGGGAACCATGGGTGAATAACAAGGTAAACTCTAATTAAAATAACAATTCTAGAATGGTGTATTGCAAGTATTGATAATTCTTTCGTGTAGAAGTCTTTTTAACGGATGGCCAACGTTAGAACTCGCCTTAATGCTACTTGCCGGACCAAGAAGGTACATAATAGGAAAAGAATTATCAACATAGATTTAGTATAGACTATCTAATAGGGTAGTATTGGTTCGTACGAGGTAATAACTTAGTCAAATACCGAATACAATGCTTAATATGAGGTAAAGATAAGGGTTAGTATAGCAACACACGTAGCCGGACCACGGTGCGGAGTGAAATTTTCTAGATGCCAGACCAAGGATTTAGAGATACATAACTTATCACTTTACATGCAAGATACTAGGAAAGAATTGTTATAGTTAGAATTATCAAGTTAGGAACCTGTGGGGAACACTTAAGCCCTAGTTACTTTTATTAATTGATTAAACTCCGAGATTTGAATCTGTTAGTTGTTTACTTTAATTTAGTTACTCATTCTCTTTAATTCGGAAATAAAACCCCTTTTTTTTTTGTCTTTTGTTTTATTGGAAAATAGTTGGCTAAATAATAGTAATAATAGAATAAAGTTAAGTCTGAACTATTTTCCTCGTGGGATCGATCCCAACTTCATTAGTTGGGTTCTTTACTTGATACGACCGCTTTAGTTCTTATTTGAGAAGTAAGTTTGAGCGTATCAAATTTTGACGCCGCTGCCGGGGAAAGTAGCTTTTAGATTAACTTAAACCTATTACTAAAGTTTAGTCAATATTTTCCTGATTTTACTTTTTCTGTTGTTTTTGATTTTTTGCAGATACTAACTTCCTTGTATGCCAAATACACGGAGAGGAAGAGAACCCTTGTTCCCCTATGATCACGTGTTAGAGCGTACACTACGCAATATGAATTGAAACTTGGGTATAAATGATGATGATCCAAACCAGAACATCCCAGCTCTAGTTGATGCTCATGGTTGATTATTACCTGATAATCCTGGTCAAGATGCACAAAGGGGACAAAATCCCACTCCACGTCCTCAAGAATACTACAGTGGTTATGATAATATTGCAGACTCTGATGGGCCACTTGTCTTGCCCCCTCTACCAGAAGGTCACACCTTTGTGGTAACTAGTAGTCTAATGCAAATGCTCACTGTTAGAGGTTTATTTTCAGGGCTACCTTCTGAGGACCCACATGCCCATATAGCTAAGGTGAGGGCAGTGTGTAAAAGCTGTGTAGGGAGACCTGATTTGAATTTGGATGTAATAGGGTTAAGAGTATTTCCTCTCTCACTGACGGGAGAGGCTGCTATTTGGTTCACTGAGCTCCCTTATAATTCAATTTTCACTTGGAACCAACTAAGGGACGTTTTCTTAGCACGTTACTACCCGGTCTCCAAGAAACTAAATCACAAAGAGAGAGTGAACAACTTTGTGGCACTACCAGGAGAGTCAGTTAGCAGTTCTTGGGATAGGTTCACTTCATTTTTGAGAAGTGTCCCCAATCACCGCATAGATGATGAGTCACTGAAAGAATACTTCTAACGGGGACAGGATGATAATAATAAAGCGGTATTGGATACTATAGCAGGTGGTTCTTATGGGGAGTGTCCTTATACTGAGATTGCCGAAAAGTTAGAGAAAATGTCCCGAAATAATAAAGCATGGAGTACTAGGAAGTCAGATACGGGGAGAAATACCTTTGCAGTGCAATCCACACACAACCCAGCCGCAGATGAGATTCGTGAAGAGATGGCACAGATGAGAACTGAGCTTGGGTTGGTGTTAAAACATGTCACTGGGGGTGCAGAAAAGATAAATGCAGTGAACTACTTGTCTAAACCACCACCACCAACTGATGAATATTATTATGTGGAGGATTCCTATGCAGTAAATGATCAGACGGGGGGTTTCCGACCGAATGCCCAAGGCTCCAATCAGGAGAATTGGCGCCAAGGTCATGGGAACCAAGGTCGGAACTATGGTAACTATAACCGTGAGGGTAATTATGTCCGTTATGGAAATTACAACCGCGACAACAACTTTAACAGGGGTAACTATGGTAACAGAAATGATAGGAGTGGGCCTTATGTTCCTCCTCAAAATCGTGAAGTTGCTCCTAGGGATAGTGGAGGTAGTATGACGCGAGTTGATGATATGTTGCACAAAATGATGAGGAGGTTCGATGCTAGTGATAAGCACACGAAAGAGTTAAGGAGTGATGTAGCGGGTATTGGGCAGAAAGTCGATACACATGCAATATCGATTAAGCAGCTTGAGTTGCAAATGGCCCAATTATCTACTACTGTGAACACACGGCAACCGAGCACTCTCCCTAGCAACACTGTCCAAAATCCAAAAAATGATGGACACTGTATGGCAGTTACTACTCGGGGTGGTAAGCAAACCATTGACCCACCTATGCCGTCTATTGTGGAAAAGGTGATGAGAGATAATGATAAGGTGGTAGAGGTTAGTGATGAAGTAGAAGATAACACTGAAAAAGATGTTGAAGTGCCTAAAAAGGTAACTCCCATGCCTATACCACCACCACCCTTTCCTCAAAGATTAGTGAAAAAGACTGAGGATGGTAAATATCGGCATTTTATAACAATGTTGAAGCATCTTTCTATCAATGTCCCTTTGGTAGAAGCTCTAGAACAAATGCCCGGTTATGCCAAGTTTATGAAAGATCTGGTTATAAAGAAAAGATCGGTCACTTTTGAAGATGATGATAGAATGCAGCATTGTAGTGCTATTGCTACAAGATCTTTAGTGCAGAAGAAAAAAGATCCGGGTGCGTTCACTATTCCTTGTACAATCGGGTTATTATATTTTGCGAAAGCACTATGTGATCTGGGGGCAAGCATAAATCTCATGCCCCTCTCGATTTACAAGAAGTTGGGTCTGGGTGATCCAAAGCCCACTGCGATGCTGCTACTGATGGCCGACCAAACAGTAAAAAGGCCTATAGGGTTACTCCACAATGTGCTAGTAAAAGTGGAGTCGTTCATATTTCCGGCAGATTTTGTTATTCTTGATTGTGAAGTCGATTTTGAGGTGCCTATTATTCTTGGTAGGCCATTCCTTGCTACGGGTAGAGCCTTAGTTGATATGGAAAAGGGGCAAATGAAGTTTTGGTTGAACAATGAAGAAGTGACTTTCAACATTTGTAGGTCCATGCGGTAGAGTGGTGAGCTCCAATCGGTATCTGCTATATCCTACAAAGTTGGTAAGTCACACGAGACACAAATAGAAGAACGTCTAGGTGTAGAAGCACTGGCGGCAGTGATAATGAATTTTGATAATGATTGCATTGAAGAATATGGGTCATTAGTCGCTGCTCTTGATCGTGGTAATGTTCAGTTTAAACCGAAGAAATATGAGCTAGACATGAAGAATCGCGAGTCTCCACCCGCTAAACCATCTATAGACGAGGCTCCAAAGTTAGAACTAAAAGCTCTCCCACCTCATCTCAGGTATGAATTCTTAGGAAACGGTGACACATTGCCGGTAATCATTGCATCAGACCTGAATGAACAACAAGTTGAGAGTTTGGTGAAAGTGCTAAAAAGGTTCAAAAGAGCTATTGGGTGGACTATTGCGGACATTATTGGAATCCCTCCTGGTATTTGTTCTCATAAAATCCAACTCATGCCCGATCATAAGCCAAGTATTGAGCACCAGAGACGCTTAAATCCACCTATGCAAGAGGTCGTGAAGAAGGAAATCATAAAATGGTTGGATGCTGGAGTAATATATCCGATCGCTGATAGTAGTTGGGTATGCCCTGTTCAATGTGTACCTAAGAAAGGGGGAATGACTGTGGTCCCCAATGAAAAAAATGAACTTGTTCCAATGAGATTGGTGATTGGATGGAGGGTGTGTATGGATTACCGGAAATTAAATGCATGGACCGAAAAAGACCATTTTCCTATGCCCTTCATGGATCAGATATTGGATAGACTTACTGGAAAAGGGTGGTACTGTTTTCTTGGTGGTTATTCGGGGTATAATCATATTTCTATTGCACCAGAAGATCAAGAGAAAACCACCTTTACTTGTCCATATGGGACCTTTGCGTTCAAGAGAATGCCGTTTGGGTTGTGCAATGCACCCGCCACATTTCAGAGATGTATGATGTCAATATTCTCCGACATGGTGGAAGATACTATTGAGGTTTTTATGGATTATTTTTCTGTGGTTGGTGAATCATTCGAGCGGTGTTTGAGCCATTTATCTGAGGTTCTTAAGAGATGTGAAGACTGCAATTTAGTACTCAATTAGGAAAAATGCCACTTCATGGTGAAAGAAGGTATTGTTTTGGGTTATCGCATTTCAGAAAAGGGCATAGAGGTTGATCGAGCCAAAGTCGAGGTAATAGAGAGACTTCCTCCACCTATCTCTTTAAAAGGTGTGAGAAGCTTTCTTGGGCATGCAGGTTTTTACAGGAGATTCATCAAAGATTTCTCAAACATTGCACATCCATTGTGCAAACTGCTGGAGAAAGATTGTAAATTTTATTTTGATGAATCGTGTCTTAAAGCATTCGGCGAGCTAAAAGAAAATTGGTATCTGCACCTATCATTATTTCTCCGAATTGGAGCAGTCCATTTGAGGTGATGTGCGATGCTAGTGGGGTTGCCCTTGGTGTGGTATTGGGACAAAGAAGGGACAAAATCCTTTATCCCATTTACTATGCTAGTAAAGCCCTCAATGAAGCTCAGAAGAACTATACAGTAACTGAGCAAGAGCTCCGTGCAGTAGTATTTGCTTTTGAAAAATTTTGCTCCTATTTGCTAGGTACTAGAGTTATAGTGCATACTGACCATTCAGCATTGAGATATTTGATGGCAAAGAAGGATACGAAACCGAGGTTGATTCGTTGGGTATTACTACTGCAAGAATTTGACTTTGAAGTAAGGGATAGAAAAGGGACCAAAAATCAAGTTGCTGATCACTTGTCCCGTCTAGAAAATGAAGCTGTGAGAGAGTTGGGGGATAAGACTGATATTGATGACACATTCCCCGATTAGCATGTATTGGCTGCCTCATAAGACTTGATTCCATGGTTCGCAGACTTTGCGAACTATTTAGCTAGTGATATTGTTCCAGACTTGTCCTTTCATCAAAGGAAAAAGTTCATGTACGATGTGAAAAAGTTCTTTTGGGATGCACCATACTTATATAGAAGCTGTGATGATGGGCTTATTCGGCGTTGTGTGCCAGAAGTTGAGATGTTGAGTGTTTTAGAGGCATGCCATTCCGCACCCTTTGGTGGACATCATAGTAGTATCCGGACTGCTCATAAGATCTTACAATGTGGTTACTATTGGACAACTATTCATCAAGATGCTCATGAGTTCACCAAAGCATATGATAGATGCCAAAGAGATGAAGGCATTTCAAGAAAGCAAGAACTCCCTCTAAACCCCATTCTTGTGATTGAGTTATTTGATGTTTGGGGCATTGACTTTATGGGTCCGTTTGTGAGTTCTCATGGAATGAAGTATATTTTAGTAGCAGTTGATTATGTATCTAAGTGGGTGGAAGCTATCTCCCTCGCAAACAATGAGGGAAGAGTGTCACTGCGTTCTTGAAAAAGAATATATTCTCTCGATTTGGTACCCCACGGGCAATTATTAGTGATGGGGGATCCCACTTTTGCAACAAATTGTTCAAGGGATTATTGGAGAAATATGGGGTTCACCATAATGTGGCCACTCCTTACCATCCTCAAACTAGTGGGCAAGTTGAAGTGTCAAATAGGGAGATCAAACAGATTTTTTCAAAAATAGTGAACGCTAGTATAACAGATTGGTCAAGGAGGCTTGATGATGCTCTTTGCGCCTACCGGACAGCGTATAAGACTCCCATAGGTATGTCCCCGTACCAACTAGTATACGGGAAAGCATGTCATCTTCCGGTTGAATTAGAGCATAAAGCCATATGGGCTATGAAAAAGTTAAAAATGGACTGGAACAAAGCTGCAGAACAACGGTTAAATGGGTTAAATGAACTCGATGAATTTCGCCTAAAATCTTATGAAAGCTCAGCCCTCTACAAAGAAAAGATGAAAAAGTACCATGACCTAAAAATCGAGAAATGATATTTTATGGTTGGGAATTTGGTGCTTTTATTCAACTCTAAGTTGCGCTTGTTTCCGAGCAAGCTCAAGTCCAAATGGACTGGACCTTACTTGATCACCCAACTATTCCCTCATGGAGCGGTTGAGTTGGAAAACAAGGAAGGTGTGTGGTTTAAGGTGAACGAACAACGTCTAAAAATCTATATAGGTCATGCAGAATCGGCGAATGATGTGATTGAGGCATATCATCTTGATGAAGTCTGAGTAATCGAGTGTCCTCAGTCGTGCCGCGACGTTAAATCAGGCGCTGGTTGGGAGGCAACCCAATATGTATCATCTAACCAATTTATAGTTTTCTTTCTAGTAACAGTAGCATTTTCTACTAATGGGTTGTAAGTTTTCAGGTAGCACATCTCCAGGAAGTTCTGCAGAAAATTACTCTACCACATTCACTGACGGATACATCGACGGACCGTCGCATTACTCCGTCGTGCCAGGTACGTTCTTTATTGTTTTGAAAAACTAGGGCACATGCGACGGAACCTGTGACGGACCATCACAGCTGTGATGGACCGTCATCGGGGTTTTGTCAGTTCATTACCTAGCAACCCGACCCGACCCGGCTAAGGAATTTTAAAAGTTTTAAACCTTTTTAAACTCCCCACCCCTTCATTCAACCGTTTCTTTCCCTCTTTCTCCCATTTCCTCCCCTTTCAACTTCCTTCCCTTCCCAAAATCCCCACATTCTCCCTTTCCCCATCCCATATCTCCTTTCTTGGTCGGAGTCTGCTGCTGTGATTCTCATTTTTCTTGTTGGGTGCCATCACTTCCGTGTTGTTTTCTCCTCTTCCAAGGTATGTGTTTCTGAACTCTACCCATTTACTCTTCATTTTGGTTTTTATTTACTATTAGTATACTTTTTTTGTGTGGGTCTTTGATCTTTGACCAAATCTTGTCTAACCTAGGTTATTAGTCCCACGAAATGCCTTGATAAAACTCGAGAAATTAGGGCTTTAGCCTTGCAAATTTGATAAGTATTTAGGTTAAAAAGCATTAGGGAAATGTTGATTCTTCGGTTTGAATCACATGGGTTGATTGTGGCATCCCCAGTTCTGTCTCTGAATGACAGAACGAAACCCCGATGATGGACCGTCGTAACCACGACGGATCGTCATAGGGTCCGTCCCAACACCCCACAACTTGTTTTCTCTAAGTGTCCATCAACGAACACATGTGACGGACCGTCATGCCCACACGGTCCGTCCTGCACAACCGTCTTGGTTGTCAGAGACCCCTGTCCCAAGGGTCTCAATAATTTTTCTAAGTGTCTACTGACGGACACATGTGACGGACCGTCATGCCCACGCGGCCCATCCTGCACAACCATCGTGACGGTCAGAGACCCCTGTCCTAAGGGTCTCAACACTTTCTCTAAGTGTCCACTGACGGACACATGTGACGGACCATCATGCCCACGACGGTCCGTCCTGCACAACCATCGTGATGGTCAGAGAACCCTGTCCTAAGGGTCTCAACACTTTTTCTAAGTGTCCACTGACGGACACATGTGATGGACCGTCATGCCCATGACAGTCCGTCCTGCACAACCATCGCGACGGTCAGAGACCCCTGGCCTAAGGGTCTCAACACTTTTTCTAAGTGTCCACTGACGGACACATGTGACGGACCGTCATGCCCACGACGGTCCGTCCTGCACAACCATCTTGGTTGTCAGAGACCCCTGTCCCAAGGGTCTCAATACTTTTTTTAAGTGTCCACTGACGGACACATGTGACGGACCGTCATGCCCACGACAGCCCGTCCTGTACAACCGTTGTACCAGTCAGAGACCTTCCTTCTGAGAGTCTATATTGTTGAGTATTACATGACGGACCCCATGACGGTCTGTCATACTCACGACGGGCCATCACTAGGTCCGTCGTGCCTCACTGCTACTACAGAGTTGTCATTACTTCTTTGAATTTATGTGTATTTTGTCTCATTTTGTTTTGTCATGTTTGCTCCTTCTAGTACTAATGATGATTCTTTACAGGTACTACCTGTCATGGCACCAAAACAAGATCGCGTTTACGCACGTGGCCGTTCCAAGTCTGTCGCCCCGTCTGCCTGACTGGTGATAGGCTCTGATGATGAGCATGATCCCGAGTACGTGCCCCCATGCACTGCTACTACAGCACGAGCTCCACGTGCACCTAAAGCCACGCCTAAGAAGGTGGCGTTCGGCGTAGTCACTGCCTCCTAGTCAGATGAGGAGAGCACACTGATCGGCACACCTTCTGGGTCAGCTGCCAAAGACGAAGGAGCATCTGGATCCTTAGGAGTTTCATGGTCAAAGGATGCCTCCGGGTCCGCAGAAGCCTCTGCACCCGCCACAGCTACACAGTCTGCCTCGGCTGATGAGGCTGACAGCACTGACTCCACTCCTGGCTCACCGACTAGAGTTCCTGCCCTGGTTGCCGACCAGCCCAACCGGTGGTGTGTTGATGGGCAATACCAAGTGTACTTAGACGCCAAGGTTCTCAATGATAAAGGCGTCATGACACGGACCCTTACACTGGAGAGGCGAGTCCTTACGGGACGTCTCCCCACCATGCCGGATATTCACACTCTGTTCACCAGACACCGGCTGGAGTGGACGGCTCATTCTTTGGGCCGCTACACTGAGGAGTTGGTCTGAGAGTTCTATGCCTCTTATGTGGCCACTCTCCGATCACAGATAGATAGGCGGGCTGCCCCCGCCAAACAGGCCTCACTTGAGCACGTCCGAGTATGCGGCATACAGGTCGACATCTCCCTGCAAGCCATCCGCCGATATCTGTACGGCGAGGATATTGATACTACCAGGACACCTCTCACCGCCGAGTTCGACTACCGGTGGCAAATTGTTAAAGAGGGTCGGTTCTTACGTGAGCCATCGCTGAGAGAGACCACCAAGAGGTGGATGGCCCAGCACTTGTCTATTGATAGAGAGGCTGCTGATTGGGTGATGGAGCCAAAGGGAGCCATCACGAAGGCCAACTTGACCTTTACGGCCAAGTTTCTTTGGTTGATAGTCTGCCACTGCCTTTCCCCCACTGCTGCTGATAATATAGTCACTTGGGATTGTGCAGTTCTGATGGCCGCAATGATGGCAGGGTTCGAGGTTGACTTCGCTTGGCTTCTACAGGCTGTCATGCACGAGAGGGCCTTCAAGGTCACCACGACTTACCCTTTTCCTTGCATGGTTTTCTCTTTATGCAGATCCGCAGGTGTGCCCATTTGGCACATTGACCAGCTCAGGACCCCGCAGGGAAATGTTGACATCGGCCTCATCAGGGATGAGGCCAATGAGTTGACTCCATGCAGAGGGCCCCGCCCGGAGGTGGTCCCACTTGGTGAAAACCTGGCAGATACCATAGAGCATGCTCATGCGGCTTCCTAGGCTGCTTCTGCACCCACTGGCACTACCCCGGTCGAGTCTATCCAGGGTAGTAACACTGCCCCGAGCTCCTCTCGCTCGGCTCCTTCCGCCACTCTGGTCCCACTTGCTAGGGTCTAAAAACTCGAGGCACAGATGGCTACACTTCTGCATCACATCCAGCCTTGGATGCAGAGGTCTATTGTTGAAGCAGAGAAGCGCATGGACCTCAAGATGGCACAACACACAGAGAGGAAGATCACAGAGGTACATCAACGCTTAGATGCTTTTGAGTTGCGAGTGCTATCCCGACTAGCACCTCCGGTGGACATGTCGACCCTTCAGGCTGCGGTTGAGAGTCTGCGGGCTGATCTTGATACGATCTTAGTGGCGAGGGTGCCTGAGTCTGAGGCCCCTTCTACAGAGCCTGCTGAGGACACAGTGATGGCTGCTCTTTTACTTCTGATGTTCCACCACCTCCCCCACGAGAGCATGCCAAGAGACGCACGGGTCGAGAGGAGGATGACGCTAGGGAGAGGAAGAAGGAGCGCCGTGAGATGGAGGCTGCGAGGAGAGCCTCGATTACTGACAAGGAGGCCCGTACGTTGAGGGCTGTAGAGTTAGCTGCCGGGGCGTCTAGCTCTAGAATTGTAGATACTGTGGGAGGCACTACTGATGGTGCTGTTGATGCTGAGGACAGTACTGAGGGTGTCCAGACTACGCAGGAGTGGGTTCCGGTGAACCGGACCTACCAGCTTGCTGATCGCCGGTGCTTAGCGCCTCAGGTTTGCTTCACTTACCTTTCGCGTAATTTAGTTTTTTTATTTATTTATGCATTGGGGACAATTGCATATATTTTGTTGGGGGTGGGGTAAATAGAAAGTGAGTACTTGGGTGAATTCTGAGTAGCCCAAGTTCACGATCCTCTTTTGGGGTTTTCTTGCCTGTGTTCTTTTTCCCCGAAAGTCTGATTACTTTTATTGTTGAACCGGCATGTCATATCTTATGTACATAGTATAAATCTGAAGCATGATGGCTAAAACAAATATGATATCCCGATAATCAAAATGATGCATGACTAGACATAGTAATTGATAATTGTGTGGTTTGAAACATGAAATAAAGATACACTACTGCATGATCCTGAATCTAAGACTCGAACTAGGTGTCTAATATTCTGGGAATGTAAGGAATGTCAAGTGAGTGTGAGGTGAATTCGAATGTCCACCATCAATACTAAGCTAGAAATTGCCTGGTTAGTCCTGCTAAAAGTGAGCCAAATCAAACAATTAGGAAAGGATCATAGGCCTTTGTTCGAAATAGTCAATCTTAAGCCTAAAAAAAAAATAACAGAAAACCAAATGGAGTTAACCCTTTATTGATCCAAATGATTTGAGCCTAAAAACAAATCTTTCTTCGTCATCCCAACTGATCTTCTCGGGGAACAATGTGTTGGTCCTGGTCCCTCCTTGGACATGTACACCTCAGTTTATGCCAAAAAAGCATAAGTTGAGGGTGGCTAATGCAGAAAGCAACCTTGTCGTGGCCCTGACCCAACCATGGGTATTGTGAACCTTAACTCATGCAAAGTCATGAGTTGAGGGTGGCTGTTATAAGGAATACTCCAGAAAATTGGGGTTGAAAATATGAAGAGGAAGAAAGAACAAAACAGAAGTGACTAAAAATAAAAAAAAATAAAAAAAAATAAAAAATAAAAGGGAAAAGTCACTCACATATAAGGATGAGAAAGGGAAAGCAGCAAGGTAAAAAGAAAACTGAGAAATTGGGCGAAATAGAATGATAAAAAGGTAGTGCGTTTAGTCGATATGTCAAGGAGGGCAACAAGTCACTAAAATATACCTAAATATACCCTACCTGACCATGAGACTATGTTACAAGCTAAAAAGTCCTATTGTGATCCTAAGAGTTGTATGGCGAACTTAAAGTAGTAAAAATAAGGGCAAGCCTATGGCAATATGTATAAATGAGTTGTGAATTTGTTCTGAGAGTGAGTGTCGGAAAGTGATCCTTATACTCAATGAAATCATTGTGTGAAAAATAAGGATGTTATTTGAAGTGAGGACAGTAGTTGCAATACCGGAAATATTAGCACCTCGGTGAGAAATTGAAGAGGATATGTGTCATTGCGTAGTGAGTCTGTGTCATGGTCTGATTCTACACAAGTTAATGCCTAATAGTGATACCATGCATGAACATAATGAGAATGATCGGGATTGATAGCCAAATGATTGCGAAAGTTAAAATATGGATACTCTTGTACAAAGATTTTGTAGTGAGTCATAGTGCGTCGCTTGAGGACAAACAACGAATTTAAGTTGAGGGTGTTGATGTACCGTGGTTTCACGGTATTTCTAATGCTTTTTTCTTAAGTTTAGTGTGTGTCGAAAGCCTTTTTGTGTTGATTTTTATGTAAATTTCTCTTTGTTTGCAGAAAATCTGTCTAAGGATGAACGCGGAAGTTTTTGAGAAAGAAATGCAGAAGAGACCACCTACGGAGCTTATGATGGTCCGTCGAGGCTGTGACGGTCCGTAGGTGGCATCGTAGTGAGGAGAGAAGCTGCTGAAGGAAGATGGGGAAGTCTGACCAAGTTTGGGATTACGGAAGTCTATGACGGACCGTCATAGCCACGACGGTCCGTCCTGCTTGTTCGCCGTGATGATAAGAGAAGTAGTCCCAGTACCCAAATTCCAGGAAGTTCAAGTATTTTGGAACGGAGACCCTCGATGGACCGTCGTGCTTTAAATGGTCCATCATACCTGTCCGTCGAGGGGAATGAAGAAAGCAGCAGAAGAATGTGTGAAGTATGGGACGACGAAGGCCATGACGGTCCGTCACGTGGTCCGTCGACCCAGACGCGTTTGGACAGATTTCTAGTAAATAGAATCCTTCTTTGATTAGGTTTTGTTTTTATTATAAATAGTTTGAAAAACCTCGTTTTTGGGGTTAGACTTTTTGATAATTTTTAGTTCTCTTGTTCAAGTATTGAGGAATTAATTTCAGTAAGTGATACACTTTTTCTGGAATTGATTGTTGGTATTTTGTGTTGATTAATCAAGTTAAATTCTGGATTTTATTCTTTCTCATTAAATTAAGTGCATGAATTCTTCCATTAAAAATATGAATTGTGTAATTATGACCATGGGTAACTAAACTCCATAGCTAGGGTTGTGGGAACCATGGGTGAATAACAAGGTAAACTCTAACTAAAATAACAATTCTAGAATGGTGTCTTGCATGTATTGATAATTCTTTCATGTAGAAGTCTTTTTAACGGATGGCCAACGTTAGAACTCGCCTTAATGCTACTTGCCGGACCAAGGAGGTAGATAATAGGAAAAGAATTATCAACATATATTTAGTATAGACTATCTAATAGGCTAGTATTGGTTGGTACGAGGTAATAACTTAGTCAAATACCGAATACAATGCTTAATATGAGGTAAAGATAAGGGTTAGTATAGCAACACACGTAGCCAGACCAAGGTGCGGAGTGAAATTTTCTAGATGCCGGACCAAGGATTTAGAGATACATAACTTATCACTTTACATGCAAGATACTAGGAAAGAATTGTTATAGTTAGAATTATCAAAGTTAGGAACCTATGGGGAACACTCAAGCCCTAGTTACTTTTATTAATTGATTAAACTCCGAGATTTGAATCTGTTAGTTATTTACTTTAATTTAGTTACTCATTCTCTTTAATTCGGAAATAAAACCCCCTTTTTTTTGTCTTTTGTTTTCTTGGAAAATAGTTGGTTAAATAGTAGTAATAATAGAATAAAGTTAAGTCTGAACTATTTTCCTTGTGGGATCGATCCCAACCTCATTAGTTGGGTTCTTTTCTTGATACGACCGCTTTACTTCTTATTTGAGAAGTAAGTTTGAGCGTATCATTGGGTTACTTGATTGAGTAAGGTTATGGGGCTTTACTTGGTCATTGCACTTGTTGACTTTATGAGGATGCATGAGTAGTCGTCTTGCTTTATTATGGCATTATGAAGTCTTATTCATGCTTGTGATGTAATTACTTGATGATAGGGTTGTTCTTGATTATGCTTTAAAGTATTATTGACAAGTATGTTGTTTGCCGTGACTTGATGCATTTTTCTTGATGATTGGTATGGTTTGCTTGATTTTGCATAAGACTTTCAAAAGACAAAGTAGTATGGTTTTTAATGCAATGTCCTTTTTGGCATTATTTGATCTTATATGTGCATATGGTCTCATACTTTGTACAAGTGGCGTACTAACCTCATTTTCTCCCTTTTCCTGAACGTTTTAGGTTTCGGTCGTTGAGGGCTATTTGGGACGACTTTGAAGAAGACTTGGAAATTCTCATTCATCCAAGTGGGTACGTCCTCATTTTCCGAGGGCGATGCCAATATCGATCTTATGGAGTTGTTTTACTTTTAAGACTCTTATATTCCTTCTATTTTCATTTGAGTACGAATTGTATAAGCCTATATGTGGCTGCTTTACATTGATGTAGGGCTATGCCCAATTTGCTATGATAGTATTAGATTGTTATGAGATGAGACAATCTTTAAGACTATGTTCTATCTTATATATATATATATATATATATATATATATATATATATATATATATATATATATATGTATGGGCAATAAAAGTAGAAGACTATGTAATCTTCCTATACGAAGGGTCTATGTATACTCGATATGAATATATTATATGTATGTAGAGGTCTATGTAAACCTCCATGTGGAAGTAATTAAAAAGTTTTAATTTGTCCGTATTTTCGATCTATGGATGTAATGATGTAAACTAAGAGGCTAGTCTTATTCCTCAAAGAAGACGACAATGCCGGTTACGTATAGGGGGTAAACCCAGATGTCACAAACTTGGTATCAGAGCATGAGGTTGAATGTCTTTAATGTTTATGTCTCTCTCAACCACGTCTATGCAGATCCGTACTCATAGTTGTGAAGTGTGGCACATTTATGAATAGGAATATATGTAATGCTTAGGAAACTCTCTCTTTCTTAGAAATCCAATATCGTGCCTCTAGAGTGTACTTATTATGTGCTATCACATAAACCTTGTATTTTGGTTATAGGAAATGAATACTCAAAGGAATGCGGCTCGAAGAGTTGAAGTAGAGATTACCAATGTAGGAGCTCCTCCCCGTGGTGATCAAGTCCCTCCTCTTCAACAAGATGCTAATGATGACCAAGCTCCGGTCAATCCTCCACCTTTGATGGATGGAGACATAAGGGTTGCCCTCTTACAAATTCCCCAAGCGATTACTACCCAAGCTTAATCCGCCACTACTCAAGCCCAAGCTATGACGGCCCAAGCTAATCAGGAGGTTGTACCTCGAGCTCATCAACAAGTTGCTTCCATCTCTTCCCATCTAAGGGATTTCACGAGGATGAATCCTCCTACTTTTTATGGGTCAAAGGTTGAAGAAGACCCCCAAGAGTTCATCGATGAATTATACAAGATACTCTTTGCTATGGGGTTGTCGACTAGAGAGAAGGCTGAGTTTGCCACTCAACACAAAGATGTGACTCAAACTTGGTATGTTCAATGGAGGGACAATAGGCCACTTAGGGGTGGATCGGTGACTTGGGAGATCTTCTAGAAGGATTTTCTTAATCGGTTCTTTCCTAGGGAGATGAGGGAGGCCAAAGTGGTAGGGTTCATCAACCTTCGTCAAGGATGTATCAGTGTGCTTGAATACTCTTTTAAATTCACTAAATTGTAAAACTATGCTCCTTTTTTGGTTTTCGATCCTAGAAATAAATGAGCCGATTTGTGACGGGGGTGTTGGAAGACTTGCAAGAGGAATGTCATTGGGCTATGCTTCATGACAACATGAAAATTTCTCATCTCATGGTTAACTCTAGGCAAGTGGAAGAGGAAAGGGCTAGGAGGAAGAGAAGGGATGCAAAAAGGGCAAGATCTTTTGATGGTGGTTCTTCAAAGAGTAGGCTTGAGATCCAAGACAACCCTAGGTTCAAAAAGAGGTTCTTTAATCAAGTTCCGTCCAAGTTCCCTAAGGTTCGTGAAGGGAAGAGGTACTAGTTCCCCTAGCGAGAAGCCAACTTGTGGTGAGTGTGGAAAGAAACACTATGGTGCTTGCCTTATTGGGAAGGACAAGTGTTTTAGTTGTGGTAAGATTGGGCACAAGGTTCGGGATTTCCCTAATGTGATTGTCCAAGACAAGGGTGGTCAAGATCAAGTGATGCTCCTAAGAAGAACTGCTTCTATGCTCTCCGCACTAAGGGTGAACAAGATACCTCTCCCGATGTGGTGACCGGTATATTGAAAGTCTTTTCTATTGAAGTGTATGCTATACTTGATCCCGGTGCTACATTGGCATTTGTTACGCATCTTGTGGCTAAAAAGTTTGACATTTTACCCGATATCTTGCATGAATCTTTCATAGTGTCTACACCGGTGGGTGAGTCGGTTGTTGCAAAAAGAGTGTATAGAAATTGTCCTATAATGTTGCCCAATAGAGTTTCTCATGTTAAACTAGTAGAACTTGATATGCTTGATTTGATATCATCTTGAGTATGGATTGGTTGCACGCTTGCTTTGCCTCTCTTGATTGTAGAACGAGGGTGGTGAAGTTTAACTTCCAAATGAACCCATTGTAGAGTGGAAGGGGGGAAATTCTATTCCTAGAGGTCGTATCATTTATTGTCTAAAAGCATGCAAAATAATCTCAAAAGGTTGTCTATACCACATAGTAAGAGTCCAAGATTTAGACTCCGAAATTCCTCCCATTGAGTCGGTCCCCGTAGTGAGTGAATTTCCTGAGGTCTTCCCTAATGATCTTCCCGGTATTTCTCCCGAATGCAAAATTGATTTTGGTATAGATTTGCTACCGGATACAAATCCTATTTCAATTCCTCTTTATCGGATGGCTCCGGCCAAATTGAAGGAGTTTAAGGATCAACTCAAAGATTTATTAAACAAAGGATTCATTAGACCTAGTATTGCCCCATGGGGTGCTCCAGTTTTGTTTGTGAAAAAGAAGGATGGGTCCTTAAGAATGTGTGTTGATTATCGCAAACTCAATAAAGTCACTATTAAGAACAAGTATCCTCTCCCTTGAATTGACGACTTGTTTGATCAACTCCAAGGGGCAAGCTACTTTTCTAAGATTGACTTGAGATCGGGGTATCACCAACTTAGGGTGAGAGGATAGGATATACCAAAGATGACATTTCAAACTAGATATGATCACCATGAGTTCTTAGTAATGTCCTTTGGTCTCACTATTGTCCAGCGGCATTTATGGACCTAATGAATAGGGTGTTTCGAATTTACCTAGATTCATTTGTCATTATCTTCATTGACGACGTCTTTGTATATTCGAAAAAAATGAGGGTGATCACATGAACCATTTGAGTATGGTGTAGCAAGTACTAAAAGAACATCAATTTTTTGCCAAGTATAGGAAATGTGAGTTTTTGTTGAGGTCGGTGGCGTTTCTTGGTCATATCATCTTTAGTGAGGGAGTTGAGGTTGATCAAAGGAAAACAGAGGCGGTAAGAATTTGGCCTAGACCATTGACTCCAACCGACATTAGGAGTTCCTTGGTTCTAGTGGGTTATTATTGGAGGCTTGTGGATGGGTTTGCGTCCATTGCATTTCCCTTGACTACTTTGGCCCAAAAGAGTAAGAAGTTTGAGTGGTCGGAGGCATGTCAAAAGATCTTCCAAATCTTGAAAGATAGGCTTACTTCCGCTCCGATGTTGACCTTACCGTAGGTTACTAAGGGCTTCGTTGTGTATTGTGATGCATCTCGAGTGGGTTTGGGGTGTGTGTTTATGTAACATGGGAAAGTAATCGCCTATGCTTCTAGACAACATAAGGTGCATGAGAAGAACTATCCCACTCATGATCTTGAGTTAGCGGCCATGGTATTTGCCTTGAAAATATGGAGGCATTACTTGTATGGTATTCATGTTGACGTGTTTACCGATCACAAGAGTCTCCAATATGTGCTTACTCAAATGGAGTTAAATATCTGACAAAGAAGGTGGTTAGAATTGTTGAAAGATTATGACAAGAGTTTTCTCTGTCACTCGGCATGGCCAATGTGGTTGTGGATTCTCTGATTCGTATGACCATGGATAGTGTGTCTCATGTAGAGAAAGACAAGAAAGACCTAGTTAAAGATGTTCATAGGTTGGCTATATTGGGGGTTAGATTGGAATATTCTCCAAATGGTGGTTTTATGGTCCATCATAACTCCGAGTCATTCTTAGTTGTTGAGGTGAAGTCCATGATCAACCATTGATGGAGTTGAAATAATCGGTTCTTGGTAAGTTTAATGAGTCATTGTACTTAGGGGGGATGGTGTTTTGAGGTACCAAGGGAGGTTGTGTGTTCCTAATGTTGATGATTTGAGGAACCAGATTCTTGAGGAAGCTCATGGGTCCCGTTTTTCCATTCATCCGGGGTCAACAAAGATATATCATGACCTTAGGGAAGTGAATTGGTGGTAAGGTTTGAAAAGGGACAAAGCGGAGTTTGTTGCTATGTGTCCAGATATCCAACAAGTGAAATCCGAACATCAAAAGTCGGGTGGATCACTACAAGAAATCCAAATTCCTACTTGGAAGTGGGAAGACATCAATATTGATTTTGTGGTAGGTTTGCCTATGACTCAAAAACAATATTACTCCATATGGGTGGTGGTGGATAGGTTGACCAAGTTCACTTGTTTTCTTCCCGTTAAGTCTACTTATTTGGCAGAAGTTTATGCTAATATATTCATAGATGAAATTGTGTGTCGCCATGGTATTCTGTTATCCATCATATCAGATAGGGGTGCATAATTCACATCTAGGTTTTGGAAGTCATTCGTAGAAGGGTTGGGTACTAGGTGAAGTTGAGTACCGCTTTTTATCCCCAAACGGATGGTCAAGCGGAGCATACTATTCAAACCCTTGAGGATATGCTTAGATCTTGTGTCCTTGACTTCAAGGGAAGTTGGGATAAGCATTTGCCTTTGGTGGAGTTTGCTTACAATAATATTTTCTATTCATCCATTTCCATGGATCTTTATGAAGCCTTGTATGGTAGGAGGTGTAGATATCCTATTGGGTGGTTTAAAGTCGGTGAGTCTTTGATTCTTGGTCCCGATTTGATTTATAAGACTTTGGAGAAAGTTCATAATATAAGAAATCACTTGCAAATAGCCTGTAGTCGGCAAAATCTTATGTCGATCATAGGAGGAAGGATCTACAGTTTGAAGAAGGTGATAAAGTGTACTTAAAAATTTCACCTATGAGAGGGGTGGTTAGATTTGGCAAGAAGGGTAAGTTAAGTCCTCGTTATATGGGTCCCTATGAATCTTGCAAAGGGTTGGTAAGGTTGCCTATGAATTAAGGTTGCCTAGTGAATTGGCTTCGGTTCATCCGGCTTTCCATGTTTCTATGCTAAAGAAGTGTGTTGGTGATCCCGAGTCCATTATTTCTGTTGAGGGACTTGGTGTGAAGGATAACCTCTCTAATGAGGAGGTTCAGGTTCAAATCCGTGATAGGCAAGTAATGAAGTTGAGAAACAAAGAGGTGGTTTCCGTAAAGGTGTTATGGAAAAATCACCTAGTTGACGGTGCAACATGGGAGGCCGAGGCCAAAATGAAGTCCCGTTACCCTCATCTTTTTGATAATTAAGGTCATTTACTCCTCTTAATAATATAAATATGACTATGAATTGAAGTTTCTTGATTTTTGGTGAAGTTTTGCTAAATGTGCATTTTTATGAATACCCTTACAGTGACTTACAATGAATGGTGCATTAAACTTTGAAATTTTAATCTTTGGCTTGTTTGGGTTATGTTGTGCATTTTTATGGTGAGTCTTTAAGAAGTTATATGTAGCATGTTGATAATATTGAACCTTGTCCTAATTGATTCATGTAAAGTATGTTGAACTCGTGTTATTGTTGTGAGAAGGAAATTCCTCATAATGTGATGTTTGAGCCTCTTGTGTGGTAATTGAAGTTTTGAAATTGCCTTGTTGAAATGGTATGATTCATGTTGTCTTGTATTGTTGTTTGTTGGGGGTCTAGTCTTGAGTCTATTCCTTCCTTCAAAAGAATTTTAGTGTCATTGGGGGATGAATGTTCCTAAGGTTGGGATAATGTAACACTTCAAAATTTCAACACGTGTCTTAAAGCCTAACATAGGTGTCATGAGGTCTAGACACTATTTTAAGGTCCATTTTAATGAATATAGGTCATTCATGAAGTTAAGAAACCAAAATGTCCAACAACGTCCGGAAACTAGCTCATGAAGGTACTAGCGTGCCTTGGCCTATTTGACTAGCTTTTAGTAGTCGTAAATTGATGAAATTAGCTGTAAGGATGTATAACATGTATTAAAGTTGATTCATGGTCAAAAAGTCCGGGTAAGACTTCCTAAAGACCACCCAAGGCCCCTTGAAGAGTACCCTAGAACGTAGGAGGCAACACTGCCTGGGCCGTGTGCACCCACGACAGGCAGTCCACGATTCTTGTATGGATCGACATGGCCTCGTTGCCAACCTTCGACCAACACTTAGAATTTTTGTTGAAGTCCCTCACCTGCATAGTCTCTGACTAAAACAACGGGTGTGCAGCACGGAAGGGGGCATCAACCGTCGACTCACAGACGGACCGTCGATCAGTGTCTCGTCTATGAGGGTTCATTTTGTTCACGTTTTTAATTGCATTCTATTAAATTAATTAAGGGGTTAGGTCATTAGTTAGGGGTTTAAGGTAGTCTAATAAAGTCATTTTACCCCCCATATAAAGACCCCAACCCCATTACACTAAACACAACTCAACCAACAAATCCACTTCCTTCTCTCTTCTTTCTCTCTCTATTTGAAGACATCATTGAAGACCAAGCTAGGGAGGGGGTTTAGGGTCTGCAAAGGTACTATTTCACCATCAAATCTTCATCAAACGTTAAGGTATGGGATCTAATTTACCTTTGAGACCTCTTTCCTCAAAGGGTTCATTCAAAGTATTTTCCAAAGTTGAGTTTCAAAATGGGTTTCATCCAATCTTGAAATTAATGTTATAAATTGAATTGTTTATGATTTTGTATGGATATATTGAATAGATTAACATGTATTTTTACTTGATTATGATATATCTTGATGGTTTGGTCTAGTTTGTAGAAGATGACCCTTAACCATTAACCCTAGGTTATGATCTTGATATGAATTCGGTTATGTTGGTTCAATTGACTTGGTTATTGGTTGAATTACTATTAGATGATGTTGTTACCCTAATCATGAACAAATTATGGTGAATTGTAGTCTTTAATACTAGTTCTTCAGAAGTGATCTAGGTTAAGTGAATTGACCTAAGTATCTTGTCTTAAGCTTTGATCTAATATAGAATTGTGATGTAGTGATTCTTCTAGCCTTGTTATCATGTTGGTCACTGAATTTGTGATGATGTTATGACCTAATTGGGTTCAAGTAAGGGTTGATGGTAAGACCTTGATGATGAGTTATGAAGGAGACTTGGTAAGTCTTGTGATCCCTATTATTTACTTCAATTTGTGGTTAATTGTGATTAAGTCATGATGTTGTGTTGGAGTATGCCTTATATTAGGATTAATAGGGTGGTATTATGTTGAATTGAAATGACCTGACTATGGTAGTGAGGTTGATTCAGATGTAAATGTTATAAGGATGGTGATGCTTATCAATGTTCCTTATAATGAAATGATATGTAATGAGTTAACCTCACTTATATGAATGGTAATGAAAGGACTATACTCATGCAATTCTTGTTGAGCTATGATGATGATGATTATACAAGGGCTAGACCCTATGACCTAAACTAAGTTTTGGGACTTAACTATGCCTTGCACTAGTTTGCCTTAGATGGAAGCTTTAGGAGGTTGACATTATGTATGTATATGATAATGATGTAAATGATATTATATTGATATGAACATGTACTTGGTCTATATTGTTGAATATAATGTTATGTGTCTTAAAACGTTATAATATGTGAAGTTGGACATTAGTCATGGTTCTTGTTGAGTTACTTGATTGAGTAAGGTGATGGGGCTTTACTTGGTCATTGCACTTGTTTACTTTATAAGGATGAATGAGTGTTCGTCTTGCTTTATTATGGTATGATGAACTCTTATTCATGCTTGTGATGTAATTACTTGATGATAGGGTTGTTCTAGATTATGGGTTAAAGTATGATTGTCAAGTATGTTGTTTGCCTTGACTTGATGCATTTTTATTGATGATTGGTATGGTTGTTTGATTTTGCATAAGACTTTCATAAGACAAAGTAGGCATGGTTTTTAATGAAATGTCCTTTTTGGCATGATTTGATATTATATGTGCATATGGTCTCATACTTAGTACAAGTGGCGTACTAACCCCATTTTCTCACTTTTCCCCAACGTTTTAGGTTCCGGTCATTGAGGGCTATTTGGGATGACTTTGAAGAAGGCTTGGAATTTCTCATTCATCCAAGTGGGTAGGTCCTCATTTTCCGAGGGCGATGACAATATCTAGCTTATGGAGTTGTTTTTCTTTTAAGACTTTTATGTTTCTTCTATTTTCATTTGAGTACGAATTGTATAAGCCTATATGTGGCTTCTTTACATTGATGTAGGGCTATGCCCAATTTTCTATGATAGTATTAGATTGTTATCTATCTTATATATATATATATATATATATATATATGTGTGTGTGTGTGTGTGTGTGTGTGTGTGTGTGTGTTCAATAAAAGTAGAATACTATGTAATCTTCCTATACGAAGGATCTATGTATACTCGATATGATTATATTATGTGTATGTGGAGTTCTATGTAAACCTCCATGTGGAAGTAATAATTAAAAAGTTTTAATTTGTCTGTATTTTCGACCTATGAATGTAATGATGTAAACTAAGAGGCTAGTCTTATTCCTCATAGAGGATGACAACGCCGGTTACGTATAGGGGGTAAACCGGGATGTGACAAACTTGGTATCAGAGTATGAGGTTGAATGTCTTTGATGTTTATGTCTCTCTCAACCACGTCTATGCAGATTCGTACTCATAATTGTGAAGCGTGCCACACTTATGAATAGGAATCTATGTGTTGCTTAGGATCTCCCTTTCTTTGAAATCCAATATCATCCCTCTAGAGTGTACTTATTATGTGCTTTCATGTAAACATTGTATTTTGGTTATAGGCAATGAATACTCAAAGGAATGCGGCTCAAAGAGTTAAAGTAGAGATTACCAATGCGGGAGTTCCTCCCCGTGGTGATCAAGTCCCTCCTCTTGAAGAAGATGCTAATGATGACCAAGCTCCGGTCAATCCTCCACCTTTGACGGATGGAGACATAAGGTATTCCCTCTTCTAAATGGCCCAAGCCATTACTACCCAAGCTTAATCCGCCACTACTAAAGCCCAAGCTATGACGGCCCAAACTTATCGGGAGGTTGTACGCTGAGCTCATCAACAAGTTGCTACCATGTCTTCCCGTCTAAGAGATTTCATGAGAATGAATCCTTCTACTTTCTATGTGTCCAAAGTTGAAGAAGACCCCCAATAGTTGATCGATGAATTCTACAAGATACTCTTTGCTATGGCGTTTTCTACTAGTGAGAAGGACGAGTTAGCCACTTATCAACACAAAGATGTGGCTCAAACTTGGTATGTTCAATGGATGAACAATAGGCCTCTTAGGGGTGGATCGGTGACTTGGGAGATCTTCAATAAGTCTTTTCTTAATAGTTTCTTTCCTAGGGAGATGAGGGAGTCCAAAGTGGTGGAGTTCATCAACCTTCGTCAAGGATGTATCAGTGTGCTTGAATACTCTTTTGAATTCACTAAACTGTCCAACTATGCTCCTTCTTTGGTTTCGATACTAGGAATAAAATGAGCCGATTTGTGACGGGGGCGTCGGAAGACTTGCAAGAGGAATGTCATTCGGCTATGCTTCATGACAACATGAACATTTCTTGTCTCATGGTTCATTCTAGGCAAGTGGAAGAGGAAAGGGCTAGGAGGAAGAGTAGGGATGCAAAAAGTGAAAGATCTTTTGATGGTGGTTCTTAAAAGGGTAGGATTGAGATCCAAGACATGCCTAGGTTCAAAAAGAGGTTCTTTAAGCAAGTTCCATCCAAGTTACCTAAGGTTCGTGGTGTTAAGGTTGCAAACCGTAAGCCTCAAAAGGGAAGAGGTACTAGTTCCCCAAGCGAGAAGCCAACTTGTGGTGAGTGTGGAAAGAAACACTATGGTGCTTGCTTCATTGGGACGGGCAAGTGTTTTAGTTGTGGTAAGATTGGGCACAAGGTTAGGGATTGCCCTAATGTGAAGGGACAAGGCAAGGGTAGTCAAGCTCAAGTGATGCTCCAAAGAATAACTTCTTCTATGCTCTCCGCACTAAGGGTGAGCAAGAGACCTCTCCCGATGTGGTGACCAGTATGTTGAAAGTCTTTTTTATTGATGTGTATGCTTTACTTGATCCCGTTGCTACCTTGGCATTTGTTACACCTCTAGTGGCTAAAAAGTTTGACATTTTACCCGATATCTTGCATGAACCTTTCATAGTGTCTACACCGGTGGGTGAGTCGGTTGTTGCAAAAAGAGTGTATAGAAATTTTCCTATTATGTTGCCCAATAGAGTTTCTCATGTTGAACTAGTAGAACTTGATATGCTTGATTTTGATATCATCTTGGGTATGGATTGGTTGCAAACTTGATTTGCTTCTGTTGATTGTAGAACGAGGGTGGTGATGTTTAACTTTCCAAATGAACCCGTTGTAGAGTGGATGGGGGGAAATTCTTTTCCTAGAGGTCGTATCATTTATTGTCTAAAAGCATGCAAAATTATCTCAAAAGGTTTTCTATATCACATAGATAACTCCAAGATTTAGACTCCGAAATTCCTCACATTGAGTCGGTCTCCGTAGTGAGTGAATTTCCAGAGGTCATCCCTAACGATCTTCCCGGTGGTTCCTACCGAACGGGAAATTGATTTTGGTATAGATTGGCTACCGGATACAAATCCCATTTCAATTCCTCCTTATCGTATGGCTCCGGCCGAATTGAAGAAATTTAAGGATCAACTCAAATATTTACTAGACAAAGGCTTCATTAGACCTAGTATTGCTCCATGGGGTACTCCGGTTTTGTTTGTGAAGAAGAAGGATGGGGCCTTAAGAATGTGTATTGATTATCGCAAACTCAATAAAGTCACTATTAAGAACAAGTATCCTCTCCCTCAAATTGACGACTTGTTTGATCAACTCCAAGGGGCAAGCTACTTTTCTAAGATTGACTTGAGATCGGGGTATCACCAACTTAGGGTGAGAGGTGAGGATATACCAAAGACGGCATTTCGAACTAGATATGGTCACTATGAGTTCTTAGTAATGTCCATGGGTCTCACTAATGCTCCAGCGGCGTTTATGGACCTAATGAATATGGTGTTTTGAATTTACCTAGATTCATTTGTCATTGTCTTCATTGACGACATCTTGGTATATTCGAACAAATGAGAGTGATCACATTAACCATTTGAGGGTGGTGTTGCAAGTACTTAAAGAACATTAATTTTTTGCAAAGTATAGGAAATGTGAGTTTTGGTTGAGGTCGGTGGAGTTTCTTGGTCCTATCATCTCTAGTGAGGGAGTTGAGGTTGATCAAAGGAAAATGGAGGCGGTGAGAAGTTGGCCTAGACAATTGACTCCAACCGACATTAGGAGTTCCTTGGGTCTAGAGGGTTATTATCGGAGGCTTGTGGATGGTTTTGCGTCCATTTCATCTCCCTTGACTACTTTGGCCCAAAAGAGTAAGAAGTTTGAGTGGTTGGAGGCATGTGAAAAGATTTTCCAGATCTTAAAAGATAGGCCTACTTCCGCTCCGGTGTTGACCTTATCGGAGGTTACTAAGGGATTCGTTGTGTATTGTGATGCATCCCGAGTGGGTTTAGGGTGTGTGATTATGCAACATGGGAAAGTAATCGCCTATGCTTCTAGACAACTTAAGGTGCATGAGAAGAACTATCCCACTCATGATCTTGAGTTAGCGGCTGTGGTATTTGGCATTACTTGTATGGTGTTCAAGTTGACATGTTTACCGATCACAAGAGTCTCCAGTATGTGCTTACTCAAAAGGAGTTAAATATCTGACAAATGTCACATCCAACAAGTACACCATAGAAGTTAGAGTATCCTTGTGATGTCACACGGAAAATGAGACTTCAAGAAGTCTCATCTAGGACTCTCATATCATTCATTGCATAATAACATACTAAATTGAGTAAGAATCTAAAACTTTCTTCACACACGAAGAACTCTTTTCATAAACAATACACAAGCAGAAGACTTTCATTAAAACATTAAACCTTAACAATAAACCTTTGAACCATCTAAACTTTAGAGTATACAACACTTGAGACTAAGCCCATACAAGACATAAACTAAAGATTTAAGACATAAACGAACATGTGGATATTGTCCTCGAATCGATGAGGACTCATCAATACTTCATCTTCAACCCTTAGAAACCTATCCATCCTCCATGGCACATCAAACTTCCAATTCCCTACACTTTAGTCAAAAGTAAAAGAAAAGAAGGGGTTAGCACAATAGATGTACTAAGTATGGAAGCCATGCAAAAACCATGAAAAAGGGACATTTAGTCAATAACATTCTTTTCATGAATTCGATTAAAACATCATATTATAATCATAAGAACAAGATTTATCAACTTTGAAACACATACGAAATCATTTAAAGAAAAAATCACATTTTTTGGAAATGTTACAGTGAATTCACTTCACTGTACAGTGAACTCCATTCACTGTTACAGTGAAGTTCCTTCACTTCACTTTGCACACCTTTTAGCATATAATTCCCTCACTAAAAGCTATCCTAAGACTCACTTAAGTAAGACATAGAGAGACCGCCCATACACCCTCTCTAAGCACACCTAAATGATCCTTAAGACCACCCATAATGAGATCAACATACATTTACAAGACATCAAACATAAAATATGAGATCCTCCTACCAAAGGTGATTCTAAGTTTCACTTGAGTGAGTTGTGAAGCGACCACCCATCCAATCCCTATCACACACACACAAGAGATTCTACAGACTACCTAGGATAGATTCATTCTCACTTAATTCAATAGCATACCTCAAACATGACACTCTCCTTTCCAAGGTTATCCAAAGACCTACTCAAGTAACTCAAGAAGAGAATGTCCATAATTGACCTCTTCAAGATTACCTAAGTAGTCCTTAAGACAAACCTAAGTTAGTATCATTTCCACATAATCAATCACATTTCCTTAACTAGAATCATTACTAAGACTTATCTAAGTAAGAGATGAAGTGACCATTCCCTTGCCCCCTTCATACCTTAACTAGAAAACCCTTAACTACTCAAGATAAGTACTTAGTCATTTAACAATCTTTCTTAACATAAGTCATTACATTACTTAGATCATTTAAGAGACATTCATCACATAAGGACATTCAAGTAATGGTCTTAAAGAATACCTAAGGACTCTCACTAACATCTTCAAAGCCTATTGTGCAATGCCTAGATAGCATCCCATACCACCACCTAAACTTCATAGATCTTCTCTAATACTAGTAAGGCAATAACAGACATAGACCATGGTAACAAAGCATGGAATCCGGAGTTATATCCTACTCCGATGGAGGGTGTTCTACTTGCCAATGGTAGAACATAGACACATCCCATGTAGGCACATGGATAAGGAATATGAAGGGCGTGCTTTGTAATCTAGTCTTATCCTTGAACTAGACTTACTTCCCTTACCATAATAACTCGGTTCTAGCCTTCGTTCTCATAGATTAATTCACATTAAGGTTCATACAAATGGGTTCCCTATCATGTTCATGACCCAATTACATTTACCCTACCAAAGAAGGGTCCACTAGGGCTATCTCACTATGGAGACAAGAAGATCATCATGACTTTCCTAAGGTATGATATGACGCCTTTCCAGACAATCAACCTTAAGTCCATCATTCATTACATGAAGGATATTATTACGACTTTCGACTTCAAGTTTCATAACCTTACCACTAGGTTCAAGGTTTCACATAAAGGACCTTGTCATCATTCAAGGTCTTACATAATATTCATACATTCAAGACTAAGACTCCTTAGTTCCTAAGTCAAGATATCACATATTCATATTCATACAAGTATCAAGTAAGGGACACAAGTCTACCTAAACAAGACACAACATACTTCACTTTAGCACATATAGCATAACATTCTTTAGACACTTAGGAATGACCCTTATAAACCTTATGTCAACCTATTCATTACCTTAACGTCATTAACATAACTATTATAGACTCGTATATCAAAGTTAGGAATAACCATATATCAACTCTAAGACTACACATATAATCACATAGTCATAGTATAACATGATCACCTAATAACTTCAATACGAGAACAAATACTTTCACATTACTTCATGTATAGATAGACATGCTCATAATTCACATCAATCAACTATACAAATCACCATAATTCTTTAAATAGTGCCGACAAGGCCATGATCATCATAATACATAAAGTAACGCCAACAAGGCCACATCAATTCACATAACACCGCCACCATAAGTGGACCATACCAATAACATAATTCAAGAGCTAAATTACAATAGCTATACATAATAATAAAAGTGTTAGGGCAGAATACCACCCACTTGAACTCAACACTTCAATCCCAAGCTAAAATATCAAAATTTATACCATAAGGCCCTTACCCATGGCCATGAACATCAATTCAAAGCATAAATCATAATACTCAATGAATCTAAGTCAATTTAATATAGATTTACCAATATAATACCAATTAGATATCAATTGAATACAATTCTTACATCATTAGAAAGCCCATCGAAATCTACACTAGAATCTATAACATTAAGTCAATATCAATTCAATAAGCTTAATAATCAATAGATCTAAGAATATACAATACTCAATTGATCAAATTGAAACAGCCTATAAACCATACATACATAATCTATACATGAATCAAAGCCCATAACAATCTACACATGAATTCATCAATCTCAAAGCATAATCAATTCACCCATATTTTAGTGAAAATTAGAGAATTGAGAATATCAAGGCTTAATGGAGAATTTCATTGGAAAACATCAATTAAACATCCATAATTTCATATCTTAACGTTTGAAAACCTTTCATGCAGGAACCCAAGACTTAGAGTAGAAATTGGATTTTTTCATCTTTTTGAAATCCTTTGAAAATCATCTTTGAAATTGGCTCTAAGGTTATAGCAAGCCTTAGATGAAGAACTCCCATACCTTATTTGAAGAACTTAATGCTATTTGAAGAAGAAACTCATTTTGAAGATCCATCTTCAAGCTTCATCTTCACTTTGAACTCTCAAGGAGATTTTTGGAGAAACTTTTGGAGGGAATGTATTTCGATCTTAGTGTTAGTGTTTAAATGAGAGTTTAATGACTTATATACTCTTAAAATACCCATAAACACTCAAAACAACCGTCCAAAGATTTATAGGGGCGTGGGGTGAATTTACAACTTCACCCCTCAACTTAAGAGAAAGCTTGCAAGAAAACACACAGCCCATCGATGCAAGCATCGATGGTCCGTGGTCTCACCCACGCCCCGTCGATGGGGTTCTAGTGGGTTTAACCTGCAATTCCTCAACCTTCATTCCAAGTGGATGCATCGAAGGATCCATCGACGGGCCATTGCCTGGTCGACTAGCCGTCGTATGGCCACTGCCTGGCAGTGTTGAGCTCCAAGTTAGGGTCCTCCTATAGGGCCCCTTGTGGGTCCTATGTGGAGTCGTACCCGGACGTTTCCAACCTAAACATGTACATATACAAGTTTAGGACCTACCACATGCGTTTCATCCCAAACAAACACGTAAAACTTGACGGAACATTCTTAGACACACAAGGTCATTTCAAGACACATCTTTCGAACGTCATAGACGTTCTTGAGCGTTTGACCTCCAAACTTCACGAAACTTTACACACTGCCTATATACACCATATAAACTCATTTACGTACTTCATAAGCTCATGAATCACACATAATCACATAAAAAATATAGGTGACTTAGTCGTCGAACGTCTTGTTCGTCCCTTGACGTTTGACTTCCAATGCACATAAACTCTTAGCTAATGCCTCTATATAATATTATTGACCAATTTAGGACCTTATACCATCATGACAACCATGTTAGGCTCTATCTTCACCTAAATCAGTTCGGGATCTTACAACAAAGAAGGTGGTTAGAATTGTTGAAAGATTATGACATGAGTGTTCTCGATCACCCCGGCAAGGCCAATATGGTTGTGTATGCTCTGATTCATATGACCATGGGTAGTGTGTCTCATGTAGAGAAATACAAGAAAGACCTAGTGAAAGATGTTCATAGGTTGGCTAGATTGAGGGTTAAACTGGAAGATTCTCCAAATGGTGGTTTTATGGTCCATCATAACTCCGAGTCATCCTTAGTTGTTGAGGTGAAGTCCAAACAACACCTTGATCAACCATTGATGGAATTGAAAGAATTGGTTCTTTGTAAGTTTAATGAGTCATTCCCCTTAGGGGTGGATGGTGTTTTGAGGTACCAAGGGAGGTTGTGTGTTCCCAATGTTGATGATTTGAGGAACCAGATTCTTGAGGAAGCTCATGGGTCCTGTTATTCCATTCATCCGGGGTCAACAAAGATATATCATGAACTTAGGGAAGTGTATTGGTGGGAAGGTTTTAAAAGGGACATAGCGGAGTTTGTTGCTAAGCGTCCAAATTTCCAACAAGTGAAAGTCGAACATCAAAAGTCGGGTGTCTTACTACTAGAAATCCAAATTCCTACTTGGAAGTGGGAAGACATCAATATGGATTTTTTTGTAGGTTTGCCTAAGGATCAAAAACAATATGACTCCATATGGGTGGTGGTGGATAGGTTTACCAAGTCCGCTCGTTTTCTTCTCGTCAATTCTACTTATTCGGCCGAAGTTTATGCTATGATCTTCATAGATGAGATTGTGTGTCGCCATGGTATTTCATTATCCATCATATTAGATAAAGGTGCACAATTCACATCTAGGTTTTGGAGGTCATTCCAAGAAGGGTTGGGTACTAAGGTGAAGTTGACTACAACTTTTTATCCCCAAACGGATGGTCAAGCGGAGCATACTATTCAAACCCTTGAGGATATGCTTAGAGCTTGTGTTTTTGACTTCAAGGGAAGTTTGGATAAGCACTTACCTTTGGTGGATATTGCTTACAATAATAGTTTCCATTCATCTATTTCCATGGCTCTTTATTAAGCCTTGTATGGTAGGAGGTGTATATATCCTATTGGGTGGTTTAAAGTTGGTGAGTCTTCGATTCTTGGTCCCGATTTGATTTATAAGACTTTGGAGAAAGTTCATATTATAAGAAATCGCTTGCAAATGGACTGTAGTCGGCAAAAGTCTTATGTCGATCATAGGAGGAGGGATCTAGAGTTTGAAGAAGGTGATAAAGTGTACTTAAAAATTTCACCTATGAGAGGGGTGGTTAGATTTGGCAGGAAGGGGAAGTTAAGTCCTCGTTATGTGGGTCCCTATGAAATCTTGCAAGGGGTTGGTAAGGTTGCCTAGTGAATTGGCTTCGGTTAATCCGGTTTTCCATGTTTCTATGCTAAAGAAGTTTGTTGGTGATCCCGAGTCCATTATTTCTATTGAGGGCCTTGGTGTGAAGGATAACCTCTCCAATGAGGAGGTTCCGGTTCAAATACTTGATAGGCAAGTAAAGAAGTTGAGAAACAAATAGGTGGTTTCCGTAAAGGTGTTATGGAAAAATCACCTAGTATATGGTGCAACATGGGAGGCTGAGGCCGAGGCGAACATGAAGTCCCGTTACCCTCATCTTTTTGATAATTAAGGTCATTCATTCATCTTAATAATATAAATATGACTAGAAATTGAAGTTTCTTGATTTTTGGTGAAGTTTTGCAAAATGTGCATTTTTTTAATACCCTTAGAGTGACTTTCAATGAATGGTGCATTAAACTTTAAATTTTACTCTTTGTCTTGTTTGGGTTATGTTGTGAATTTTTATGGTAACTCATGTAAAGTATGTTGAACTCATGTAAAGTATGTTAAACTCATGTTATTGTTGTGAGAAGGAAATACCTCATATTGTGATGTTTGAGCCTCTTGTGTGGTAATTGAAGCTTTAAAATTGCCTTGTTGAAATGGTATGATTCATGTTGTCTTGTATTGTTGTTGATTGGGGGTCTAGTCTTGAGTCTATTCTTTCCTTCAAAAGAATTTTAGTGTTATTCGGGGACGAATGTTCCTAAGGTTGGGATAATGTAACACTTCAAAAATTCAAGACGTGTCTTAAAGCCTAACATAGGTGTCATGAGGTCTAGACACTGTTTTAAGGTCCATTTTAAAGAATATTGATCATTCAGGAAGTATAGAAACCAAAACGTCCAAGAACGTCCACAAAAACTAGCTCACGAAGGTACTTGCGTGCCCTTGCCTGTTTGACTAGCTTTTAGTAGTCGGAAATTCATGAAGTTTGCTGTAAGGGTGTATAACATGTGTTAAAGTTGATTCATGGTCAAAAAGTCCAGGTAAGACTTCCCAAAGACCACCCAAGGCCCCTTGAAGAGGACCCTAGAACGTAGGAGGCAACACTGCCTGGGCCGTGTGCACCCACGAAAGGCAGTCCACGATTCGTGTATGGATCGACGCGGCCTCCTTGCCAACCTTCGACGAACACATAGAATTTTTGTTGAAGTCCCTCACCTGCATAGTCTCTGACTAAAACAACGAGTGTGCAGCACGAAAGGGGGCATCAACCGTCGACTCACAGATGGATCGTCGATCAGTGTCTCGTCTATGAGGGTTCATTTTCTTCACATTTTTAGTTGAGTTCTATTAAATTAATTAAGTGGTTAGGTCATTAGTTAGGGGTTTAAGGTAGTCTAATAAAGTCATTTTACCCCCCATATAAAGACCCCAACCCCATTACACTAAACACAACTCAACCAACAAATCCTCTTCCTTCTCTCTTCTTTCTTTTTCTATTTGAAGACATCATTGAAGACCAAGCTAGGGAGGGGTTTTAGGGGCTGCAAAGGTACTATTTCACCATCAAATCTTCATCAAACGTTAAGGTATGGGATCTAATTTACCTTTGAGACCTCTTTCCTCAAAGGGTTCATTCAAAGTATTTTCCAAAGTTGAGTTTCAAAATGGGTTTCATTAAATCTCGAAATTAATGTTATAAATTGAATTGTTTATGATTTCGTATGGATATATTGAATAGATTAACATGTATTTTTACTTGATTATGATATATCTTAATGGTTTGGTCTAGTTTGTAGAAGATGACCCTTAACCCTTATCCCTAGGTTATGATCTTGATATGAATTAGGTTATGTTGGTTCAATTGACTTGGTTATTGGCTGAATTACTATTAGATGATGTTGTAACACTAATCATGAATAAATTAGGGTGAATTGTAGTCTTTAATACTAGTTCTTGAGAAGTTATCAAGGTTATGTGAATTGACCTAAGTATTTTGTCTTAAGCTTTGATCTAGTATGAAATTGTGATCTTCTAGCCTTGTAATCATGTTGGTCATTGAATTTGTGATGATCTTATGACCTAATTGGGTTGTAGTAAGGGTTGATGGTAAGACCTTGATGATGAGTTATGAAGGAGACTTGGTAAGTCTTATGATCCCTATTATTTACTTCAATTTGTGGTTAATTGTGCTTAAGTCATGATGTTGTGTTGGAGTACGCCTTATATTAGGATTAATAGGGTGGTATTATGTTGAATTGAAATATCTTGACTATGGTTGTGAGGTTGATTAAGATGTAAATGTTATAAGGATGGTGATAATTATCAATGTGCCTTATTATGAAGTGATATGTAATGAGTTAACCTCACTTATATGAATTGTAATGAACGGACTATACTCATGCAATTCTTGTTGAGTTATGATTATGATGATTATACAAGGGCTAGACCCTATGACCTAAATTAAGTTATGATTGTTAATAAAGACTTAAAGACATTTCAAAAAGGGACTCTAGCTTCGCACTGAGTGATCTTGTGTGTGAGGGGGTGATACTTTCCCAAATAGGGAAGGTAGGGTTCACTACGGTCCTCACGGGATGGATAGACTCATGACCCAAATAGGGTGTAGAGTGATGTTTCAAAGACGGCCACAAGTTCCTTAAACTATGTTGCCACCATAGGAATACTATCTAGTGGATCTACCTAGATGCTATATTCATGTTAGTCTTTACCTTGGCCGGTAGACCACCTTCCATCGGTATAAGGTTTTACAACACCGGATTCCACACTTAGGTCTTGTGGTCTATGTCGGTTAAGGCAAGTGTTCCCTAAACTAAAAATGAAGTAATAAAATATAAACTAACTAGGGTGACTTGACAGGTTTGACTTAGCCTAGGTAGGGGTATGAGACTCTACCTATGCCTTGCACTAGTTTGCCTTGATGGAAGCTTTTGGAGGTTGATATTATGTATGTATATGATAATGATGTAAATGATATTATATTGTAATTGATATTCATATGAACATGTACTTGGTCTATATTGTTGAATATAATGTTATGTGTCTTAAAAAAGTTATAATATGTGAAGTTGGACATTAGTCATGGTTCTTGTTGGGTTACTTGATTAAGGTTATGGGGCTTTACTTGGTCATTGCACTTGTTGACTTTATGAGGATGCATGAGTAGTCATCTTGCTTTATTATGGTATTATGAACTCTTATTCATGCTTGTGATGTAATTACTTGATGATAGGGTTGTTCTAGGTTATGGGTTAAAGTATGATTGACAAGTATGTTGTTTGCCTTGACTTGATGCATTTGTCTTGATGATTGGTATGGTTTGCTTGATTTTGAATATGACTTTCAAAAGACAAAGTAGCATGGTTTTTAATGAAATATCCTCTTTGGCATGATTTGATCTTATATGTGCATATGGTCTCATACTTAGTACAAGTGGTGTACTAACCCCATTTTCTCCCTTTTTCCCAATATTTAAGGTTCCGGTTGTTGAGGGCTATTTGAGAAGACTTTGAAGAAGGCTTGGAATTTCTCATTCATCCAAGTTGGTAGGTCCTTATTTTCCGAGGGCGATGCAAATATCGAGCTTATGGAGTTGTTTTTATTTTAAGACTCTTATGTTCCTTCTATTTTCATTTGAGTACGAATTGTATAAGCCTATATGTGGCTTCTTTACATTGATGTAGGGATATTCCCAATTTGCTATGATTGTATTTGATGGTTATGAGATGATATAATCTTTAAGACTATATTCTATATATATATATATATATATATATATATATATATATATATATATAGAATATATATATATATATATATGTGTGTGTGTGTGTGTGTGTGTGTGCGCGCGCACGCTCTATAAAAGTAGAAGACTATGTAATCTTCCTATACGAAGGGTATATGTATACTCTATATGAATATATTATGTGTATGTAGAGGTCTATGTTAACCTCAATGTGACAGTAATTAAAAAGTTTTAATTTTTCCGTATTTTGACCTATGAATGTAATGATGTAAACTACGAGGCTAGTCTTAGTCCTCAAAGAGGATGATGACGGCGCTTGCGTCTAGGGGGTAAACCCGGATGTGACACCCTAAGCCTCAAAAGGGAAGAGGTACTAGCTCACCAAACAAGAAGCCAACTTGTGGAAAGTGTCGCAAGAAGCATTGTGGTGATTGCATTAAGGGTACGGATAATTATTTTGGTTGTGGTAAAAGTGGGCACAAAGTTTGAGATTGCCCAAATGTGAAGGGGTAAGACAAGGAGAGTGGGCAACCAGGTGGTTCTAATGATGCTCCTAAGAAGAATCATTTTTATGCTCACCGCTCTATGGGTAAGCAAGAGACTTCCCCTGATGTGGTGACCGATATGTTGAAAGTTTTTTCTATTGATATATATGCTTTACTTGATCCCAGTGCTACCTTGTCATTTGTTACTCCTTTAGTAGTTAAAAAGTTTGACATTTTTCCTGATATATTGAATGAACCTTTTATGGTGTCAACCTCGGTGGGTGAGTCGGTTGTTGCAAAAAGGGTGTATAAAAATTGTCCTATAATTTTGCCCAATAGAGTTACTTATGTTGAACTAGTAGACCTTGATATGCTTGATTTTGATGTCATTTTGGGTATGAATTGGTTGCATGCTTGCTTTGTCTCTATAGAATGTAGAACACGGGTGGTGAAGCTTAACTTTCCAAATGAGCCCATTTTAGAGTGGAAAGGGGGAAATTCTATTCCTAGAGGTCTTATCATCTCTTGTCTTAAGGCTTGTAAACTGTAAGACCCCCAAAATGAGTTAGGTTGTCTAGAGCCTAACATGTTTGTATTAATGTTTTAAGGTCCTAAAATGGATTATAATATGGTTTAGAGGCAGTGTATAAAGTTTGAGGTGATTTAGAAGTCAAACGTCAAGGGACAGCCAAGACGTTCGACGATTAGTCACCTATGTGTCTCATATGTCTATGCGTGCTTATATGTGTATTAAATGAGCTTATGAAGTCTTAAAATGAGTTATAATGATTTTTAATGGTATTATATGAAGTTTCGTGATGTTTGGAGGTCAAACATTCAAGAACGTCCTAGACGTTCCAAAGTTAGACCTTGAGACGTTCAAGTGCGTCTTGATGGGGCCTTGCATGTTTGGACGAGTTACGAGTATTTTATTTTGGTGAAACTTATTTGGATGGTCTAAAACTTGTTAAGTGTTGTATTTACATGGGAAACGTCCAGGTACGACTTCAAAACGGCTCCGCAAAAGGGCCCAAAAGAAGGACCCAAGGCTGGTCGAGACACTGCCTTGGCAGTGTCAATCAACGGACCAAACGATGGCCAGTTGGTCAACCAACGACCCGTAGGTGAGGTATATTCGATTGACACTTAGCTTGGTCAGGTCTCTACCCAAAACTTGGCCAAGGACCAATCGACGGAAGCCAAAGGACGTCCAGTCGATTGACCAATGGCCAGTCGATTGGGTCCGTCGATGGTAGCCAATAACTGCTGCCTTGCGTATGTTTTATTTAAGGGGTGAATAGGAAATTCACCCCACGTCCTAACCAGACCCTAGTAGGTTTAATTAGCTATTTTTGGGTGTATATAAGGGATTAAAACGTGATCAACCCATTCCCAATCCCATACACATGAAATAAACCTTTCCCTCCAAAAATCTTCTCCCTAGAAACCTCCATTGTTGTTGAAGCTCAAGAACAACTTGGAGCATGCATTCATTTAGTTTCTTCATCAAGTTTTAAAGGTTTTCATGAATAAAAAGGTACGGTCATCCTTCATCTCTAGTTATCCTTCCATCTAGAGAGTTAATCTAAAAGTTTCAAAAGAGATTTTATGATCAAACTTCTCCTTTTTCAATCTAGCCATGCGTTCTTTCTAAAAACGTTTTTAATGATTAAATCATGATGAATTGAAGTTAATATATTGGTTTTAACGTGATTTTGAATCCAACTGCATGATCAACCCATGTCCCTTACTAAATCGATTTAGCCCTTGCATGGGCATTGTGATCATGGATTGTTCTTGATTGAATTGTGATTATCTTATGTTGAATTTGTTATATTTACTGTTATTTACGTTAATTGATTTTGAATTGATGATGAGGGATCCATGAGGATCAATGTATGAAGATTTATGTATGAATAACCTATTCTTCTAAGTGTTACAGTAAATTTTGCTTACAGAAATTGTGTATATTTTCGATTATGCAAAGCATCATTGTAGCTACTGCCCTTACTTTGTATTATGGATTAATTATGGGTATAAATCCTTGAGGATCAAATTAAATAATGTCTTGAATGAATTGATCTAGATTCTTTTAGTCTATGAATTGATAATGCTATATGAGTGAAGTGATCTATATTCTAAGATGAATAAAGTATGAACAAGCCTTGATTTCTATCTCGTTATCTACTTCCTAGAATGTACCTTATTGGTAAAAATATGATTGATGATTAATACTTGGGAAAATTAGTAAAATGTCCTATTCCCTCAACATTGAATTGATAGTTTAATGCCTATGTTAGTATGTTGATCTTGTAGTGATGTAAGCATGATTTTGATATGTTAAGTGCATATTTAGATACTGTCCAATATTGATAATATTAATGAAACGTGATTTATAATCCATGCAAGTGAAGTTGCTTAATGGTCTATGTCCTTCTACATTCTAGCATGTTGATGATGTGTGCTACTAGTTTGTAGTATGGACTTGTAGTAGCTTATGCATGACTTCTTATATGATTATTATGTTTTGGCTACTGCCTATACTTGAATTATTGATGAAAGAGTAGTAAAGGTCAATGATGATCAAAGGCTAAAAGATGGGTAAGAATTGCTCTACTCTTCTACTTCTCTATTTCTCTATAGTAATGTTGATGAAGCATTGTATGACATTCTGTGGTATGGTCCACTTATGGTAGTGATGTTTACTTTATGTCATTATATATGTGTTGACCATGGCCTTGAAGGCAAATTGATGAATATATGAAGGGGTGGTTATGATGATCACTTTATGTGTAACTTGTGCGTAGTCTTCTATTTGAGTTGTGAATCTAGGTTATGTTACTGTTGTTATGAGTATGAAAAGGGATATGTAATATCATGTGTAGGTGATGTTATGGGTTAGGTGCTAATGATTGATGACCCCTACCCATGTACCCTATGTGAATGTGTGAATAGCTAATGTTAGGATTCTTAAGGTATACTATGAAGTTGACTTGTCTCCTACGCTAAATTGTGTTGTGTGGTCTATAATTGAAAGTGTAATATGGTCTAAGAAGGTGGCTGCCTCAATGAGTTGTTGATAGCCATTATGTGATCATGTTGACCAATGTACGCACACTCACACTTCATGCATGCTTAAAAGTAGTAAAGGTTCATGGTGTCTAAATGAAAGGTAGTTCTCATATTCACTAGTGTCTATTACTATGCATGTTAAGCTTATGTGTATGATGAAGTATGAATGTGCATATAGTCATAGTGGGATTATATGAAAGGATTGATAATATAGTTATACCTATAGACTTATGAATTGATGTATGAACATGTATAATATTTATGTGTTATGTGAAAGGTTTGCTCACATATATGTACAGACTAACACATGAATGATGATCTAGTATATAGAGGGTCCTTGAGAGGGGTGCCCAAGAATACTCTATAACTAGATAGGTGCTTGAATATGCTATAAGCATATGAGGAATGAATATCTTAAGCCTATGTTTTATGAAAAATTTAGTTAAAGGCTTTTGAATAAAGGAAACTTAGATTAGCATCGAGTGTACTTGACATTGAGAGGTGTTGACTTTCCTTTGAGGAATATTCACCATTTTTCCCTTATAGAGTGTTGACTTCCCTTAGAGGAATACTCACCTATGGACCCACATGAGGTGTTGACTTCCCTTTGAGGAAGGTTCACCCATGTTTTCACATGAGATGAGGCCCCAATTTCCCAATGGCATGTAGAGGGAACTACCTATCTCTTAGTTCCATAAATTATGCTTGCCACATAGGATCTAGCAAAGTGAATTCACTTAGGATGCTAGGATATATGTTAATGTTCTACCTTGGCTAAGTAGGAACATCTTCCATTGGTGTAAGGCTCTACAACACCAAATTCCATGTTTAGCACCCATGGTCTTAGTGTTGGTTAAGGCTATAGTTTCCCTAAAGTAAAATGGACAATGAAAGTAAAGAACTAGGATGCTAACTAGGATGACTTAAGGGAGGTTACTTAGTATAGGTGGAAGTAATGAACCCATCTAGACATTGAACAAGTAGCTCCTTAGGAAGTCCTAGAAAGGTGACCTAATGTGTATGATTATGATTATGTCTTTATGCATGATATTGTAAAAGTTGTCTACTTGTTATGAAGATGTGCATGGTATGAACCTATATGATGTGATCTTATCCTTATATGCACTATGTTGGTCTAAATGACTATATGATGGAGGTCTTTGGTTGACATGAATGAAGTTGTCTTTATTTGTTATGAGGATGTATGAATTGTATGTTAAGGTTTGTGGTCTCATGAAGAGTTTACTAAGTATGTGTGAGGTTATGGGGCTTCATATGTACATTGCACTAGTAGGCTAAGATTGGGGTCGTGAACAATGTCTTATAATGATGAATATGAAAAGAAATAAAAATATGGGTAAATGGATGTAGTTCACTGTAATGTCCTATATTCTTGACTTGGATGTGTCTTGTAATGGGCTATATTTCTATGATGATATGTGTTGGCTTGTGTAAGTGTATGTATGCTTTCTTTGTGGCCTCAAGGTGATGCATTTCACCATGTATAACTAGAGGGTTACTTGGGAGATTCATGAGTTAAAAGAAAAAGGGGTTCACTGTTAAGGGAAAACTAGTTCACTGTAATGTGACTTGAAAGTGTAATAAATTCTATATGTGATCTTATGAAATGTTTTACCTTTGAATATGTGTTTATGAAGTATGTGAATGGTATAAATGTTATTGGATAAAGGTTTTATGAAGATTTACTCAAAAAGGCGTGAAGTATGATTTCAAGAAAATGTTCCTTTTAAATGCATGGTTTTGCACGGTTGCCATACTAAGTGCATTCTTGTACTAATACCATTATTCTCTACTTTTTACACAAAGCGTAGGTTATGGATGCTTAAATGATGTCTTGAATGTTGAAGATATTGATAGATGATTCCCAAGCTCAATTAAAGGAATCCTTAAGTTAAAGAATCTCCTACTTATGTCTTTACTGTAAAGACTTTAAATATTGTATAGTTATGTAACGTGTCTTATGGACCGTGTCCTAATGTATTCTAATGTTCATTAAGTCTAAGATGACAAAGAGACTTAAGGTCTAAGTATGTAATATGATAGTTTATATGTATATGAAGTAAAGTTTCTAGCATATGTTGTGCTATGAAAAATTTTATATTTTCCGCAAAATTTACTATGTCAATGCGATGAATGATAACTATGGGATTGTATAAGACCTCCGAGAGGTCAAGTACACCATGTTACTTCTAGGGGGTGCTCCCGGTATGTGACAAAGGTGGTATCAGAGCATAGGTTTTATAAAGTGGTTTTAGGTTCTAAAAGTCTCATATTGCCACGTTTAGTAGAGTCTCGTGTTCATTGGTGGTGAGTCATGACATCATCAAATGATATGAGAGGCTATAAGACGATAGAGTTTCTCTTCTTTATCATTCTCACATCGTGCCATAGAACTTAACTCTATAAGATCTCTCCCTTATATTTTCTTGTCCGGTGGTCTTTTAGATGTGATTGCTCGGATTAGATGGTATATATATGCTTGAGAGAGAAAAGGTGAGTTAATGCTTAACTTGGTTTTATGGTTTGATGAGTATGTGTGAAGGTGAATTTTGGCAGGTTATGTTAAGAAAATGTACCGCACTATATAGATAAAGCATATTAGAAGTTACTATGGTGAAAATGAGTTTCTTTTGAATGTTGTGCTACTATATGGTTTTGCATGATGGTAGCCTAACGATATGATTTGAGCTTGAAATGCTCAATGACTACCTATGAAAGCAAGCTACCCTAAGAATAGGTGCTAAAAGGTGTTCAATATTTCCCTTTGAACATATGCATGATGTTTCAAATGTTACCTTAGTTGGGATGTGTGAACATTCATAATTACCTAGTATGTATTGGAGTCCTTTGTATATATTTGATCCTAGGTGTGAAGATGGTATGTTTGTCTTGGTAGGGTGATGATGTCGGTTTTAGTGACTTAGAAGTCACCTTACTACAATGTCTAAAGGAAAAGAAGAAATCTTATGGCTAAGTCTCCTTTTTGTTTTCCCCTAATGTTGTATGACCTTGGTGTCTGTTGTATTGTATGAAAACCTTATATGGTTGAATGGTATGACCTAACTTGATGATTGGGGATAAATTGCCTAGGAGATGAATTTTAGAATTCTTTGCTTGACTTACAGTAAATTCCTTCTAAATGGTAATCACTTTTAAGTGATGAAATATGAATGTTGTTAAGTTAAGATCCTCTTAAGGTTGGGTTAAGTTGCTCTTAATTGGGTTACCCTAAGTGGGAGATGGTGATGAAATAGTAAGGTTGTAGATATTTTCTACCTTGTCCTTCTAATTTTGCTTGAACTTGAATCTAATGAAGTCTTGATGAACTTGTTCATGAATATAGTCTTGCATAAAGTATGAATTGCATGACCTCTACATGTTTGGTATGTCTTGATTGACACCATCTTAAGGACATTTTGAAGACTTGTAAGTATTTGAAAAAGAATTTTGATTAACTTCATGGTTTTCTAATGTTGAATTGCATCTTAACATGTTAATTGTGCATTTGAATGCATGAGATAAGATATGAAACTTGGTTGTAATCATTTGTGAGGTGTAATGTTTAGCCTTATAATGGAAGGTTGAGTCTCTTGAAGATGAAAAGTGTAAAGTCTCTTGAAAATTATGTGACTTGTATGGTTTGGAAAGAATAATTGTAGGCTCACTCTTAAAAGATGAAAGCATGTGTAGCTAAGTGTGCATGTGTGTGCTTATGATTTGTGTTATTTTTCCAAATGATGCTTACTGTAAAGACCAATGTTATGCTAGAAATTAAGATTTTGTGAAATGGATTCCTAATTGTTTTGATGTATTTGGTGTAACTTACAATTTAGACTTCACTAGGAAGGAAATATGAGCATGCATTGGTTTAAAAGTTGAGAAATTCTCATATTACAGTAAAAATGACCTTTGTGCATTTTCTTGGGTGTGAAGTCATGATACATGTAAGTGTGTTGAGGAGAAGGATATTCCTCCATGAACACCGCTAAGCATGGTACGGTTGAGTATGACCTTCATGGCACTAGGTCTAACTAATGAAGGCCCTTGTTTATTCAATTAACTCAAGTCTATGTGTATTGAAGTATGAGTGCCTACTTACTTTTGAGTGATGTGGAATCTGCCTTAGTATGATTAAAAGAAGGGTGTATGATGAACTCTTAATAAAATGGATTGTAATGACCATGTTATGATTAGGAGAAGGATGTTCCTCCAATGAACATGATAAGAGGCTTTTGATTGATGCATTAAAGAGTGAGTCAATTGAAGTTTTGCTTGCTTGTGTGCATTAAGTGCTAAATAATGTGAAGTTGTGTTCCTCGTAATTTTGGTGCATTAAATTCTATGTGATGATGATATGAATATGATGAACTGCTCTATGATGCATTGAAGTCCTTGTTGTGATTAAAAATGTTCTAAGTTTCATTTGAGGACGAATGTTCCCAAGTGGGGGATATTATAAGACCCCCAAAATGAGTTAGGTTGTCTAGAGCCTAACATGTTTGTCTTAATGTTTTAAGGTCCTAAAATGGCTTATAATAATGTTTAGAATCAGTGTATAAAGTTTGAGGTGATTTGAAAGTCAAACGTCAAAGGACGACCAAGACGTTCGACGATTAGTCACCTATGTGTCTCATATGTCTATGCATTCTTATATGTGTATGAAATTAGATTATTAAGTCTTAAAATGAGGTATAATGATGTTTAATTGTAGTATACAAAGTTCCATGAATTTTGGAGGTCAAACGTCCAAGAACGTCCTAGACGTTCCAAAGTTAGCCCTTGAGACGTTCAAGTGTGTCTTGATGGGGCCTTGCATGTTTGTACGAGTTGCGAGTGTTTTTTTTAGGTGAAACTTATGTAGAAGGTCTACAAATTGTTAAGGATTGTATTTACGTCAGAAACGTTTGGGTACGACTTCAAAAGGGCCCCGCAAAAAGGCCCACATGAAGGACCCAAGGCTGGTCGAGACACTGCCATGGCAGTGTCAATCGACGGACCAAACGACGACCACTTGGTCAACCAAAGACACGTAGGTGAGCTATCTTCGATTTAAACTTATATTGGGCAGGTCTCAACCCAAAAATTGTCCAAGGAACAATCGACGGAAGCCAAAGGACGGCCAGTCGATTGAACAACGACCAGTCGATTGGGTCCGTCGATGGTGGGCTGTAACTGCTGCCTTGCGTCTGTTTTGTTTAAGGGCTGAATGGGAAATTCACCCCAAGTCCTAACCTGACCCTAGTAGGTTTAATTATTATCATAGTTTTCTAATCAACCCCTTTCTGGATTGGTTTATGAGATATGAGAGAGGCCAAAATACTTTGATTTCTTATGTTTTGCAAACAAGATCATACTTTACGTAGTAAACCTGCTAATTAAAATCGATTTCTCAATATTAGAATCTAGATGATTAATATTAATTATTCAACAAATTTGATTGGTTGATACGAGTTGATTTTCTGCTACGGTAAATTGATGAAACAATAGCCAGGACAATGGCTGCTTCAGCGTTTATCTATTTTTGGGTTTATATAAGGGATTAAAAACGTTATCAACCCATTCCTAATCCCATACACATAAAATAAACCTTTCTCTCAAAAAGTCTTCTCCCTAGAAACCTCCATTGTTGTTGAAGCTCAAGAACAACTTGGATCATGGATTCCTATGGTTTCTTCATCAAGTTTTAAAGGTTTTCATGAATAAAAAGGTATGGTGATCCTTCATCTCTAGTTATCCTTCTATCTAGAAAGTTAATCTCAAAGTTTCAAAAGAGATTTTATGATCAAACTTCTCCTTCTTTAATTTAGCGATGAGTTCTTTATAAAAACGTTTTTAATGATTAAATCATGATGAATTGAAGTTAATATATTGGTTTTCATATTCACTAGTGTCTATTACTATGCATGTTAAGCTTATGTGTATGATGAAGTATGAATGTGCATATAGTCATAGTGGGTTTATATGAAAGGATTGATCATATAGTTATACCTCTAGACTTATGAATTGATGTATGAACATGTATAATATTTATGTGTTTTGTGAAAGGTTTGCTCATATATATGTACACACTAACACATGAATGATGATCTAGTATATAGAGGGTCCTTAAGAGGGGTGCCCAATAATACTCTATAACTAGATAGGTGCTTGAATATGCTATAAGAATATGAAGAATGAATATCTTAAGCCTATGTTTTATGAAAAATGTAGTTAAAGGCATTTTAATAAAGGGAACTTACCTTAGCACCGAGTGAACTTGACATTGAGAGGTGTTGACTTTCCTTTGAGGAAGATTTACCATTTATCCCTTATAGAGTGTTGACTTTCCTTAAAGGAATACTCACATATGGACCCACATGAGGTGTTGACTTCCGTTTGAGTAAGGGTGCACCCATGTTTTCTCATGAGATGAGGCCCCAATTGCCCAATGGCATGTAGAGGGAACTACCTATCTCTTAGTTACATAAACTATGCTTGACACATATGATATAGCAAAGTGAATTCACTTAGGATGCTAGGATATATGCTAATGTTATACCTTGGCTAGGTAGGAACACCTTCCATTGGTGTAAGGTTCTACAACACCCAATTCCATGTTTAGCACCCATGGTCTTAGTATCGGTTAAGGCTATAGTTTCCCTAAAGTAAAATGGACAATGGAAGTAAAGAACTAGGATCCTAACTACGATGACTTAAGGGAGGTTACTTAGTATACTTGAAAGTAATGAACCCATCTAGACATTGCACAAGTAGCACCTTAGGAAGTCCTAGGAAGGTGACCTAATGTGTATGATTATGATTATATAGTTATGCATGATATTGTAAAAGTTGTCTACTTGTTATGAAGATGTGCATGGTATGAACCTATATGATGTGATCTTATCCTTATATGCACTATGTTGGTCTAAATGACTATATGATGGAGGTCTTTGGTTGACATGAATGAAGTTGTCTTTATTTGTTATGAGGATGTATGAATTGTATGTTAAGGTTTGTGGTCTCATGAAGAGTTTACTAAGTATGTGTGAGGTTATGGGGCTTCATATGTACATTGCACTAGTAGGCTAAGATTGGGGTCGTGAACAATGTCTTATAATGATGAATATGAAAAGAAATAAAAATATGGGTAAATGGATGTAGTTCACTGTAATGTCCTATATTCTTGACTTGGATGTGTCTTGTAATGGGCTATATTTCTATGATGATATGTGTTGGCTTGTGTAAGTGTATGTATGCTTTCTTTGTGGCCTCAAGGTGATGCATTTCACCATGTATAACTAGAGGGTTACTTGGGAGATTCATGAGTTAAAAGAAAAAGGGGTTCACTGTTAAGGGAAAACTAGTTCACTGTAATGTGACTTGAAAGTGTAATAAATTCTATATGTGATCTTATGAAATGTTTTACCTTTGAATATGTGTTTATGAAGTATGTGAATGGTATAAATGTTATTGGATAAAGGTTTTATGAAGATTTACTCAAAAAGGCGTGAAGTATGATTTCAAGAAAATGTTCCTTTTAAATGCATGGTTTTGCACGGTTGCCATACTAAGTGCATTCTTGTACTAATACCATTATTCTCTACTTTTTACACAAAGCGTAGGTTATGGATGCTTAAAGGATGTCTTGAATGGTGAATATCTTGATAGATTATTCCCAATCTCAATTAAAGAAATCCTTAAGTTCAAGGATCTCCGACTTATGTCTTACTGTAAAGTCTTTAAATATTGTATAGTTATGTAATGTGTCTTATGGGCCGTGTCCCTAATGTATTTTAATGTTCATTAAGTCTAAGATGGCAAAGAGACTTAATGTTTAAGTATGTAATATGATATTTTATATGCATATGAAGTAAAGTTTTTAGCATATGATGTGCTATTAAAAGTTTTAAATTTTCCGCTAAATTTACTATGTCAATGCGATGAATGATAACATGGGCTTGTATAAGACCTACGAGAGGTCAAGTACGCCATGTTACTTCTGGGGGGTGCTCCCCGGATGTGACATAAACTGTTCTCTTAAGGGTGGTCATACCATATAGTAAGAGTCCAAGATTTAGACTCTGAAATTCCTCCTATTGAGTCGGTCCCCCTAGTGAGGGAACTTCCAGAGGTCTTTCCTCATGATCTTCCCGGTATTCCTCCCAAATGGGATATTGGTTTTGGTATCGACTTGTCACCGAATACAAATACCATCTCAATTTCTTCTTATCGGATGGCTCCAACCGAATTGAAAGAGTTGAAGGCTCAAATCAAAGATCTACTAGACAAAGGCTTCATTAGACCTTGTATTTCTCCATGGGGTGCTTCGGTTTTGTTTGTGAAGAACAAGGATGGTTCCCTTAGAATGTGCATCGATTATTTTCAACTCACTAAAGTCACTATCAAGAACAAGTATCCTCTCCCTCGGATTGACGACTTGTTTGATCAACTCCAAGGGGCAAGCAACTTTTCTAAGATTGACTTGAGATCGGGGTATCACCACCTTAGGGTGAGAGGTGAGGATATACCATAAATGAAATTTCAGACTAGATATGGTCACTATGATTTCTTAATAATGTCTTTTGGTCTCACTAATGCCCCGGCGGCATTTATGGATCTTATAAATAAGGTGTTTCAAAGTTACCTAGATTCATTTGTCAGTGTCTTCATATGACATCTTGGTATATTCTAGGAATGAGGGTGAACACATGGACCATTTGAGGGTGGTGTTGCAAGTATTTAAGAAGAACCAATTATTTGCCAAGTATAGCATATGTGAGTTTTGGTTGAGGTCGTTGGCGTTTCTTGGTCATATCATCTCTAGTGAGAGACTTGAGTTTGAGCCAAGGATAATGGAGGCGGTGAGAAATTGGCGTAGACCATTGACTCCAATTGAAATTAGGAGTTTCTTGGGTCTAGCGGGTTATTATCGGAGGTTTGTGGATGGTTTTGCGTCCATTGCATCTCCCTTGACTAATTTGATCCAAAAGAGTAGGAAACTTGAGTGGTTTGTGGCATGTGAGAGAAACTTTCAAATCTTGAAAGATAGGCTTACTTCCGCTCCGGTGTTGACTTTACCGGAGGGTACAAAGGGCTTCATTGTGTATTGTGATACATCCCAAGTGGGTTTAGGGTATGTTCTTATTCATCATTGGAAGGTAGTAGCCTATTCTTCTGGACAACTTAAGGTGCATGAGAATAAATATACAACTCATGTCTTGAGTTAGCGTCCATGGTATTTGCCTTAAAAATATGAAGACATACTTGTATGGCGTTCATGTCGATTTGTATACCGACCACAAAAGTCTCCAATATGTGTTTACTATAAAGAAGTTGAATCTCCGAAAAAGAAGGTGGTTGGAATTGTTGAAGGATTACGATATGAGTGTTCTCTATCACCCCGGCAAGACCAATGTGGTAGAAGATGCTCTAAGTCGTATGACCATGGTAGTGTGTCTCATGTAGAGGAAGCAAAGAAAGACCTAGTGAATGATGTTTATAGGTTGGCTAGATTGGGTGTTAGGTTTGAAGATTCTCCAAATGGTGGTTTTATGGTGCATCATAACTCCGAGTCATCATTAGTGGTTGAGGTAAAGTCCAAACAACACCTTGATCAACCATTGATGGAGTTGAAGGAATCGGTTCTTGGAAAGCTTAATGAGTCATTCTCCTTAGTGGGGGGGATGGTGTCTCGAGGTATCAAGAAAGGTTGTGTGTTCCCAATGTAGATGGTTTGAGGAACCGGATTCTTGAGGAAGCTCATGGGTCCCGTTACTCCATCCATCCGGGTTCAACAAAGATGTATCATGACCTGAGGAAAGTGTTTTGGTGGGAAGGTCTGAAAAAGAACATAGCGGAATTTCTTGCTAAGTGTCCAAATTTCCATCAAGTGAAAGCGGAACACCAAAAGCCGAGTGGTTTACCTCAAGAAATCCAAATTCCTACTTTGAAGTGGGAAGATATCAATATGGATTTTGTGGTAGGTTTGTCTCGGACACAAATGCGATATGACTCCATATGGGTGGTTGTGGATAGGTTGACCAAATCCGCTCATTTTATTCCTGTCAAGTATACCTATTCGGCGGAGGAATATCCAAAGATATTCATATATGAGATTGTGTGTCGCCATGGTATTCCGTTATCCATCATATCGGAGAGGGGTGCACAATTCACAAATAGGTTATGGAGGTCATTCCAAGAATGGTTGGTTATCAAGGTAAAGTTGAGCACCGCTTTTCATCCTAAAATGGATTGTCAAGCGGAGCGTACTATTCAAACCCTTGAGGATATGCTTAGAGCTTGTGTCATTGATTTCAAGAGAAATTGGGATAAGCACTTGCCTTTGGTGGAGTTTTCTTGTAATAATAGTTTCCATTCATCCATATCCATGGCTCCTCATGAAGCCTTGTATGGTAGGAGGTGTAGGTCTCCAATTGGGTGGTTTGAAGTTGGTGAGTCTTCGCTTCTTGGTACCGTTATCCTCATCTCTTTACTAGTGAATATTAGTTGTTCTTACTAATAATGAATATAATAACTATATTTGAAGTTGCTATGATTTTTGGTGAAGTTCTGCATTTTTGGTGTCATAACAGTGAAGTTACACTGAATTGTGCATATTGACTTGAAAATTTGCAATTCTTTTTGTTTTGAGTTATGTTGTACATTTTGATATGGTGAGTCTTTAGGAAATGATATTGAGCATGTTGGTAAGTTAAGATTCGGCATAATTGACTCATACATGGTACGTTGAGCTCATGTTGTTGTAAGAAGGAAATTACTCATAATGTGATTTTGAGCCTTATGTGTGGTTATTGAAGTTTTAGAATTGCTTTGTGTAAATGTCATGATTGATGTTGTAAATCATGTTGTCATGTATTCGTGATTGGTTGGGCTTCTAATCTTGAGCTTATTCCTTCCTTTCAAAATATTTTAGTGTCATTCGGGGACGAATGTTCCTAAGGGGAGGGGGGGGGATAATGTAACACTTCAAAAGTCTAAGACGTGTTCTAGAGCCTAACATTACTGTTAAAAGGTTTAGACACTGTTTTAAGGTAAATTTTAATGTATATAATATATTTAGGAATCAAAATGTCAAGGAACGTCCATGATGTCCGGAAACTAGTTCAATGAGGTGCTAATGTGCCTTAGCCAATTTGACTAAGTTTTAGGAGTCGGAAAATGATGAAAATTGGTGGAAGGGTGTCAAACACGTATTAGAGTTAGTTCATAGTCTAAATGTATAGGAACAACTCCCCAAGGACCAAACAAGGTCGCTTGAGGAGGAGACTTGGTAAGTCTTTTAATCTCAACTTTTTACTTCAATTGTGGTTAATTGAGATTAAGTGATAATGTTTCACTGAAGTATATCTTGTATTAGGATTAACAGGGTTGGTATGATGTTGAATTGAAATGTCTTGAATATGGTTTGTGAGGTGTTGGCTAAGATGTATATGATATAAGGATGGTGATAACTACCAATGTGCCTTGTCATGAATGATTGTGTAAATGTGCTAACCTCACTTATATGAATTGTAATGAATGGACTATACTAACAAAATTCTTATTGATCTATGATGATGATGATTATAAAAGGGATAGAACCTATGACCTACAATAAGATATGATGATTAATAAAGACATTAAAGACATTTCAAAAGGGACTCTAGCTTAGCATCAAGTGAACTAGAGCGATGGTTGTCCCTTCCCACATAGGGAAGGTAGGATAACTAATGTACTCTTGAGATTGGAGACTATAATTCATGTAGCAAAAAGAGGGTCCCAACTATATCTCCTAGTTCTTGAACTATGTTGCCCCCATAGGAATACTAGATGTAACGCCCTAAAACGAACTAAGGTGAACTAGAGCTTCGTGAATGTTTCTTAAGTTAATTTTAAGTTAAAATGAGTTAATTTAGTGTTCTTAGGCAGTGTGTGAAATTTAGTTGAGTTTGGAGGTCAATCGACTAAGAATGTCCATGGCGTTCGGAAGGTGTGCCTTAGAAAGTACTTGTGTATCTTGAAGTGTTTGAGCGAGTTTTACGTGTTAGTTTGGCTTGAAACTAATGTGGTATGTTATTAAGACCTATAAAACTTAGTTTAGGTGTTTAACATACGGGCACGATGTAACAAACCTAAAAATAGATAAGATAAGTAATGCTTAATGTGTCAAGAATGCCTATGATTAGACCAGGGTTCACACGAATTGATGCGCGTAGAACCAGACCTCGGAACCCTTGCTAAATCGAAGACAACTAACTTGGGGAGTTATTTGAGCTTGGAAAGCTTGGGTCCAACCATGTAGGGGTCTCGAATACGAAGATTTACTCGAAGGAGTCTTTACCGGACTTAAAAAGGGGAAATCTTAGGTTTGAAGGGTCTAGGGGTAAAATGGTCTTTTTCCTGGCTAAGGGTAGTATCATAATTACCCTAAATATATAATTAATTATTTAATTAATAAGGTGGAGAGGCAATTTGGGGAGAGAGGGCCGAAAATGGGCTCTTGAAGTGAAGTCTTGCTCCACCCGGGTTCGAACCTATGTGGAAGCAATGAATTAAAGTGACTTTTATTTAACCTATTGAATTAATGTAATTAATTAATAATTATTATTCATTAGCTGATTTAAAATAAAATATAAATCAGATTTTTATTAAATAAACAAAACCTTATTGATTAAGTCCTAAAACTAGACTCCTAAGCCTCCTACAACTCCCACTCTCTCACGTTTATCTATTAACTCTCATGCTCAATATCTCTTCTTCTTTCTCACGTATTATCTCTGCTGAAATAAGAGTCAAGAGCATAAAAATAAACCAAGTTCTTCACACTTGAAGAACTCACACGAAATCACAAGAAAACAAACGTTAATCGCACACTAGGCTAAGGGAGGTTGTTCGTCCAGTGGAGTTGACATTGAGGAGGCTTAGACTGAACTTGGGTGAAGTTTTTGGGAAGCAAGTCAAGGATTTAACGTCAAAAAGGTATGGGTTCTCTTCTCTCTTGGTCCCTTTCCCAAGAGACCCCTTAAGGTTCAGATTATTCAGTCCGAAAACTAGGATTGTTCCCCCTTTGCATGCCCCTGTCACTAGCTCCCAATGAATCGTAGGTTGGGTATCATTGCTGGTAGATTTAGGCATATGTTATTTTTTTGTGATGAATAAAATGATGTTTGTGTACTTGAAATCGTATGAACGACAACCATTTGTTCGAAATTATGTGCAAGTGTGTGTGTGCAAGCATGTTATAGTGACCAAGGTCCTCGGGTTAAGGCTCCAAATTTGATAATGTTATGGTTGTCATTTTACGTGCATAAACCTATGTAAATCGTGATGTTCATTAAAATAAAAGTGTGGATGATTTGAGTACCAATCTTTTGGCTAAACGAATTTATGAAAAATGCGCCCCAAAACGTAATATATGATCTATGAATTTCCCTAAGAGTTCAAGTGAAAGTGTTGGTGAAAATGAGTAGAAAAATGACTAAATTTCCTGCAAACTTACAAGTTTGGTTTAGGCTAAATAATGATGAATAAATCTGGAAATTATTTGTGTGTAAAGGGATGAGACCACTAGGATTCGAACCTGTGACCTCACCCGTGAACTGCCTTAAAAACGTGAAAAGGGAAATGGGGTCAAGGGGAATTGATCTTGGGTGTGCTGGCTGAAAGGTAAAATACAAAAATTAATAAAATAAAATGGGAGGCGTGGGAATCAAACCCACGACCTCCAGGCGTCGAGTTGAAGTAAAGGAAAAGTAAAAGAAAAGGAATGTGAGGCGTGGGAATCGAACCCACGACCTCAAGGCAGTGAAGGAGAGTAAAGGAGTAAAGGAAAAATAAACGAAAAGGAATGTGAGGCGTGGGAATCGAACCCACGACCTCAATGCAGTGAAAGGAGTTAAGAGGAAAATCAAGATAAAAGAATTGAGAGGCGTGGGAATTGAACCCACGACCTCAAGGTAGGATCTGCGAAATAAAAGAAAAATAAAGAGAGGCTGTGGGGGTTTGATCCCACAACCTCATGGTCTATTCGAATTAGACAAGGAGAATTAAATGAAAAAAATAAAAGGGGCTGTGGGGGTTCGATCCAACAACCCTTCGGCCAAGTAGGAGGAGAGTCCAAGGAGAAAAATAAAGAGGGAATGTTGATGTTGGGGCTCGATCTAGGGTCCCAATGTCTTGTGGACCAAAAATAAAATAAATGAAAAATGTAAGTGTTGTCCAAGGGATTCAAAACCGGGTTCCCTTGCCCCAAATTCCATATTGATACATAAGTCATACGTGAATTAAATGTTCAAGAATAATGCCGCCTACTTAGATCGAAATCGAGATCTTGTCATACATAGAAGATGCATAAGTCTTATACTACATAATCTTAGAAAGATATTAATCACTTAAACGAACTATGAATGAAGCCTCATGGCTTGTATGTATAGACCCATAAGTCTAGCATACGTTTAAATATAAGTGAACTTAAGATGTATGTAATGAAATGAAGTAACCCTAGAATGGGTTAAGTACGAGTGTAAAACACACTAAATGGCCAAGTACATTGGCATACGATGAAATGATTATTATGTAATGAAATGACGAAACCCTAGAAGGGTTAAGTAAGAGTGTGAAACATACAAATGGCCAAGTACATTGGCATAAGATGAAATGAACATTCACGTAAAATAGGGTGAGTAATTATGAAGAGCAATTGTGCTAATGTTAATGAATGTGGTGACAACAAGATATGAGGCTAATGTAAAAGATGAGAACAATCTCAAATGAGCATAAGTAATTGGTAACAAAACGTACTCACCTATGAGAGTGTAAAGTTAATGAAGAGACCAGTCTCTATGAACACTCTAATGAAAGTATTGAGATTAACACACTTAATACTAATTATGAGATGAGAAATCATCTACTGAGCTATGATGTCCTCATACTAGAAGCCAGCTTCCATGACGTATGTGTTGAATGTAATGGAACTTTATACTGAGCACCAATAGACTAGCTATGAGCGGTGATGCCTTCTTTCGGGAAGGGCAGAGGTTCACGTAACTCTCATGAGATGAGACTGTCCGGCTTGCCTGGTATGGGTATCCTTATATCTCCTAGTCTTCGAACCTATACTGCCAATATAGGGATCTAGCGGGGTTAAATTCCCATGTACGCTAGCATGTTTTGGGTCACTTTGCTCGGTGATTCCACCTCTTTTCTGTGTGGGGGAGACACTGGATTTCATAATGCTCACATGATCTATGTCGGTTAAAGTTAAAGTTCCCAATGAATGAATGAGTCCAGCCTAAAATGATGCACATAATGAAATGAACGATACCAAAGGTGTTGGATAGGATAATCAACAAGTGAGCTAGACTCAAGTAATGACACTAGGTTATTCTTTATCATTGCACAGCAAACCCTATGAGAGTCTTAAACTACATCCTAGGTATAGCTGGTGTTTACACTAGCTTATGAATAAATGAAATGAAGTACGTATGAATGAATGAAACAGACTCTGTATTTGTTAAAAAAGGCTTCCTAGTTGAGGTCTCATATGTTGAGCCCTCATTTTGGGAAGTCTTAATGTCAAGTCCATGATTCCAAGGTCTCATGGCATATGAATGAATGATATGAAAGATGTTATGTGCTATATGCAAAATGATATGTGCTATGTGTAAGATGTTATGTGCTGTGAAATATGATAAGTATGATGATGCATGTTACTCTCATGGCATGACTTTCCTAATCGATGGTTGATTTGTGAACGCCCATGATGTTAAGTTTAAAAATGTTTAGCATGAAATAAGAAAATAAAAAGTTCAAATTTTCTGCTAGAATTAACCTAGATGTAGTAAGAATGACGTATGTAGGCTTGTCTGTGACCTCTGAGAGGTCAACGACGCCGGTCTCGTCTGGGGTCTAGATTTCGGTCGTGACAAAGTTGGTATCAGAGCACTAGGTTAAATTCTGAGAATAATGAGTTCACATCAACCACATTGAGTGGTTTCTAAGTGATGGTAGTTAAGTGCACCACTATACTGAATTAGAGACTGCATGATGCGTAGGAAAATTTCTCTTCTTTTAATCTTATCATCCTTTTCGTAATGTCTAATTTCTTGGTGTTATGAGCTTGTCTAGCATCAATCTTTGTTCTTTTCAGAGAATCAATACCAGGAGAACCATTGGTTAGAGGAGAGAAGGTGCACCTGCTGAGGGCAATCAGGTTCCACCCCAGGCTCCAACTGAAGGAGTGGCTATGCCGGTTAACCTAGCTGGGTTGGCTGATGCGGAGGTGCGGGCATCTCTGGCCCAGATGGCACAGGCCATCACTATGCAGGCCAAGGCTATGACTGCCCAGGTCAATCGGCATGATGTTCAGAGGGAGAACCCACCGGTTCGTAGCATGGGTGACAGGTTGAGAGACTTCACGAGGATGAATCCTCCTATTTTCATAGGGTCTAAGACTTCAGAGGACCCCCAGGAGTTTTTGGATGCGGTGCATAAGATTTTGGTGGCTATGGGGGTCACAAATATTGAGAAGGCTGAGATGGCTTCCTATCACCTCAAGGATGTTACACAGGCTTGGTGCAAGATGTGGCAGGATAGCCGAGCCTTGGGCGGAGTTCTGATCACTTGGGAGCTGTTTAAGACAGCCTTCCCGGAGAGATTCTTTCCCAGGGAGATGAGGGAGGCAAAGGTTGAGGAGTTTATCAACCTTAAGCAGGGATCAATGACAGTCAGGGAGTATTCCCTGAAGTTTGTTAAACTATCCAGGTATGCTACTTTCCTTAGTATCTAACAGCAAGGATGAGATGAGTACTAAAGTTTGTTAAATTATCCAGGTATGCTACTTCCCTTGTATCTAACAACAGGGATGAGATGAGTAGGTTCCTCACAGGAATAAACGTAGATCTGGAGGAGGAGTGTCTGTTTGCGATGCTCCATGATAATATGAACCTCTCCAGGTTGATGGTGCATGTCCAGCAGGTAGAGGACAGCCGCAAAAAGAGGTGAGTTCGTGATGTTAGGAGTCCTAAGCCTCAAGATCAAGCAGGTCCCAGCCATGGAGGCCATAGAAACAATTTTGGCGTCCGTGAGCAGCCCAGGTTCAAGAAGGGGCAGCAGAGTTCTGGGAACTCAAATTCTCAGAGGAGTACAACACTTAGAGGAGGCAGACTTGAGACAAAGAAGGGAAATGGAGGTGAGATGCAGCATCCCAAAAAGAACTGTGCTAAGTGTGGCCGTGCTCACAGTGGAGAGTGCAGACAGGGCACTAATCCCTGCTTCGGTTGCGGTAAGAGTGGGAACATGTTTAGAGACTGCCCACAGAACAGAGGTCAGGCTAGAGGTAATGCTCAGCCTAGGCCTAATCCACAGGGTGCAGCAGCAGCCGAGCCTCCTAAGAGGAATAGATTCTATGCCCTGAAGGGCAGGGAGGAGCAGGAGAAATCCGCTGATGAGGTCACAGGTATGCTGCAAGTATTCTCAACTTCTGTTTATGCTTTACTTGATCCAGGGTCTACGCTTTCCTTTGTAACTCCTTTGCTTGCTCTCACTTTTGAGATATTGCTGAAGTTCTACATGATCCTATAGTGGTTAGTACACCTTTAGGAGAAAATGTAAGAACTGATAGAGTATACAAAGAATGCCCAATAGTTCTAAGTGGTAAGACTATGTGTGCAGACTTGGTTGAGTTACCCATGCATGGTTTTGATGTTATTCTTGGCATGGACTGGCTTCACAATTGTTATGCTTGTTTGGATTGTCGTGGTAGAGTGGTGAGATTATGTTTCCCTAATGAAGAGGAGCTAGTTTGTGAGGGGTACAACTCGAGTCATCCTAATCCCTTTATTTCGAACCTTAAGGCCAATAAAATGATGTCCAAGGGGTTATTGTGTCATCTTGTGAGTGTTACTGATTTAGATCATGACATTTCTTCCATAGACTCAATGCCTGTAGTGAATGAGTTCCTAGATGTATTTCCTGATAATTTGCCTGGAGTCCCTCCCCCTTGAGAGATTGACTTTGGTATCGACTTAGAACCCTATACTAAACCAATTTCAATTCCTACCTACAGGATGGCTCTAGCTGAACTCAAGGAGTTGAAGCTGTAGTTAAAAAATCTCACTAATAAGGGTTTCATTCAGCTGAGCATATCCCCTTGGGTCGCTCCAGTGTTGTTTGTGAAAAAAAAGGATGGAACCCTTAGAATGTGTATCGATTATTCGCATCTCAACAAAGTCACTATAAAGAATAAGTATCCACATCCCAGAATAGATGATTTGTTCGATCAACTCCAAGGGTCTAGTTTCTTCTCAAATTGATCTTCGTTCAGGGTATCATCAGCTTAGGGTTAGGGATGGAGATATCCCAAAGACATCCTTTCGTACCCGTTATGGTCATTATGAGTTCTTAGTTATGTCATTTGGTCTCACAAATGCACCTGCTGCATTTATGGACCTCATGAACCGAGTCTTCTTCATCATAGTATTCATTGTCGACATCCTCATCTATTCTAGGACCAAAGAAGAGCATGAACAACATTTGAGACTAACCTTGCAGGTACTTAGACAACACAGCTATATGCCAAATTTAGCAAGTGTGAATTTTTGCTTAGATCAGTCACCTTCCTGGGTCATGTTGTGTCCGATCAGGGTGTGGAGATGGATCCCAGGAAGACTGAGGTTGTGAAGAACTACCAAAGCCTCTTGCTCCCACTGACATCCGTAGCTTTCTGGGATTGGCTAGTTACTACCGCAGGTTCGTTGAGGGATTTTCTTCCATTGCTGCCCCACTGACAGCTTTGACTAAGAAGAAGGCCAAGTTTGAATAGACGGAGACTTGTGAGAAGAGTTTCCAAGAGCTCAAGGACATACTCACTTCAGCCCCGGTGCTTACTTTACCTAAGTGTGGTGAGAATTACACTGTTTATTGTGATGCATCTAGAGTTGGTGTGGGTTGTGTTCTTATGCAGGTTGGTAGGTGATAGCTTATGCGTCCAGACAGCTCAAGGTTCATGAGAAGAATTATCCCACTCATGACCTGGAGTTGGCAGCTGTGGTGTTTGCACTGAATCTGTGGAGGCACTACTTGTATGGAGTGCATGTTGATGTGTTCACAGACCACAAGAGTCTCCAGTACGTGTTCACGCAGAGGGAGTTGCATCTACGTCAGCGGAGATCGTTGGAGCTGTTGAAAGACTATGATATGAAAGTCCACTACTATCCAGGTAAGTCTAATGTTGTAGCTGATGCTTTAATCAGGACTAGCATGGTAAGTACAGCCCACATTGAGGATGAGAAGAAGGAGTTGGTGAAAGATGTACACAGGCTGTCCAAACTAGGTGTGCGGTTGGTTGACTCTACTAGTAGGGGTGTTTCAGTTCATCCTAGTTCTGAATCATCCTTGGTAGTTAAAGTCAAGCAGGGTCATCATCACGATCCTATGTTTATGGAGCTGAAGAACTCAGTGTTGATAAAGATGAATGAGTCTTTCGCTTTGGGAGGTGACGACATACTTAGGTATCAGGACAGGCTGTGTGTACCATATATGGATGATTTGCGGACAAGGATTGTTGCAGAGGCCCATGGTTCCAGATATTCCATACATCCAGGTTCCACCAAGATGTATCATGATCTTAAGCAGATTTATTGGTGGGATGGCATGAAGAAGGACATTGCAGAATATGTCGCCAAGTGTCCTAATTGTCAGCAGGTTAAGGCAGAACATCTTAAGCCTGGCGGTCTTACTCAGATTATTGAGGTTCCGACTTTGAAGTGGGAGGCCATTAATATGGACTTTGTGTTTGGTCTTCCGAGGACTAGGAGACAGCATGACTCCATATGGGTTATTGTGGACAGGATGACTAAGTCTGCCCACTTAATCCCTGTGAAGTCTACTTACAGAGCCAAGGATTATGCGAGACTCTACATTGATGAGATGGTGAGATGGCATGTGATTCCTTTGTCTATCATTTCAGATAGAGGAGCTAAGTTTACTTAACATTTCTGGAGATCTTTCCAGAAGTTCTTGGGCACGCAGGTAAAGCTTAGCACTGCCTTTCATCGTCAGACTGATGGGCAGGCAGAGCGCACCATTCAGACATTGGAGGATATGTTGAGAGCGTGTGTGATTGACTTCAGGGGTAGCTGGGATGACCATCTGCCTTTGATAGAGTTCTCGTATAATAATAGCTATCACTCCACCATTGGGATGGCACCGTTTGAGGCACTGTATGGTAGGAGGTGTAGATCTATAATTGGGTGGTTCGAGGTTGGAGAGTCATCCATTTTGGGTCTAGAGATCATTCATGAGGCTTTAGATAAGGTCAGAGTGATTAGGGACAGGTTGGCTACTGCTTACAGTCGGCAGAAGTCATATGCAGATAACAAAAAACGGCCCTTAGAGTTTGATGTTGGTGACCAGGTCTATCTGAAGATATCACCTATGAAGGGGGTGATGAGGTTTGGCAGGAAGGGGAAGTTGAGTCCGAGGTATGTTGGGCCATACGAGATCCTACAACGTGTGGGTGAGGTGGCCTATGAGTTGGCATTACCTGCGGAGCTAGCTTCTGTCGATCCAGTCTTTCATGTATCCATGTTAAAGAAGTGCCTAGGTGATCCAGCATCGATTCTACCTGTGGAAGGTTTGGGGGTCGATGAAGACTTGTCCTATGAGGAGGTACCTGTTGATATTTTAGACAGACAGATCAAGCGGCTGAGGAACAAGGAGATTGCCACAGTGAAGGTATTGTGGAGAAATCATCTTGTTGAGGGTGCTACGTGGGAGGCCGAGGCCGATATGAGATCCCGCTACCCTCATCTTTTCAGCTCTTGAGGTTAGACTTCCTACTCTTAAGTCTAAGTTTCCTTATCTCTCCATTTTTGTTGCTATTGCTTGACTGTGCATAGTGATTATGTTATGATCTGACTAGCATTACGCTATATAGTAGTAGTGTCATTCGGGAACGAATGTTCCTAAGGGGGCGATAATGTAACAACCCTAAAAATGGATAAGATAAGTAATACTTTTTGTGTCAAGAATACCTATGATTAGACCAGGGTTCACACGAATTGATGCGCGTCGAACCAGACCTCGGAACCCTTGCTACAGCCAAGCCAACTAACTTGGGGAGTTAGTTGATCTTGGAAAGGTTGGGTCCAACCATGTAGGGCTCTCGAATACGAAGATTTACTCGAAGGAGTCTTTACCGGACTTAAAAAGAGGAAATCTTAAGTTTTGAGGGTCTAGGGGTAAAATGGTCTTTTACCAGGCTAAGGGTAATATCGTAATTACCCTAAATATATAATTAATTAATTATTTAATAAGGTGGAGGAAAAATTGGGGAGAGAGAGACGAAATGGAGCTCTTGAAGTTACGTCTTGCTCCACACGGGTTCGAACCTAGGTGGGAGCAATGATTTAATGTGATTTTTTTTATTGGTGAATTAATTTAATAAATTAATAATTAATGGCTGATTTAAAAAGGAAAATTTTATTTCATTATTAATTATTATTTATTTATTAATTAATATGTTTTTATGACTAAGTCTCCTAGTTGACTAAGTCTAAACTACTTCACCTCTTTTAACTCTCTCTCACGCTCATCTCTCTCACGTTTCTCCATTTGTTTTTCACGATTACTCTCTGCAAAACAACTACAAGAACAGAAAAATTACTAGAGTTCTTCACACTTGAAGAACTCACACAAAAATATAAGAAAACAAGCTAAGTGAACACGTTAGGCAAAGAAAGGGTTTTTCCGTCAAATGTTTTGTGTTGAAAACTTGGCTTGGACGTGAGTTTTGGAGAGTTTTTGGGCAGAAACTTCAAGTTTTGAACGTCAAAATAAGGTATGGGTTTTCTTATCTCTTGGTCCTTTTCCCAAGAGACCCCTTAAGGTTCATATTGTTCATTCGAAAACTAGGATTGTTTCCCCTTTTGCATGCCCCTTTCACTAGCTCCCAATGAATCGTAGGTTGGGTATGATTGCTAGTAGATTTAGGTATGTTATGATTTCGTGATGAACATGATTTTTTTTGTATACTTGAAATCGTAGGAAAGACTACCATGTATTCGAAAGTTTGTGCAAGTGTGTGTATGTGCGAAAAGGTTACTGTGAATGCATTGTGAATGAGGTTTCGATTTAGGCTTCAAGTTTGATAATGTTTTGGTTGTAATTTTACGTGTCTAAACCTATGTAAATCGTGATGTTCATTAAAATGGAAGTGGGGGTTTGATCCCACAACCCCTTGGTCTAGGCGAAATGGGACAACAAAATTTTAAATGAAAAATAAAAGGGGTTGTGGGGGTTCGATCCCACAACCCTTCGGCTAAATAAAGGGAAAACCCAAGGAGAAAATAAAGATAGGATGTTGATGTTGGGGCTCGATCTAGGTTCCCAATGTCATAAAGACTAAGAATAAAGTCAAGAAAAAATGTAAGTATTGTCCAAGTGGTTCGAACTTGGGTTCCCTTGCCCAAATTCCCGTATTGATACATAAGTCATACATGAATTAAATGTTCAAGAATAATGCCACCTACTTAGATCAGAATTGAGATTTTGGCATATATACAAGATACATAAGTCTTGTACTACATAATCTTAGGAAGATATGAGTCACTTAACGAACTATGAATTAAGCCTCATGGCTTGTATGTATAGACCCATAAGTCTAGCATACGTTTAAAAATAAGTGAACCTAAGATGTATGTAATGAAATGAAGTAACCCTAGAATGAGTTAAGTACGAGTGTAAAACACACTAAATGGCCAAGTGCATTGGCAAACGATGAAATGATTATTATGTAATGAAATGACAAAACCCTAGAATGGTTAAGTAAGAGTGTGAAACACACAAATGGCCAAGTATATTGGCATATGATGAAATGAACATTCACGTAAAATGGGGTGAGTAATTATGATGAGCAATTGTGCTAATGTTAATGAATGTAGTGACAACATGATATGAGGCTAATGTAAAAGATGAGAACAATCTCAAATGAGCCTAAGTAATTGTTACCAAAACGTACTCACCTATGAGAGTGTAAGGTTAATGAAGAGACAAGTCTCTATGAACACTCTAATGAAAGTATTGAGAGTAACACACTTAATACTAATGATGAGATGAGAAATCATCTACTGAGCTATGATTTCCTCATACTAGAAGCCAGCTTCCATGACGTATGAGTTGAATGTAATGGAACTTTATACTGAGCACCGATAGACTAGCTATGAGCGATGATGCCTTCTTTTGGGAAGGGCGGAGGTTCACGTAACTCTCATAAGATGAGACTGTCCGGCTTGCAGGGTATGGGTCTCCTTATATATCCTAGTCTTCGAACCTATACTGCCAATATAGGGATCTGGCGGTGTTAAATTCCCATGTACGCTATCATGTTATGGATCACTTTGGCCGGTGATTCCACCTCTTTTCGGTGTGGGGGAGACACTGGATTTCATGATGCTCACATGATCTATGTCGGTTAAAGTTAAAGTTCCCAATGAATGAAAGAGGCCAGCCTCAAATGATGCACATAATGAAATGAATGATACCAAAGGTGTTAGGTTAGGATAATCAAGAGGTGAGCTAGACTCAAATAATGATACTAGGTTATTCTTGATCATTGCACAGCAAACCCGATGAAAGTCTTAAACTACATCCTAGGTATAAGTGGTGTTCACACTAGCCTATGAACGAAATGAAATGAATTACGTTTGAATGAATGATGCAGACTCTGTGTTTGCTAATGAAGACTCCCTAGTTGAGGTCCCATATGTTGAGGCCTCATTTTGGAAAGTCTTAATGTCAAGTCCATGAATCTAAGGTCTCATGGCATATGAATGAATGTTATAAAAGATGTTATGTGCTATATGCTATGTGATATGTGTTATGTGTAAGATGTTATGTAGTGTGTGCAATATGATAAGTATGATGATGCATGTTACTCTCATGGCATGACTTTCCTAATCCAATTTGGAAAGCTCACTGACATTCCTAATCCAAATTTGGAAAGCTCACTGACATTCCTTATCCAAATTGGGAAAGTTCACTAACTTTCCTAATCCCAATTTCGCAAGTCCACTGACTTGACTTTCCATAATCATGTTGTTAGGAAAGAGCTATTCTTCCTCATGCATGTCCTTGGTGTGTGCTTGCATATACCCATACTTAGTACAAGTGTGTACTAATCCCATACAACTCTATATTTTTAGGTGCAGGCACAGGTGGACGCTAGAGCTTACAGGTTGACGTTGCAGCTATCCGGACGTGGAGCTTTCATCCGGACTTGGTAGGCCCTTATGCTTTCGAGGATGTCTATTGTTACTATCTAGCTTAGATGTAGGCTTTAGCTAGTGGAGCATGTTCCACTAGTGTTTCTTTCTGTTTTTATTTCAGAGATTGTATTGGTGCCATTTTGGCAATTATACATTTATTACAGTATTGAACTGTTTCTTTCATTTGATTATTTCTATATTAGATGGTTGATTTGTGAACGCCCATGATGTTAAGTTTAAAAATGTTTAGCATGAAATAATAAAACAAAAAGTTCAAATTTTCCGCTAATATTAGCCTAGATGAAGTAAGAATGACGTATGTAGGCTTGTCTGCGACCTCTGAGAGGTCAACGACGCCGGTCTCGTCTGGACTCTAGATTCCGGTCGTGACACCCCTAGACCCTTCAAACCTAAGATTTCCCCTTTTAAGTCCCGTAAAGACTCCTTCGAGTAAATCTTCATATTCGAGAGCCCTACATGGTTGGACCTAACCTTTCCAAGCTCAACTAACTCCCCAAGTTAGTTGGCTTGGCTGTAGCAAGTGTTCCGAGGTATGGTTCTACGCGCATAAATTTGTGTGAACCCTGGACTAATCATAGGCATTCTTGACACATTTAGCATTACTTAGCTTATCCATTTTTAGGGTTGTTACATTATCCCCCCTTAGGAACATTCGTTCCCGAATGACACTACTACTATCTAGCGTAATGCCAGTTAGATCATAACATAATCACTATGCACAGTCAATCAATACCAACAAAAATGGAGAGATAAGGAAACTTAGACTTAAGAGTACGAAGTCTAACCTCAAGAGCTAAAAAGATGAGGGTAGCAGGATCTCATATCAGCCTCGGCCTCCCACGTAGCACCCTCAACAAGATGATTTCTCCACAATACCTTCACTGTGGCAATCTCCTTATTCCTCAGCCGCTTGATCTGTCTGTCTAAAATCTCAACAGGTACCTCCTCATAGGACAAGTCTTCATCGACCCCCAAACCTTCCACAGGTAGAATCGATGTTGGATCACCTAGGCACTTCTTTAACATGGATACATGAAAGACTGGATGGACAGAAGCTAGCTCCGCAGGTAATGCCAACTCATAGGCCACCTCACCCACACGCTGTAGGATCTCGTATGGCCCAACATACCTCGGACTCAACTTCCCCTTCCTGCCAAACCTCATCACCCCCTTCATAGGTGATATCTTCAGATAGACCTGGTCACCAACATCAAACTCTAAGGGCCATTTTCTGTTATCTGCATATGACTTCTGCCGACTGTAGGCAGTAGACAACCTATCCCTAAGCACTCTGACCTTCTCTAAAGCCTCATGAATGATCTCTGGACCCAAAATGGATGACTCTCCAACCTCGAACCACCCAACTGGATATCTACACCTCCTACCATACAGTGCCTCAAACGGTGCCATCCCAATGCTGTAGTGATAGCTATTATTATACGAAAACTCTATCAAAGGAAGATGGTCATCCAGCTACCCCTGAAGTCAATCACACACGCTCTCAACATGTCCTCCAATGTCGAATGGTGCGCTCTTCCTGCCCATTAGTCTGAGGATGAAAGGCAGTGCTAACCTTTACCTGCGTGCCCAAGCACTTCTGAAAAGATCTCCAGAAATGTGAAGTAAACTTAGCTCCACTATCTGAAATGATAGACAAAGGAATCACATGCCATCTCACCATCTCATCAATGTAGAGTCTCGCATAATCCTCGGCTCTGTAAGTAGAATTCACAGGGATTAAGTGGGCAGACTTAGTCATCCTGTCCACAATAACCCATATGGAGTCATGCTGTCTCCTAGTCCTCGGACGACCAACCACAAAGTCCATATTAATGGCCTCCCACTTACAAGTCGGAACCTCAATAATCTGAGTAAGACCGCCAGGGTTAAGATGTTCTGCCTTAACCTGCTGACAATTAGGACACTTGGCCACATATTCTGCAATGTCCTTCTTCATGCCATCGCACCAATAAATCTGCTTAAGATCATGATACATCTTTGTGGAACCTGGATGAAATGAATATCTGGAACCATGGGCCTCTGCAACAATGCTGATCCGGAAATCATCCATATTTGGTACACACAGCCTGTCCTGATACCTAAGTATGTTGTCAACTCCCAAAGCGAAAGACTCATTCATCTTTATCAACACTGAGTCCTTCAGCTCCATAAACACAGGATCGAGATGCTGACCCTGCTTGACTTTAACTACCAAGGATGATTCAGAACTAGGATGAACTGAACCCACTAGTAGAGTCAACCAACCGCACACCCAGTCTGGCCAGCCTGTGTACATCTTTCACCAACTCCTTCTTCTCATCCTCAACGTGGGCTGTACTTACCATGCTCGTCCTGCTCAAAGAATCAGCTACAACATTAGCCTTACCTGGATAGTAGTGGACATTCATATCATAGTCTTTCAATAGCTCCAACCATCTTCGTTGACGTAGATTCAACTCCCTCTGCGTGAACACGTACTGGAGACTCTTGTGGTCTGTGAACACATCAACATGCACTCCATACAAGTAGTGCCTCCGCAGCTTCAGTGCAAACACCACAGCTGCCAACTCCAGGTCATGAGAGGGATAATTCTTCTCATGAACCTTGAGTTGTCTTGACGCATAAGCTATCACCTTACCAACCTGCATAAGAACACAACCCAAACCAACCCTAGATGCATCACAATAAACAGTGTAATTCTCACCACACTTAGGCAAAGTAAGCACCGGGGCTGAAGTGAGTCTGTCCTTGAGCTCCTGCAAACTCTTCTCACAAGTCTCCGTCCATTCAAACTTGGCCTTCTTCTTAGTCAAAGCTGTCAGTGGGGCAGCAATGGAAGAAAAGCCCTCTACGAACCTGCGGTAGTAACCAGCCAATCCAGAAAGCTACGGATGTCAGTGGGAGCAAGAGGCTTTGGCCAGTTCTTCACAGCCTCAGTCTTCCTTGGATCCACCTCCAAACCCTGATCGGACACAACATAACCCAGGAAGGTCACTTATCTAAGCCAAAATTCACACTTGCTAAATTTGGCATACAACTGATGTTGTCTAAGTACCTACAAGGTTAGTCTCAAATGCTGTTCATGCTCTTCTTTGGTCCTAGAGTACATGAGGATGTCGTCAATGAATACTATGATGAAAGAGTCAAGGTATTCACGGAAGACTCGGTTCATGAGGTCCATAAATGCAGCTGGTGCATTCATGAGACCAAATGACATAACTAAGAACTCATAATGACTATAACGGGTACGAAAGACTATCCTTGGGATATCTTCATCCCTAACCCTAAGCTGATGATACCCTGAACGAAGATCAATATTAGATAAGAAACTAGACCCTTGGAGCTGATCGAACAAATTATCTATTCCGGGAAGTGGATACTTATTCTTTATAGTGACTTTATTGAACTATCGATAATTGATACACATTCTAAGGGTTCCATCCTTCTTTTTCACAAACAACAGTGGAGCGCCCCAAGGGGATATGCTCGATTGAATGAAACCCTTATCAGTGAGATCTTTTAACTACAGCTTCAACTCCTTGAGTTCAGCTGGAGCCATCCTGTAGGGAGGAATCGAAATTGGTTTAGTATCGGGTTCTAAGTCGATACCAAAGTCAATCTCTCGAGGAGGAGGGACTCTAGGCAAATCATCAGGAAATACATCTAGGAACTCATTCACTACAGGCACTGAGTCTATGGAAGGAATGTCATGATCTAAATCATTAACACCCACAATATGACACAATAACCCCTTGGACATCATTTTATTGGCCTTAAGGTTCGAATACCAGGGATTAGGACGACTCGAGTTGTACCCCTCCCAGACTAGCTCCTCTTCATTAGGGAAACAAAATCTCACCACTCTATTACGACAATCCAAACAAGCATAACAACTGTGAAGTCAGTCCATGCCAAGAGTAACATCAAAATCATGCATGGGTAACTCAACCAAGTCTGCACACATAGTCTTACCACTTACAACTATTAGGCAATCCTTGTATACTCTATCAGTTCTTACATTTTCTCCTAAAGGTGTACTAACCACTATAGGATCATGCAGAACTTTAGGCAATATCTCAAAATTGAGAGCAAGCAAAGGAGTTACAAAGGAAAGCGTAGACCCTGGATCAAGTAAAGCATAAACAGAAGTTGAGAATACTTGCAGCATACTTGTGACCACATCAGCGGACTTCTCCTGCTCCTCCCTTCCCTTCAGGGTATAGAATCTATTCCTCTTAGGAGGCTCGGCTGCTGCTGCACCCTGTGGATTAGGTCTAGGCTGAGCATTACCTCCAGCCTGACCTCTGTTCTGTGGGCAGTCTCTAAACATGTGCCCACTCTTACCGCAATCGAAGCAGGCATTAGTGCCCTGTCTTCACTCTCCACTGTGAGCACGGCCACACATAGCACAGTTCTTTTTGAGACGCTGCATCTCACCTCCATTGCCCTTCTTGGGCTCAGGTCTTCCTCCTCTAGGTGTTGTACTCCTCTGAGAATTAGAGTTCCCAGAACTCTGCTGCCCCTTCTTGAACCTGGGCTGCTCACGGACGACAAAATTATTTCTGTGGCCTCCATGGCTAGGACCTGCCTGATCTTGAGGCTTAGGCCTCCTAGCATCATGAACGCCCCTCTTTTTGCGGCTGTCCTCTACCTGCTGGACATGCACCATCAACCTGTAGAGGTTCATATTATCATGGAGCATCGCAGACCGACACTCCACCTCCAGATCTCCGTTGATTCCTGTGAGGAACCTGCTCATCTCATCCCTGCTGTTAGATAAAAGGGAAGTAGCATACCTGGATAATTTAACAAACTTTAGTACTCATCTCATCCTTGTTGTTAGATACTAGGGAAAGTATCATACCTAGATAGTTTAATAAACTTCACGGAATACTCCCTAACTGTCATTGATCCCTGCTTAAGGTTGATAAACTCTTCAACCTTTGCCTACCTCATCTCCCTGGGAAAGAATCTCTCCAGGAAGGCTGTCTTAAACAGCTCCAAAGTGACCCGAACTCCGCCCAAGGCTCGGCTATCCTGCCACATCTTGCACCAAGTCTGTGCAACATCCTTGAGCTGATAGGAAGCCATCTCAGCCTTCTCAATATCTGTGACCCCCATAGCCACCAAAATCATATGCACCGCATCCACAAACTCCTGGGGGTCCTCTGAAGTCTTAGACCCTATGAAAATAGGAGGATTCATCCTCGTGAAGTCTCTCAACCTGTAAGCCATGCAACAAATCGGTGGGTTCTCCCTCTGAACATCCTGTCGATTGATCTGGGCAGTCATAGCCTGGGCCTGCATAGTGATGGCCTATGCCATCTAGGCCAAAGATGCCCGCACCTCCGCATCAGTCAACCCAGCTGGGTTAACCGGCATAGCCACTCCTTCAGCTGGAGACTGGGGTGGAAACTGATTGCCCTTAGCAGGTGCACCTCCTCTCCTCTGACTAATGGTTCTCCTAGTATTCATTCTCTGAAAAGAACAAAGATTGATGCTAGACAAGCTCATAACACCAAGAAATTAGACATCAGGAAAAGCACGATAAGATCAGAAGAAGGGAAATTTTCCTACGCATCATGCAGTCTCTAATTCAGGATAGTGGTGCACTTCACTACCATGACTTAGAAACTACTCACTGTGGTTGATGTGAACTCATTAATCTCAAAATTTAACCTAGTGCTCTGATACCAACTTTGTCACGACCGGAATCTAGACCCAGACGAGATCGGCATCGTTGACCTCTCAGAGCTCGCAGACAAGCCTACATACATCATTCTTACTTCATCTAGGTTAATTTTAGCGGAAAATTTGAACTTTTTATTTTCTTATTTCATGCTAAACATTTTAAACTGAACATCATAGGCGTTCACAAATCAACCATCCAATATAGAGATAATCAAATGAAAGAAACAGTTCATAATTGCATTAAACATATTTTTGCCAAAACGGAACCAATACAAAGTATGAAAAGAAAGTGGGAAAGAAACACCAGTGGAACATGCTCCACTAGCTAAAGCCTACATCTATGCTAGATAATAACGGTAGACATCCTCGAAAGCATGAGGGCCTATCAAGTCCGGATGAAAGATCCACGTCCGGATAGCTGCAACGTCAACCTGTAAACTCTAAAGTCCACCTATGCCTACACCTAAAAATATAGAGTTGCATGGGTTTAGTACACACTTGTACTAAGTATGGGTATATGCAAGCACACACCAAGGACATGCATGAGTAAGAATAGCTCTTTCCTAACAACATGATTATGGAAAGTCAACTCAGTGGACTTGTCAAATTAGGATTAGGAAAGTTAGTAAGCTTTCCAAATTTGGATTAGGAAAGTTAGTGAGCTTTCTAAATTTGGATTAGGAAAGTCAGTGAGCTTTCCAAATTTGGATTAGGAAAGTCATGCCATGAGAGTAACATGCATCATCATACTTATCATATTTCACACAACACATAACATCTTACACATAACACATATCATATTGCATATAGCACATAACATCTTTCATATCATTCATTCATATGCCATGAGACCTTGGAACCATAGACTTGATATTAAGACTTCCCAAAATGAGGGCTCAACATATGAGACCTCAACTAGGGAGCGTTCTTTAACAAACACAGAGTCTGCTTCATTCATTCATTCGTACTTCATTTCATTCATTCATAAGCTAGTGTAAACACCAGTTATACGTAGGATGTAGTTTAAGACTCTCATCGAGTTTGCTGTGCAATGATCAAGAATAACCTAGTGTTATTACTTGAGTCTAGCTCACCTCTTGATTATCCTATCCTAACACCTTTGGTATCGTTCATTTCATTATGTGCATCATTTGAGGCTGGCGTCATTCATTTGTTGGGAACTTTAACTTTAACCGACATAGATCATATGAGCATCATGAAATCCAGTGTCTCCCCCACACCGAAAAGAGGTGGAATCACCGGCCAAAGTGACCCAAAACATGCTAGCGTACATGGGAATTTAACCCCGCCAGATCCCTATATTGGCAGTATAGGTTCAAAGACTAGGAGATATAAGGAGACCCATACCCAGCAAGCCGGACAGTCTCATCTCATGAGAGTTACGTGAACCTCCGCCCTTCCCGAAAGAAGGCATCACCGCTCATAGCTAGTCTATCGGTGCTCAGTATAAAGTTCCATTACATTCAACTCATACGTCATGGAAGCTGGCTTCTAGTATGAGGACCTCATAGTTCATTAGATGATTTCTCATCTCATCATTAGTATTAAGTGTGTTAATCTAAATACTTTCATTAGAGTGTTCATAGAGACTGGTCTCTTCATTAACTTTACACTCTCATATGTGAGTACGTTTTGGTAACATTTACTTAGGCTCATTGAGATTGTTCTCATCTTTTACATTAGCCTCATGTCATGTTGTCACCACATTTATTAACATTAGCACATTTGCTCTTCATAATTACTCACCCTTTTTTACGTGAATGTTCATTTCATCATATGCCAATGCACTTGTCCATTTGTGTGTTTCACACTCTTAATTAACCCTTATAGGGTTTCATCATTTCATTACATTATAATTATTTCATCGTATGCCAATGCACTTGGCCATTTAGTGTGTTTTACACTCGTACTTAACCCTTCTAGGGTTACATCATTTTATCACATACATCTTAGGTTCACTTATATTTAAACGTATGCTAGACTTATGGGTCTATACATACAAGCCATGAGGCTTCATTCATAGTTTGTTTAAGTGATTAATATCTTCCTAAGATTATGTAGTACAAGACTTATGCATCTTGTATGTATGCCAAGATCTCGATTTCAATCAAAGTAGGCGGCATTATTCTTGAACATTTAATTCACGTATGACTTATGCATCAATACGGAATTTGGGGCAAGGGAACCCGGTTTCGAATCCCTTCGACAACACTTACATTTTTCATTTATTTTATTTTTGGTCCACATGACATTGGGACCCTAGATCGAGCCCCAACATCAACATTCCCTCTTTATTTTTCTCCTTGGAATCTCCTCCTACTTGGCCTAAGGGTTGTGGGATCGAACCCCCACAGCCCCTTTTATTTTTTTCATTTAATTCTCCTTGTCTAATTGGAATAGACCATGAGGTTGTGGGATCAAACCCCCACAGCCTCTCTTTATTTTTCTTTTATTTCGCAGCTCCTACCTTGAGGTCGTGGGTTCAATTCCCACGCCTCTCAATTCTTTTATCTTGATTTTCCTCTTAACTCCTTTCACTGCATTGAGGTCGTGGGTTCGATTCCCACGCCTCACATTCCTTTTCGTTTATTTTTCCTTTACATCTTTACTCTCTTTCACTGCCTTGAGGTCGTGGGTTCGATTCCCATGCCTCACATTCCTTTTCTTTTATTTTTCCTTTACTTCCACTCGCTGCCTGGAGGTCGTGGGTTCGATTCCCACGCCTCCCATTTTATTTTATAAATTTTTGTACTTTACCTTTCAGCCAGCACACCCAAGATCAATTCCCCTTGACCCCACTTCCCTTTTCACGTTTTTAAGGCAGTTCACGGGTGAGGTCATAGGTTCGAATCCTGGTGGCCTCATCCATTTACATACAAATAATTTCCAGATTTATTCATCATTATTTAGCCTAAACAAAACTTGTAAGTTTGCTGGAAATTTAGTCATTTTTCAACTCATTTTCACCAACACTTTCACTTGAACTCTTAGGGAAATTCATAGATCATATATTACGTTTTGGGGTGCATTTTCATAAATTCGTTTAGCCAAAAGATTGGTACTCAAATCAGCCACACTTTCATTTTAATGAACATCACGATTTACATAGGTTTATGCACGTAAAATGACAACCATAACATTATCAAATTTGGAGCCTTAACCCGAGGACCTTAGTCACTATAACATTCCTGCACACACACACTTGCACATAAATTCGAACAAATGGTTGTCTTTCATACGATTTCAAGTACACAAACATCATCATATTCATCACGAAAACATAACATACACCTAAATCTACCAGCAATCATACCCAACCTACGATTCATTGGGAGCTAGTGACAAGGGCATGCAAAGGGGGAACAATCCTAGTTTTCAGACTGAATAATCTGAACCTTAAGGGGTCTCTTGGGAAAGGGACCAAGAGAGAAGAGAACCCATACCTTTTTGACGTTAAACCATTGAATTTCTGCCCAAAAACTTCACCCAAGATCACGTCTAAGCATCCTCAATGTCAACTCCACTCGACAGACAACCTCCCTTAGCCTAGTGTGCGATTAACGTTTCTTTTCTTGTGATTTCGTGTGAGTTCTTCAAGTGTGAAGAACTTGGTTTATTTTTCTGCTCTTAACTCTTATTTTGGCAGAGAGAATATGTGAGAAAGAAGAAGAGAGATTGAGCGTGAGAGTTGAGAGATAAACGTGAGAGAGTGGGAGTTGTAGGAGGCTTAGGAGTCTAGTTTAAGGACTTAGTCAATAAGGTTTTGTTTATTTAATAAAATTCTGATTTCAATTTTATTTTAAATCAGCTAATGAATAATAATTATTAATTAATTACATTAATTCAATAATTTAAATAAAAATCACTTTAATTCATTGCTTCCACCTAGGTTTGAACCCGGGTGGAGCAAGACTTTACTTCAAGAGCCCATTCTCGGCCCTCTCTCCCCAAATTGCCCCTCCACGTTATTAATTAAATAATTAATTATATATTTAGGGTAATTACGATACTACCCTTAGCCAGGAAAAAGACCATTTTACCCCTAGACCTTTCAAACCTAAGATTTCCCCTTTTTAAGTCTGATAAAGACTCCTTCGAGTAAATCTTCGTATTCGAGAGCCCTACATGGTTGGACCCAACCTTTCCATGCTCAACTAACTCCCCAAGTTAGTTGGCTTGGCTGTAGCAAGGGTTCCGAGGTCTGGTTCTACGCGTATCAATCCGTGTGAACCCTGGACTAATCATAGGCATTCTTGACACATTAAGCATTACTTATCCATTTTTAGGGTTGTTACATTATCCCCCCTTAGGAACATTCGTCCCCGAATGACACTACTACTATCTAGCGTAATGCCAGTCATATCATAACATAATCACTATGCACAGTCAAGTAATAGCAACAAAAATTGAGAGATAAGGAAACTTAGACTTAAGAGGAGGAAGTCTAACCTCAAGAGCTGAAAAGATGAGGGTAGCGGGATCTCATATCGGCCTTGGCTTCCCACGTAGCACCCTCAACAAGATGATTTCTCCACAATACCTTCACTGTGGCAATCTCCTTGTTCCTCAGCCGCTTGATCTAGCTTTCTAAAATCTCAATAGGTACCTCCTCATAGGACAATTTTTCATCGACCCCACCAATAAATCTGCTTAAGATCATGATACATCTTGGTGGAACCTGGATGTATGGAATATCTAGAACCATGGGCCTCTGCAACAATCCTGGTCCGCAAATCATCCACATCTGGTACACACAGCCTGTCCTGATACCTAAGTATGCCATCACCTCCCAAAGCGAAAGACTCATTCATCTTTATCAACACTGAGTCCTTCAGCTCCATCAACACAGGATCTAAATGCTAACTCTGCTTGACTTCAACTACCAAGGATGATTCAGAACTAGGATGAACTGAAACACCCCGACTAGTAGAGTCAACCAATTGCACAACCAGTCTGGCCAGTCTGTGTACATCTTTCACCAACTCCTTCTTCTCATCCTCAACGTGGGTTGTACTTCCCATGCTCATCCCGCTCAAAGCATCAGCCATAACATTAGCCTTACCTGGATGGTAGTGAACATTCATGTCATAATCCTTCAACAGCTCCAACCATCTCCGATGACGTAGATTCAACTCCCTCTGTGTGAACACGTACTGGAGATTCTTGTGGTCTATGAATACATCCACATGCACTCCATACAAGTAGTGCCTCCACAGCTTCAGTGCAAACACCACAGCTGCCAACTCAAGGTCATGAGTGGGATAATTCTTCTCATGAACCTTGAGCTGTCTGGATGCATAGGCTATCACCTTACCAACCTGCATAAGAACACAACCCAAACCAACCCTAGATACATCACAGTAAACAATGTAATTCTCACCACACTTAGGCAAAGTAAGCACCAGGGCTGAAGTGAGTCTGTCCTTGAGCTCCTGGAAACTCTTCTCACAAGTCTCCGTCCATTCAAACTTGGATTTCTTCTTAGTCAAAGTTGTCAATGGGGCAGAAATGGAAGAAAAGCCCTCCACAAACCTGCGGTAGTAACCTGCCAATCCCAGAAAGCTACGGATGTCAGTGGGAGTAAGAGGGTTTGGCCAGTTATTCACAGCCTCAGTCTTCCTGGGATCCACCTCCACGCCCTGATCGGACACAACATGACCCAGGAACGTCACTGATCTAAGCCAAAATTCACACTTGCTGAATTTGGCATACAACTTATGTTGTCTAAGTACCTGCAAGGTTAGTCTCCAATGATGTTCATGCTCTTCCTTGGTCCTAGAGTAGATAAGAATGTCATCAATGAATACTATGACGAAAGAGTCAAGGTATTCACGGAAGACTCGGTTCATGAGGTCCATAAATGCAGCAGGTGCATTCATAAGACCAAATGACATGACTAAGAAGTCATAATGACCATAACGGGTACGAAAGGCTGTCTTTGGGATATCTCCATCCATAACGGGATATCTCCATCCCTAACCCTAAGCTGATGATACCCTGAACGAAGATCAATCTTAGAGAAGAAACTAGACCCTTGGAGCTGATCGAACAAATCATCTATTCTGGGAAGTGGATACTTATTCTTTATAGTGACTTTGTTGAGCTGCCGATAATCGATACACATTCTAAGGGTTCCATCCTTCTTTTTCACAAACAACAGTGGAGCGCCCCAAGGGGATATGCTCGGCTGAATGAAACCCTTATGAGTGAGATCTTTCAACTGCAGCTTCAACTCTTTGAGTTCAGCTGAAGCCATTCTGTAGGGAGGAATTGAAATTGGTTTAGTATCGGGTTCTAAGTCGATATCAAAGTCAATCTCTCGAGGGGGAGTGACTCCAGGCAAATCATTAGGAAATACATCTAGGAACTCATTCAGTACAGGCACTGAGTCTATGGAAGGGATGTCATGATCTAAATCATTAACACTCACAAGATGACACAATAACCCCATGGACATCATTTTATTGGCCTTAAGGTTCGAAATCAAGGTATTAGGATGACTCAAGTTGTACCCCTCCCAGACTAGCTCCTCTTCATCAGGGAAACGAAATCTCACCACTCTACTACGACAGTCCAAACAAGCATAACAACTGTGAAGCCAGTCCATGCCAACAATAACATCAAAATCATGCATGGGTAACTCAACCAAGTCTGCACACATAGTCTTACCACTTACAACTATTAGGCAATCGTTGTATACTCTATCAGTTCTTACATTTTATCCTAAAGGTGTAGTAACCACTATAGGATCATGCAGAACTTCAGGCAATATCTCAAAAGTGAGAGCAAGCAAAGGAGTTACAAAGTAAAGCGTAGACCCTGGATCAAGTAAAGCATAAACAGAAGTTGAGAATACTTACAGCATACCTGTGACCACATCAGCGGACTTTTCCTACTCCTCCCTGCCCTTCAGGGCATAGAACCTATTCCTCTTAGGAGGCTCGGCTGCTGTTGCACCCTGTGGATTAGGCCTAGGCTGAGCATTACCTACATCCTGACCTCTGTTCTGTGGGAAGTCACTAAACATGTGCCCACTCTTACCGCAATCGAAGCAGGCATTAGTGCCCTGTCTGCACTCTCCACAGTGAGCACGGACACACTTAGCACATTTCTTTTTAGGACGCTGCATCTCACCTCCATTGCCCTTCTTCGGCTCAGGTCTGCCTTCTCTAGGTGATGTACTCCTCTGAGAATTAGAGTTCCTAGAACTCTTTTGCCCTTTCTTGAACATGGGCTGCTCACGGACGCCAAAATTGTTTATATGGCCTCCATTGCTGGGTCCTTCCTGATCTTGAGGCTTAGGCCTCCTAGCATCACGAACACCCCTCTTCTTGTGGCTGTCCTCTACCTGCTGGACATGCACCATCAACCTGGAAAGGTCTATTTTATCATGGAGCATCGCAGATCGACACTCCTCCTCCAGATCTCCGTTGATTCCTGTGAGGAACCTGCTCATCTCATCCCTTCTATTAGATACAAGGGAAGTAGCATACCTAGATATTTAACAAACTTCACTACTCATCTCATCCTTGCTGTTAGATACTAAGGAAAGTAGCATACCTGGATAGTTTAAAAAACTTCAGGGAATAATCCCTGACTGTCATAGATCCTTGCTTAAGGTTGATAAACTCCTCACCCTTTGCCTCCCTCATCTCCCTGGGAAAGAATCTCTCCAGGAAGGCTTTCTTAAACAGCTCTCAAGTGACTGGAACTCCGCCCAAAGCTCGGCTATCCTGCCACATCTTACACCAAGTCTGTGCAACATCCTTGAGCTGATAGGAAGCCAGCTTAGCCTTCTCAGTATCTGTGGCCCCCATAGCCACCAGAATTTTATGCACCTCGTCCACAAACTCCTGGGGATCCTCTGAAGTCTTGGACCCTTTGAAAATAGGAGGATTCATCCTCGTGAAATCTCTCAGCCTGTCAGCCATGCTACGAACCAGTGGGTTCTCCCTCTGAACATTCTGCCGGTTGACCTGGTCAGTCATGGCCTGGGCCTGCATAGTGATGGCCTGCGCCATCTGAGCCAGAGATGCCCGCACCTCTGCATCAGTCAACCCAGCTGGGTTAACCGGCATAACCACTCCATCAGCTGGAGCCTGGGGTGGAACCTGGTTGTCCCCAGCAGCTTCTCCTCCTCTCCTCTGACCAACGTTCCTCCTAGTATTTATTCTCTGAAAACAATAAGAATTGATGTTAGACCCACTCATAACACCAAGAAATCAGACATTAGGAAAAGCACGATAAGATCAGAAAAAGGGAAATTTTCCTACGCATCATGCAGTCTCTAATTCAGGATAGTGGTGCACTTTACTACCATGACTTAGAAACTACTCAATGTGGTTGATGTGAACTCATTATTCTCGAAATTTAACCTAGTGCTCTGATACCAACTTTGTCACAACCGGAATCTAGACCCCAGATGAGACCAGCGTCGTTGACCTCTCAGAGGTCGCATACAAGCCTACATACGTCATTCTTACTTCATCTAGGTTAATTTTAGCGGAAAATTTGAACTTTTTGTTTTCTTATTTCATGCTAAACATTTTTAAACTGAACATCATGGGCGTTCACAAATCAACCATCTAATATAGAGATAATCAAATGAAAGAAACAGTTCAATACTATAATAAATGTATAATTGCCAAAATGGCACCAATACAATGTCTGAAATAAAAGAAACACTAGTGGAACATGCTCCACTAGCTAAAGCCTACATCTAAGCTAGATAGTAATGATAGACATCCTCAAAAGCATGAGGGCCTACCAAGTCCGGATGAAAGCTCCACGTTCGGGTAGCTGCAAAGTCAACCTGTAAGCTCTAGCGTCCACCTGTGCCTGCACCTAAAATATAAAGTTGTATGGGGTTAGTACAAACTTGTACTAAGTATGGGTATATGCAAGCACACCAAGGACATGCATGAGGAAAAATATCTCTTTCCTAACAACATGATTATGGAAAGTCAAGTCAGTGGACTTGCCAAATTGTGATTAGGAAAGTTAGTGAACTTTCCAAATTTGGATTAGGAAAGTCAGTGAGCTTTCCAAATTTGGATTAGGAAAGTCAGTGAGCTTTCCAAATTGGATAAGTAAAGTCATGCCATGAGAGTAACATGCATCATAATACTTATCATATCGCACACAACACATAACATCTTACACATAACACATATCACATAGCATATAGCACATAACTTCTTTTATAACATTCATTCATATGCCATGAGACCTTGGAATCATGGACTTGACATTAAGACTTTCCAAAATGAGGGCTTAACATATGGGACCTCAACTAGGGTGTCTTCATTAGCAAACCTAGTGTCATTACTTGAGTCTAGCTCACCTCTTGATTATCCTAACCTAACACCTTTGGTATCATTCATTTCATTATGTGCATCATTTGAGGCTGGCCTCATTCATTCACTGGGAACTTTAACTTTAACCGACATAGATCATGTAAGCATCATGAAATCCAGTGTCTCCCCCACACCGAAAAGAGGTGGAATCATCGGCCAAAGTGACCCAAAACATGCTAGCGTACATGGGAATTTAACCCCGCCAGATCCCTATATTGGCAGTATAGGTTCGAAGACTAGGAGATATAAGGAGACCCATACCGGGCAAGCCGGACAGTCTCATGTCATGAGAGTTACGTGAACCTCCGCCCTTCTAGAAAGAAGGCATCACTGCTCATAGCTAGTCTATCGGTGCTCAGTATAAAGTTCCATTGCATTCAACTCATACGTCATGGAAGCTGGCTTCTAGTATGAGGACCTCATAGCTCATTAGATGATTTCTCATCTCATCATTAGTATTAAGTGTGTTAATCTTAATTCTTTCATTAGAGTGTTCATAGAGACTGGTCTCTTCATTAACTTTACACTCTCATAGGTGAGTACGTTTTGGTAACAATTACTTAGGCTCATTTGAGATTGTTCTCATCTTTTACATTAGCCTCATATCATGTTGTCACCACATTCATTAACATTAGAACAATTGCTCTTCATAATTACTCACCCCATTTTACGTGAATGTTCATTTCATCATATGTCAATATACTTGGCCATTTGTGTGTTTCACACTCTTACTTAACCCTTCTAGGGTTTCATCATTTCATTACATAATAATCATTTCATCGTATGCCAATGCACTTGTCCATTTAGTGTGTTTTACACTCGTACTTAACCTATTCTAGGGTTACTTCATTTCATTACATACATCTTAGGTTCACTTATTTTTAAACGTATGCTAGACTTATGGGTCTATACATACAAGCCATGAGGCTTCATTCATAGTTCGTTAAGTGACTCATATCTTCCTAAGATTATGTAGTACAAGACTTATGTATCTTGTATATATGCAAAAACCTCGATTTCGATCTAAGTAGGTGGCATTATTCTAGAACATTTAATTCACGTATGACATATGTATCACTACGGGAATTTGGGCAAGGGAACCCAAGTTCGAACCACTTGGACAATACTTACATTTTTTCTTGACTTTAGTTTTAGTCTTCATGACATTGGGACCCTTCGAGCCCCAACATCAACATTCTATCTTTATTTTTCTCCTTGGGTTTTCCCTTTATTTAGCCAAAGGGTTGTGGGATCGAACCCCCACAACCCCTTTTATTTTTCATTTAAAATTTTGTTGTCCCATTTCGCCTAGACCAAGAGGTTGTGGGATCAAACCCTCACAGCCTCTTTTTATTTTAGTCTTTATTTCGCTGGAATTGGGAGGTTGTGGGTTCAAACCCCCACAGCCTCCTAATTTTATTTTTAATTTCGCTAGGGGCTGTGAGGTTGTGGGTTCGAACCCCCACAGCCTCCTTATTTTTATTTTTAATTAAAATTTACTTAGCTAGGTGTTTGGTAGTGAGGTTGTGGGATCGAGACCCCACAGCCTCGCTTTATTTTCTTATTTAGTTCGCCCTTCTCCTTTCCAGCCTTGAGGTCGTGGGTTCGATTCCCACGCTTGACATTTTGTTTTCTTTAATTTTGTTCTTTCAATCGCTGCCTGGAGGTCGTGGGTTCGATTCCCACGCCTCCCATTTATTTATTTAAATTATTTCTCTCTCCTTTCCCAACCAGTAGACCTAATTTCGAATCCCCCCAACCCCTTTCCTTTTCGCGAATTTAAATTGTCACACGGGTAGGTTCGAATCCCGGTGGCCTCACCCCTTTAAAATTCACTAAATTTTCCGGATTTCTTCAGTAAACTTTAGCCTAAACTAAAATTGTATTTTTGTCTGTACACTTGATCATTTTCTTAACCTATTTTCATCAATATTTCCACTTGAAAACTTGGGAAGATTCATGGATCGTTCAACACTTTTTGGGGTGTATTTCATGGATTCGTTTAGCCAAACTATTGACACTCAAATCAGCCCCACTTCCATTTTAATGAACATCACGATTTACATCGGTTTATACACGTAAAATGACAACCAAAACATTATCAAACTTGAAGCCTAAATCGATTTCAAGTATACAAACTTTCAAATCCATGGTTGTCTATCCTACGATTTCAAGTATACAAACAAAATCATGTTCATCACGAAATCATAACATACCTAAATCTACCAGAAATCATACCCAACCTACGATTCATTGGGAGCTAGTGATAGGGGCATGCAAAAGGGGAAACAATCCTAGTTTTCGAATGAACAATATGAACCTTAAGGGGTCTCTTGGGAAAAGGACCAAGAGAGAAGAAAACCCATACCTTATTTTGACGTTCAAAACTTGAAGTTTCTACCCAAAAACTCTCCAAAACTCACGTCCAAGCCAAGTTTTCAACACAAAACTTTCGACGGAAAAACCCTCTCTTTGCCTAACGTGTTCACTTAGCTTGTTTTCTTATATTTTCGTGTGAGTTCTTCAAGTGTGAAGAACTCTAGTAATTTTTCTGTTATTGTAGTTGTTTTGGTAGAGTGTAATCGTGAAAAACAAATGGAGAAACGTGAGAGAGATAAGCGGGAGAGAGAGAGTTAAAAGAGGTGAAGTAGTTTAGACTTAGTCAACTAGGAGACTTAGTCATAAAAACATATTAATCAATAAATAAATAATAATTAATAATAAAATCTGATTTTCCTTTTTAAATCAGTAATTAATTATTAATTTATTAAATTAATTCACCAATAAAAAAAATCACATTAAATCATTGCTCCAACCTAGGTTCGAACCCGGGTGGAGCAAGACTTAACTTCAAGAGCTCCATTTCGTCTCTCTCTCCCCAATTTGCCCCTCCACCTTATTAAATAATTAATTATTTATTTATTTAGGGTAATTATGATATTCCCCTTAGCCTGGTAAAAAACTATTTTACCCTGGACCCTCAAAACTTAAGATTTCCTCTTTTTAAGTCCGGTAAAGGCTCCTTCGAGTAAATCTTCGTATTCGACAGCCCTACATGGTTGGTCCCAACCTTTCCAAGCTCAAATAACTCCCCAAGTTAGTTGGCTTGTATGTAGCAAGGGTTCCAAGGTCTAGTTCTACGCGCATCAATCCGTGTGAACCCTGGTCTAGTCGTAGGCATTTATGACACATTAATCATTTCTTATCTTATTCATTTTTAGGGTTGTTACAAAGGGTAAAATGGTCTTTTACCTGGATAAGGGTAGTATTGTAATTACCCTAAATATATAATTAATTATTTAATTAATAAGGTGGAGGGGCAATTTGGGGAGAGAGGGCCGAAAATGGGCTCTTGAAGTGAAGTCTTGCTCCACCCGGGTTCGATCCTAGGTGGAAGCTATGAATTAAAGTGATTTTTATTTAAGCTATTGAATAAATGTAATTAATTAATAATTATTATTCATTAGCTGATTTAAAATAAAATAGAAATTAGATTTTTATTAAATAAACAAAACCTTATTGACTAAGTTCTAAAACTAGACTCCTAAGCCTCCTACAATTCCCACTCTCTCACGTTTATCTCTCAACTCTCACGCTCAATGTCTCTTCTTATTTCTCACGTATTCTCTCTGCCAAAATAAGAGTCAAGAGCATAAAATAAACCAAGTTCTTCACACTTGAAGAACTCACACAAAATCACAAGAAAACAAACGTTAATCGCACACTTGGCTAAGGGAGGTTGTCCGTCGAGTGGAGTTGACATTGAGGAGGCTTAGACATGATCTTGGGTGAAGTTTTTGGGCATAAAGTCAAGGGTTTAACATCAAAAAGGTATGGGTTCTCTTCTCTCTTGGTCCCTTTCCCAAGAGACCCCTTAAGATTCAGATTATTCAGTCCGAAAACTAGGATTGTTCCCCCTTTGCATGCCCTTGTCACTAGCTCCCAATGAATCGTAGGTTGGGTATGATTGCTGGTAGATTTAGGTGTATGTTATGTTTTCGTGATGAATATGATGATGTTTGTGTACTTGAAATCGTATGAAAGACAGCCATTTGTTCAAAATAATGTGCAAGTGTGTGTGCAAGCATGTTATAGTGACTAAGGTCCTCGGGTTAAGGCTCCAAATTTTATAATGTTATGGTTGTCATTTTACGTGCATAAACCTATGTAAATCGTGATGTTCATTAAAATGAAAGTGTGGATGATTTGAGTACCAATCTTTTGGCTAAACGAATTTATGAAAAATGCACCCCAAAACGTAATATATTATCTATGAATTTCCCTAAGAGTTCAAGTGAAAGTGTTGGTGAAAATTAGTTGAAAAATGACTAAATTTCCAGCAAACTTACAAGTTTGGTTTAGGCTAAATAATGATGAATAAATCTGGAAATTATTTGTGTGTAAAGGGATGAGGCCACCAGGATTCGAACCTATGACCTCACCCGTGAACTGCCTTAAACACGTGAAAAGGGAAATGGGGTCAAGGGGAATTGATCTTGGGTGTGCTGGCTGAAAGGTAAAGCACAAAAATTAATAAAATAAAATGGGAGGCGTGGGAATCAAACCCACGACCTCCAGGCAGCGAGTGGAAGTAAAGGAAAAATAAAATAAAAGGAATGTGAGGCGTGGAAATTGAACCCACGTCATCAAGGTAGGAGCTGCGAAATAAAAGAAAAATAAAGAGAGGCTGTGGGGGTTTGATCCCACAACCTTATGGTCTATTCGAATTAGACAAGGAGAATTAAATGAAAAAAATAAAAGGGGCTGTGGGGGTTCGATCCCACAACCCTTCGGCCAAGTAGGAGGAGATTCCAAGGAGAAAAATAAAGAGGGAATATTGATGTTGGGGCTCGATCTAGGGTCCCAATGTCATGTGGACCAAAAATAAAATAAATGAAAAATGTAAGTGTTGTCGAAGGTATTCGAAACCGGGTTCCCTTGCCCCAAATTCCGTATTGATACATAAGTCATACGTGAATTAAATGTTCAACAATAATGCCGCCTACTTAGATTGAAATCGAGATCTTGGCATACATACAAGATGCATAAGTCTTGTACTACATAATCTTAGGAAGATATTAATCACTTAAACGAACTATGAATGAAGCCTCATGGCTTGTATGTATAGACCCATAAGTCTAGCATACGTTTAAATATAAGTGAACCTAAGATGTATGTGATGAAATGATGTAACCCTAGAAGGGTTAAGCACGAGTGTAAAACACACTAAATGGCCAAGTGCATTGGCATACGATGAAATGATTATAATGTAATGAAATAATGAAACCCTAGAAGGGTTAATTAAGAGTGTGAAACACACAAATGGACAAGTGCATTGGCATATGATGAAATGAACATTCACGTAAAAAGGGGTGAGTAATTATGAAGAGCAAATGTGCTAATGTTAATGAATGTGGTGACAACATGACATGAGGCTAATGTAAAAGATGAGAACAATCTCAATGAGCCTAAGTAAATGTTACCAAAACGTACTCACGTATGAGAGTGTAAAGTTAATGAAGAGACCAGTCTCTATGAACACTCTAATGAAAGTATTTAGATGAACACACTTAATATTAATGATGAGATGAGAAATCATCTACTGAACTATGAGGTCCTCATACTAGAAGCCAGCTTCCATGACGTATGAGTTGAATGTAATGGAACTTTATACTAAGCACCAATAGACTAGCTATAAGCGGTGATGCCTTCTTTCGGGAAGGGCAGAGGTTGACGTAACTCTCATGAGATGAGACTGTCCGGCTTGCCGGGTATGGGTATCCTTATATCTCCTAGTCTTCGAACCTATACTGCCAATATAGGGATCTGGCGGGTTAAATTCCCATGTACGCTAGAATGATTTGGGTCACTTTGGCCGGTGATTCCACCTCTTTTTGGTGTGGGGGAGACACTGGATTTCATGATGCTCACATGATCTATGTCGGTTAAAGTTAAAGTTCCTAACAAATGAATGAGGCCAGCCTCAAATGATGCACATAATGAAATGATCGATACCAAAGGTGTTAGGATAGGATAATCAAGAGGTGAGCTAGACTCAAGTAATAACACTAGGTTATTCTTGATCATTGCACAGCAAACCCGATGAGAGTCTTAAACTACATCCTAGGTATAACTGGTGTTTACACTAGCTTATGAATGAATGAAATGAAGTACAAATGAATGAATGAAGCAGACTCTGTGTTTGTAAAGAACGCTCCCTAGTTGAGGTCTCATATGTTGAGCCCTCATTTTGGGAAGTCTTAATGTCAAGTCCATGATTCCAAGGTCTCATGGCATATGAATGAATGATATGAAAGAGGTTATGTGCTATATGCAATATGATATGTGCTATGTGTAAGATGTTATGTGTTGTGTGAAATATGATAAGTATGATGATGCATGTTACTCTCCTGGCATGACTTTCCTAATCCAAATTTGGAAAGCTCACTGACTTTTCTAATCCAAATTTAGAAAGCTCACTAACTTTCCTAATCCAAATTTGGAAAGCTCACTAACTTTCCTAATCCCAATTTGGCAAATCCACTGAGTTGACTTTCCATAATCATGTTGTTAGGAAATAGCTATTCTTACTCATGCATGTCCTTGGTGTGTGCTTGCATATACCCATACTTAGTACAAGTGTGTACTAATCCCATACAACTCTATATTTTTAGGTGTAGGCACAGGTGGACTCTAGAGCTTACAGGTTGACGTTGCAGCTATCCGGACGTGGAGCTTTCATCCGGACTTGGTAGGCCCTCATCCTTTCGATGATGTTTATCGTTACTATCTAGCTTAGATATAGGCTTTAGCTAGTGGAGCATGTTCCACTAGTGTTTCTTTGTATTTTTATTTCAGACATTGTATTGGTGCCATTTTGGCAAAAATACATTTAATGCAATTATGAACTATTTCTTTCATTTGATTATCTCTATATTAGATGGTTGATTTGTGAACGCCTATGATGTTAAGTTTAAAATGTTTAGCATGAAATAAGAAAATAAAAAGTTCAAATTTTCTGCTAAAATTAACCTAGATGAAGTAAGAATAGTAGGCTTGTCTGTGACCTCTGAGAGGTCAACGACGCCGATCTCGTCTGGGTCTAGATTTCGGTCGTGACAAAGTTGGTATCAGAGCAGTAGGTTAAATTCTGAGAATAATGAGTTCACATCAACCACATTGAGTAGTTTCTAAGTGATGGTAGTGAAGTGCACCACTATACTGAATTACAGACTGCATGATGCGTAGGAAAATTTTTCTTCTTCTAATCTTATCATCCTTTTGGTAATGTCTAATTTCTTGGTGTTATGAGCTTGTCTAGCATCAATCTTTGTTCTTTTCAGAGAATGAATACCAGGAGAACCATTGGTTAGAGGAGAGGAGGTGCACCTGCTGAGGGCAATCAGGTTCCACCCCAGGCTCCAGCTGAAGGAGTGGCTATGCCGGTTAACCTAGCTGGTTTGACTGATGCGGAGGTGAGGGCATCTCTGGCCCAGATGGCACAGGCCATCACTATGCAGGCCAAGGCTATGACTGCCCAAGTCAATCGCCAGGATGTTCAGAGGGAGAACCCACCGGTTTGTAGCATGGGTGACAGGTTGAGAGACTTCACGAGGATGAATCCTCCTATTTTCATAGGGTCTAAGACTTCAGAGGACCCCCAGGAGTTTTTGGATGCGGTGCATAAGATTTTGGTGGCTATGGGGGTCACAAATATTGAGAAGTCTGAGATGGCTTCCTATCAGCTCAAGGATGTTGCACAGGCTTGGTGCAAGATATGGTAGGATAGCCGAGCCTTGGGCGGAGTTCCGATCACTTGGGAGCTGTTTAAGACAGCCTTCCCAGAGAGATTCCTTCCCAGGGAGATGAGGGAGGCAAAGGTTGAAGAGTTTATCAACCTTAAACAGGGATCAATGACAGTCAGGGAGTATTCCCTGAAGTTTATTAAACTATCCAGGTATGCTACTTTCCTTAGTATCTAACAGCAAGGATGAGATGAGTACTAAAGTTTGTTAAATTATCCAGGTATGCTACTTCCCTTGTATCTAACAACAGGGATGAGATGAGCAGGTTCCTCACAGGAACCAACGTAGATCTGGAGGAGGAGTGTCGGTCTGCGATGCTCCATGATAATATGGACCTCTCCAGGTTGATGGTGCATGTCCAGCAGGTAGAGGACAGCCGCAAAAAGAGGTGAGTTTGTGATGTTAGGAGTCCTAAGCCTCAAGATCAGGCAGTTCCCAGCCATGGAGGCCATAGAAACAATTTTGGCGTCCGTGAGCAGCCCAGGTTCAAGAAGGGGCAGCAGAGTTCTGGGAACTCAAATTCTCAGAGGAGTACAACACTTAGAGGAGGCAGACCTGAGCCCAAGAAGGGCAATGGAGGTGAGATGCAGCCGAGCCTCCTAAGAGGAATAGATTCTATGCCCTGAAGGGCAGGGAGGAGCAGGAGAAATCCGCTGATGTGGTCACAGGTATGCTGCAAGTATTCTCAACTTCTGTTTATGATTTAGTTGATCTAGGGTCTACGCTTTCCTTTGTAACTCCTTTGCTTGCTCTCACTTTTGAGATATTGCTGAAGTTCTACATGATCCTATAGTGGTTAGTACACCTTTAGGAGAAAATGTAAGAACTGATAGAGTATAGAAGGAATGCCCAATAGTTGTAAGTGGTAAGACTATGTGTGCAGACTTGGTTGAGTTACCCATGCATGATTTTGATGTTATTCTTGGCATGGACTGGATTCACAGTTATTATGCTTGTTTGGATTGTCGTAGTAGAGTGGTGAGATTTTGTTTCCCTAATGAAGAGGAGCTAGTCTGTGAGGGGTACAACTCGAGTCATCCTAATCCCTTGATTTCGAACCTTAAGGCCAATAAAATGATGTCCAAGGGGTTATTGTGTCATCTTGTGAGTGTTAATGATTTAGATCATGACATTTCTTCCATAGACTCAGTGCCTGTAGTGAATGAGTTCCTAGATGTATTTCCTGATAATTTGCCTGGAGTCCCTCCCCCTCGAGAGATTTACTTTGGTATCGACTTAGAACCCGATACTAAACCAATTTCAATTCCTACCTACAGGATGGCTCTAGCTGAACTCAAGGAGTTAAAGCTGTAGTTAAAAAATCTCACTGATAAGGGTTTCATTCAGCTGAGCATATCCCCTTGGGTCGCTCCAGTGTTGTTTGTGAAAAAGAAGGATGGAACCCTTAGAATGTGTATCGATTATTGTGTCACATCCGGGTTTACCCCCAGACGTAACCGGCGTCGTCGTCCTCTCGGAGAACTAAGACAAGCCTCTTAGCTTCGTCATAGCATTCATCGACTAAAAATTCAGAAAGAATTTAAAACTTTTTATCTAAAACTACTCGGAGGTTTACATAGACCTCTACATACATATCATTATATATATCAAGTATACATAGACTTGTTCATATACGAAGATTACTTAGTCTTCTACTTTTATTTCATACACTTATATATTTAGAAAATAATAGTCATAAAACCGTCTCATCTCATAGACCATCTATCGATTACAATAAGTCTTGGGCATAGCCCTACATCAAATGAAAGAAGCCGCATATAGGCTATCTACTACATCATCTCAAGAGAATAACGGAGTCAACATAGAATCATAGTATCTACACATCATAAAAGAGAGATATCGGCCACGTCCTCGAGAGAGTGAGGACCTACCACTTGGATGGCAAAATACCCAAGTCTTCCTTCCTAGCAATTTGGATCAAGCTCAACGACCCGAACCTAAAATGTTTGGGAAAAGGGAAAGAAAAGGGATTAGTACTCCACATGTACTAAGTATGGAATCTCATATACAATTACCAATCAAATATATTTAGAAAGGGACATTTATGAAAACATAATAGACTACATATGCAATTAAACCATAGCAAAGCAAAGCATACTAATGATAACCTTCAATAAGTCACAAGTGCAATGATCAAGTAAAATTACCATATCTCCTACTCAATCAAGTAACCTACCAAGACTACAATTAGCAATTTACTTACCAACATACTCTTCATGTCATGATACATCCTTCTTCAAGCAAGGACAACAACATTATATTCATAAGCATATTACTCAACATACAAACCATTTACATCATACCATCGCTTTACATATGCATAATATTGACCTCTCAAAGTTCCTATCAAGGCAAACTAGTGCAAGGCGTAGGTAGAGTCCCATACCCCTACCTAAGCTATAGCCAACCTCTCAAGTTACTTTGATTAGCCTATACCTTATTCATTCATTTAGTTTAGGGAACATTTGCCTTAACCGACATAGACCACATAATCGAATGTGGAATCCGGTGTCATGAAACCTTACACCGATGGAAGGTGGTCTACCGGCCAAGGTAGAACCTAACGTGAACATAGCTATCTAGGTGGATCTACTAGCTAGTATCCTATGGTGGCAACATAGTTAATGGATTTGGGGGAAAGAACCACGGACATATCAACTCTACACCCTACTCGGGTCATGAGGCTATCCACCCCGTGAGGACCGTAATGAACCCTGCCTTCCTTTTTACAAGAAAGTGTCACCCCTCACATACAATCTCACTCGGTGCTAAGCTAAGTTCCCTTTTATAGACGAATCTTAACCTTTGTTAACCATCTTAACTCAGTTAGATAGTAGGGTCAAGCCCTTTACATAACCATCATTGTAGCTCAATAAGAATTGTATGAGAATTAGTCCTTTCATTAACAATTCATATAGGTGAAGTCAACCCTCGTACATCTCATCATAATAGGGCACATCGTACAATTTCCCTATGTTACATTACACCGCAACCTCACAACCAACCTAAACATATCAATTCATGTATCATATCAACTTATCACATCAATCAAAGCATACTTCAACATAACATTATCACTTGATGACAATTAACCATAATTTGAAGTAAAGGCTAGGATCATCAAGACTTACCAATACTCCTCCCTAGTTCATCAATAAAGGACCATACCATTAACCCATAGATCAACCAATCTTAGATCATCACGTCAATGTAATTCAATAATAAATCACAAGAACTAATCAATGAGAAGCACTATACTATGAAGCAATACTACATCAAAGCTTAGTAACATGATCTCAAGTGTATCTTCTTAACTTAGATTCAATATTCAAGAACATAGGTGTGAAGAACTTCAATTCATCATAATAGACCCATAATCAATGCAATGACAATCATTAAAGACCATTTAACTAATAAGGAGATCAATTCTATCAAACTCAACCTAATCAATATCAATTCTACATTTAGGGTTAAGGGTTAGGGGTCATCACCCACAATCTAGATCAAACTACCACAATTTACCATAATCAAGTTACAATTCATGATAATCTATTCATTCTAAACCAAGGAATACCTAATTAACTCAATTCACATGATCAAATTCGGATTTGGATGAAACCCATAAGAAACTCAACTTTTTGGAAAAAGCTTTGAAGGAACCCTTTGAGGAAAGAATCTCAAAGGTGAATTAGATCCCATACGTTAAGGTTTGATGACATTTTGATGGTGAATTTCGTGCTAATCCATCCCCCAATGATCTCGCCAAGTTGATCTCCAATGGAGTCTTCCAATAGAGAGAGAAAGTAGAGAGAAGTAAGAGCGTTTTGTTTTTGAGAGAATGATTAGGCTAATGAGGGTTGGGTATTTATAGTAGGGTCTTAAGTCACTTAATTAGTCTCTCTTAAACCCCTAATTACCCCTAAGACACTTAATTAATTAACTAACTAAAACTAACTTTTCCAAAACTGCCACAGACCTTCCACGACGGATCCCCGACGACGGTCCATCGTGGTCGTGACGGACTGACATCCCTCCGTCCTGCACATCCGTCACGGTGGTCAGAGACTTGTGCAGGCGGAGGCTTTCTCCCCAAGCGCACGACGGTTCCACGATGACGAACCGTCGTGGCCGTGACGGACTGGCTTCCCTCTGTCCTGCACATCCGTCACGTTAGTCAGAGACTTGTGCAGGCGGAGGAAAAGTCCAAGCGCTAAGGCTGGCACGACGGAGGCCTCGATGCCCCGTCGAGCCTGTGACGCCCCGTCATGGGGTCCATCATGCCCTGCTTCTTCAAGGGTCCTCCTCGAGGGTCCTTGTTTGGTCCTTGGGGAGTTGTCCCCTGACTTTTTCAACACGATACCATCCCACACAATATTTTACGCCTATAGTTACAACCGTTTACCAAATTCCGACTCTTTAACTTGGTTAAATCAAAAGGACACTCTAGCCCTCTTATGAACCAATTTGCCGGACGTTTAAGAGATTCGGTTCCAACACCACTTCAAAGATTCTAAATATGCCTAATTGGCTAGGAACACTGGTTTAGATCCTAAGGAGTTCATTTAAGTCTTAACACATGACCTCGATATTTGAAAATATTACATTATCCCCCCCTTAGGAACATTCGTCCCCGAATGACACCAAACACTCTTAAAAGAGGGAGTAAACTCAAGACTAGCAGCTCAACCAATTCACAATATTCCGTAGCATGAACTACATAATTTCATAAAAAAATACTTCAAAATATCAATTTACCATACATGATCTCAACATTTCCTCATGAGGTTTTTCTCCTTTTCATACAGGCATGAGCTCAATCATTTATCACTCAATTCAAATAGTACAAAGCTCATTTTATCAATATGCTCAATACAATATCAGCAAGGATTAACCATACCTAAATCACAAAACTTGACTCAAATATACAAGAAGCAAGACAACTTCAAATTTGTCTAAGGTCACCTTAGACTGACTCCATTTTTTAGAAGTCTCCAAAACTAGGAGTTTTACTAAGTTTCACAAAAACAACAGAGATTCACAATATCTAACGCATTTATATCATTAGAGAGAGATACTAACCTTAAGCATCAAAAAGGTGAGGATAACGGGTTTTCATGTCGGCATCCGCCTCCCATGTTGCACCCTCTACTAGGTGGTTCCTCCATAACACTTTTACGGAAGCTACCTCTTTGTTCCTCAACTTTTTCACTTGCCTGTCAAGGATTTGAACCGCAACCTCCTCATAAGAGAGGTTATCCTTGCCTCCGAGGCCTTCAAGAGGAAGAATTGACTCGGGATTTCCGACACACTTCTTTAACATGGAGACATGGAAAACCGGATGAACCAAAGCTAGCTCATCAGGTAATCTTAAACGATAGGCAACTTTACCAACCCTTTCTAAAATCTCATAAGGGCCTACATATCGAGGGCTCAACTTCCCTTTCTTGCCAAATCTTACCACACCCTTCATAGGTGAGATTTTTAAATACACCCTATCACCCTCTTCCCCTTCTTCTATTATTGGCATAGGACTTTTGTCGACTATAGGCTGTTTGCAACCTATTTCTTATGATATGTACATTCTCCAATGTCTTGTAAATCAAGTCGAGACCGAATATAGATAACTCACCTACTTCAAACCATCCTATAGGAGACCTACACCTCCTTCCATACAAGGCTTCATAGGGAGCCATGGAGATGGACGAATGGAAACTATTATTATATGCAAACTCCACTAACGGCAAATGCTTATCCCAACCCCCTTTAAAATCAATGATGCAAGCTCTAAGCATATCCTCAAGAGTCTGAATCGTGCGTTCCGCTTGACCATCCGTTTGAGGATGGAAGGCGGTACTTAATTTCACTTTAGTACCCAAACCTTTTTGAAACGACTTCCAGAATCTAGATGTGAATTGTGCACCTCTATCCAAAATGATGGATAACGGAATACCATGACGACACACAATCTCATCTATGAAAATCTTCGCATAATCTTCCACCGAATAAGTAGATTTGACGGGGATAAAGTGAGCGGACTTAGTCAATCTATCAACAATCACCCATATAGAATCAAATGACTTTTGAGTCCGAGGCAACCCTACTACAAAATCCATATTAATGTCTTCCCACTTCCAAGTAGGAATTTGGATCTCCTGTAGTAAGCCACCCGGCTTTTGATGTTCCGCCTTCACTTGTTGACAATTCGGACATTTAGCAACAAATTCCGCTATATCCTTCTTCAAACCTTCCCCACCAATATATTTCTCGAAGGTCATGATACATCTTTGTAGAACCGGGATGGATGGAATAGTGGGATCCATGGGCTTCATCAAGGATCCGATCCCTCAATCCATCCACATCTGGAACACACAACCTCCCTTGATACCTCAATACACTGTCTTCTCCTAAGGAAAATGACTCGTTCGTCTTGCCAAGAACCGACTCCTTTAACTCCATCAATAGTTGATCAAGGTGTTGTTTGGACTTTACCTCAACCACCAATGATGACTCGGAGCTATGATGAATCGTGGCACCTCCATTTAGTGAACTCACCAATCGCACTCCCAATCTAGTCAAACGGTGAACATCTTTTACTAGATCTTTCTTGTCTTCTTCGATATGAGACACACTACCCATAGTCATACGACTTAAAGCATCAGCCACCACATTTGCCTTGCCGGGATGATATAGGACACTGATATCATAATCTTTCAACAACTCTAACCACCTTCTTTGTCGAAGATTCAAATCTTTTTGGGTAAACACATATTGAAGGCTCTTATGATCAGTGAAAACATCCACATGAACACCATACAAGTAGTGTCTCCATATTTTTAAAGCAAACACCACGGCCGCTAACTCAAGGTCATGAGTAGGATAATTTCTCTCATGCACCTTAAATTGCCGCGAAGCATAGGCAATCACCTTCCCATTTTGCATAAGCACACACCCCAAACCTACGCGGTATGCATCACAATACACAATGAACCCTTTAGATACTTCTGGTAAAGTTAACACCGGAGCGGAAGTAAGCCTATCTTTCAATAATTGAAAACTCCTCTCGCATGCCTCTGACCATTCAAACTTTTTACCTTTTTGAGTCAATGAAGTCAAAGGAGATGCAATGGATGAAAAGCCTTCTACGAACCTTCGATAATAACCCGCTAGACCCAAGAAACTCCTAATATCAGTTGGGGTCAAGGGTCTAGGCCAGTTTCTTACCGCATTTGTCTTCCTTGGATCTACCTCAACTCCCTCACTAGAGATAATGTGCCCAAGAAATGCCACCGACCTCAGCCAAAACTCGCACTTGCTATACTTGGCGAACAATTTATGTTCTCTAAGGGTTTGCAATACTACCCTTAGATGATCTCTGTGGTCAACCTCATTTTTCGAATACACCAAGATATCATCGATAAACACAATAACGAATGAATCAAGGAAATTTCGAAACACTCTGTTCATCAGATCCATAAACGCCGCCGGAGCATTTGTGAGACCAAAAGATATAACCACGAACTCATAATGCCCATATCGAGTCCGAAAAGCTGTCTTTGGAATATCTTCATTTCTCACCCTAAGCTGGTGGTACCCTGACCTCAAATCAATCTTTGAGAAGTAACTCGCTCCTTGGAATTGATCAAATAAATCATAAATCCGAGGAAGAGGATACTTGTTCTTGATAGTAACCTTGTTGAGTTGTCGGTAGTCAATACACATTCTCAAGGACCCATCCTTCTTTTTCACGAACAAGACCGGAGCACCCCATGGAGAAATGCTAGGCCTTATAAAGCCCTTGTCTAGCAAATCTTTAAGTTGTGCCTTCAATTCCTTTAACTCGGCCGGAGCCATTCTATAAGGAGGAATAGAGATAGGATTTGTTTCCGGTAGCAAATCGATACCGAAATCGATTTCCCGTTCGGGAGGAATGCCAGGAAGGTCATCAGGAAAGACCTCCGTAAATTCACTCACCACGGGGACTGACTCTATAGGAGGAACTTCGGAATCCACTTCTTGGACTCTCACAATATGGTAGAGACACCCCTTCGAGATCATTTTACACGCCTTTAGGCATGTTATGAAACGACCTCTAGGAAGAAAATTTCCACCCTTCCAGTCAATAACGGGTTCATTTGGGAAACAAAACCTCACAATTTTGGTCCTACAATCGATGGAAGTGAAACTAGCATGCAACCAGTCCATACCTAATATGACATCAAAATAAAACATGTCTAGCTCAACTAGATCAATATGAGAAACTCTATGAGGTATTGAAATAGGACAATTTCGATAGACCCTTTTTGCTACCACTGATTAACCAACCGGAGTAGACACCAAAATAGGTTCATGCAAAACATCGGGTAATGTACTAAACTTCTTAGCTACCAATGGAGTAACGAAAGACAAAGTAGCACCCGGATCAAGTAATGCATACACATCAATGACAAAGATTTGTAACATACCAGTCACCACATCGGGAGAGGCCTCTTGGTCATCTCTCGAACGAAGAGCATAAAAATAGTTCTTTTTGGGAACATCATTTGAACCACTTGACTGACCACCCCTCTCTTGTCCCTTAGCATTTGGAAAATCCCGCACCTTGTGACCAATCTTTCCACAACCAAAGCACTTGTCCGAACCTAGGAGGCAAACTCCTAAATGTTTCTTCCCACAGTCCTTGCAAGTTGGATTCTTATTGGGCGAATTTCCACTTTTTCCTTTTTGGGCTCTTGGCCTAGGAACCTTCCCATCCCTAACCTTGGGAAATTTGGATGGAACGTGGTTTGAGAACCGCTTCTTGAATCTAGGCCTGTCTTGAATTCCCAACCTATCTTTAGCAGCTTCACTCTCATAAGACCTTGTCCTTCTTGAGTCCTTATCCTTATCCTTCCTTTTTGCCCTAGCCTCCTCAACCCTTCTTGCATGCACCATGAGATGACCAATGTTCATGTTATCATGTAGCATAGCCGATTGACACTCCTCTTGTAAATCGTCCGATATACCTGTCACATATCGACTCATTTCGTCTCTAGGATCGGAGACCAAAGACGGAGCATATTTGGCCAATTGAGTAAATTTCAGAGAATACTCATGAACACTCATCGTTCCTTGGCGGAGATTGATGAATTCCACCAACTTCGTTTCCCTCATCTCTCTAGGGAAGAACCGATCAATGAAGGCCCCTTTGAATAACTCCCACGTCACTAACCCACTTCCAAGTGGCCTGTTGTCCTTCCATTGCGCATACCATATCTGAGCGACATCCTTGAGTTGGTATAAGGCCAACTCGGCATTCTCTCTAGATGACAGCCCCATAGTACACAAAATCTTGTGAACCTCATCAATAAATTCCTGAGGGTCTTCATCAACCTTCGACCCATAAAAGACAGGAGGATTCATTCGAGTGAAATCCCTAAGTCTGGAGGCCATAGTCTGTTCATGGACTCTAGGTGCCAAATCCCTATTGGCTTGGGCAGTCATAGCTTGGGATTGCACTGTTGCGGCTTGAGCTTGAGTAGTCATGGCTTGAGCCATTTGAGCAATAATAGCTCTCATCTGAGCTTCTGTCATCGGTGGAGGATCAGCAGGAACCTGATCATCAATAGCAACCTCTTCAAGAGGAGGAGCAGGTTCGTCATGAGGAATTCCCTCAGCAGCCATCTCTTCCTAAAGTCTTCGAGCCGCATTTCTTCTAGTATTCATCTCCTATAACCAAAACACCATGTTCTGGCGAAAGCATATACGACGTACATTCTAGGGGCACGATATAGATTTCCAACAAAGAGAATGATTCCTAATCATCAAATAAGTTCCTATGCATAAGTGTGGTGCGCTTCACAATTATGAATACAAACTTAAATAACGTGGTTGAGAGAGAGACGTTAACATCAAGGATATTCAACCTCATGCTCTGATACCAAGTTTGTCACATCCGGGTTTACCCCCCAGACGTAACCGGCTTCGTCGTCCTCTCGGAGGACTAAGACAAGCCTCTTAGCTTCGTCATAGCATTCATCGAATAAAAATTCAGAAAGAATTTAAAACTTTTTATCTAAAACTACTCGGAGGTTTACATAGACCTCTACATACATATCATTATATATATCAAGTATACATAGACTTGTTCATATACGAAGATTACTTAGTCTTCTACTTTTATTTCATACACTTATATATTTAGAAAATAATAGTCATAAAACCGTCTCATCTCATAAACCATCTATCGATTACAATAAGTCTTGGGCATAGCCCTACATCAAATGAAAGAAGCCGCATATAGGCTGTCTACTACATCGTCTCAAGAGAATAACGGAGTCAACATAGAATCATAGTATCTACACATCATAAAAGAGAGATATCGGCCACGTCCTCGAGAGAGTGAGGACCTACCACTTGGATGGCAAAATACCCAAGTCTTCCTTCCTAGCAATTTGGATCAAGCTCAACGACCCGAACCTAAAATGTTTGGGAAAAGGGAAAGAAAAGGGATTAGTACTCCACATGTACTAAGTATGGAATCTCATATACAATTACCAATCAAATATATTTAGAAAGGGACATTTATGAAAACATAATAGACTACATATGCAATTAAACCATAGCAAAGCAAAGCATACTAATGATAACCTTCAATAAGTCACAAGTGCAATGATCAAGTAAAATTACCATATCTCCTACTCAATCAAGTAACCTACCAAGACTACAATTAGCAATTTACTTACCAACATACTCTTCATGTCATGATACATCCTTCTTCAAGCAAGGACAACAACATTATATTCATAAGCATATTACTCAACATACAAACCATTTACATCATACCATCGCTTTACATGCATAATATTGACCTCTCAAAGTTCCTATCAAGGCAAACTAGTGCAAGGCGTAGGTAGAGTCCCATACCCCTACCTAAGCTATAGCCAACCTCTCAAGTTACTTTGATTAGCCTATACCTTATTCATTCATTTAGTTTAGGGAACATTTGCCTTAACCGACATAGACCACATAATCGAATGTGGAATCCGGTGTCATGAAACCTTACACCGATGGAAGGTGGTCTACCGGCCAAGGTAGAACCTAACGTGAACATAGCTATATCCACTAGTTAGTATCCTATGGTGGAAACATAGTTAATGGAGCTTGGGGGAAAGAACCACGGACATATCAACTCTACACCCTACTCGGGTCATGAGGCTATCCACCCCGTGAGGACCGTAATGAACCCTGCCTTCCTTTTTACAAGAAAGTGTCACCCCTCACATACAAGCTCACTCGGTGCTAAGCTAAGTTCCCTTTTATAGACGAGTCTTTAACCTTTGTTAACCATCTTAACTCAGTTAGATAGTAGTGTCAAGCCCTTTACATAACCATCATTGTAGCTCAATAAGAATTGTATGAGAATTAGTCCTTTCATTAACAATTCATATAGGTGAAGTCAACCCTCGTACATCTCATCATAATAGGGCATATCGTACAACTTCCCTATGTTACATTACACCGCAACCTCACAACCAACCTAAACATATCAATTCATGTATCATATCAACTTATCACATCAATCAAAGCATAGTTCAACATAACATTATCACTTGATGACAATTAACCATAATTTGAAGTAAAGACTAGGATCATCAAGACTTACCAATACTCCTCCCTAGTCCATCAATAAAGGACCATACCATTAACCCATAGATCAACCAATCTTAGATCATCACGTCAATGTAAGTCAATAATAAATCACAAGAACTAATCAAGGAGAAGCACTATACTATGAAGCAATACTACATCAAAGCTTAGTAACATGATCTCAAGTGTATCTTCTTAACTTATATTCAATATTCAAGAACATAGGTGTGAAGAACTTCAATTCATCATAATAGACCCATAATCAATGCAATGACAATCATTAAAGACCATTTAACTAATTAGGAGATCAATTCTATCAAACTCAACCTAATCCATATCAATTCTACATTTAGGGTTAAGGGTTAGGGGTCATCACACACAATCTAGATCAAACTACCACAATTTACCATAATCAAGTTACAATTCATGATAATCTATTCATTCTAAACCAAGGAATACCTAATTAACTCAATTCACATGATCAAATTCGGATTTGGATGAAACCCATAAGAAACTCAACTTTTTGGAAAAAGCTTTGAAGGAACCCTTTGAGGAAAGAATCTCAAAGGTGAATTAGATCCCATACCTTAAGGTTTGATGACGTTTTGATGGTGAATTTCGTGCTAATCCAGCCCCCAATGATCTCCCCAAGTTGATCTCCAATGGAGTCTTCCAATAGAGAGAGAAAGTAGAGAGAAGGAAGAGAGTTTTGTTTTTGAGAGAATGATTAGGCTAATGAGGGTTGGGTATTTATAGTAGGGTCTTAAGTCACTTAATTAGTCTATTTTAAACCCCTAATTACCCCTAAGACACTTAATTAATTAACTAACTAAAACTAACTTTTCCAAAACTGCCACAGACCTTCCACGACGGATCCCCGACGACGGTCCGTCGTGGTCGTGACGGACTGACATCCCTCCGTCCTGCACATCCGTCACGTTGGTCAGAGACTTGTGCAGGCGGAGGCTTTCTCCCCAAGCGCACGACAGTTCCACGACGACGAACCGTCGTGGCCGTGACGGACTGGCTTCCCTCCGTCCTGCACATCCATCACGTTGGTCAGAGACTTGTGCAGGCGGAGGAAAAGTCCAAGCGCTAAGGCTGGCATGACGGAGGCCTCGATGCCCCGTCGCGCCTATGACGCCCCGTCATGGGGTCCGTCATGCCCTGCTGCTTCAAGGGTCCTCCTCGAGGGTCCTTGTTTGGTCCTTGGGGAGTTGTCCCCTGACTTTTTCAACATGATACCATCCCACACAATATTTTACACCTATAGTTACAACCGTTTACCAAATTCTGACTCTTTAACTTGGTTAAATCAAAAGGACACTCTAGCCCTCTTATGAACCAATTTGTCGGACGTTTAAGAGATTCGGTTCCAACACCACTTCAAAGACTCTAAATATGCCTAATTGGCTAGGAACACTGGTTTAGATCCTAAGGAGTTCATTTAAGTCTTAACACATGACCTCGATATTTCAAAATGTTACATATTGGCAGCTCAACAAAGTCACTATAAAGAATATGTATCCACTTCCCAGAATAGATGATTTGTTCGAACAGCTCCAAGGGTCTAGTTTCTTCTCTAAGATTGATCTTCGTTCAGGGTATCATCAGCTTAGGGTTAGGGATGGAGATATCCCAAAGACAGCCTTTCGTACCCGTTATGGTCATTGTGAGTTCTTAGTTATGTCATTTGGTCTCACGAATGCACCTGCTGCATTTATGGACCTCATGAACCGAGTCTTCCGTGAATACCTTGACTCTTTCATCATAGTATTCATTGTCGACATCCTCATCTACTCTAGGACCAAAGAAGAGCATGAACAACATTTGAGATTAACCTTGCAGGTACCTAGACAACATCAGCTGTATGCCAAATTTAGCAAGTGTGAATTTTGGCTTAGATCAGTGACCTTCCTGGTCATGTTGTGTCTGATCAGGGTGTGGATATGGATCCCAGGAAGACTGAGGTTGTGAAGAACAACCAAAGCCTCTTGCTCCCACTGACATCCGTAGCTTTCTGGGATTGGCTGGTTACTCAGGTTCGTGGAGGGATTTTCTTCCATTGCTGCCCCACTGACAGCTTTGACTAAGAAGAAGGCCAAGTTTGAATGGACGGAGACTTGTGAGAAGAGTTTCCAGGAGCTCAAGAACAGACTCACTTCAGCCCTGGTGCTTACTTTGCCTAAGTGTGGTGAGAATTACACTGTTTATTGTGATGCATCTAGGGTTGGTGTGGGTTGTGTTCTTATGCAGGTTGGTAAGGTGATAGCTTATGCGTCCAGACAACTCAAGGTTCATCAGAAGAATTATCCCACTCATGACCTAGAGTTGGCAGCTGTGGTGTTTGCACTGAAGCTGTGGAGGCACTACTTGTATGGAGTGCATGTTGATGTGTTCAGATACCACAAGAGTCTCCAGTACGTGTTCACGTAGAGGGAGTTGAATCCACGTCAGCGGAGATGGTTGGAGCTGTTGAAAGACTATTATATGAATGTCCACTACTATCCAGGTAAGGCTAATATTGTAGCTGATGCTTTAAGAAGGACGAGCATGGTAAGTACAGCCCACGTTGAGGATGAGAAGAAGGAGTTGGTGAAAGATGTACATAGGCTGGACAGACTGGATGTGCGGTTGGTTGACCCTACTAGTGGGGGTGTTTCAGTTCATCCTAGTTCTGAATCATCCTTGGTAGTTAAAGTCAAGCAGGGTCAGCATCTTGATCCTGTATTTATGGAGCTGAAGGACTCAGTGTTGATAAAGATGAATGAGTCTTTCGCTTTGGGAGGTGACGATATACTTAGGTATTAGGACAGGCTGTGTGTACCAGATATGGATGATTTGCAAACCAGGATTGTTGCAGAGGCCCATGGTTCCATATATTCCATACATCCAGGTTCCACCAAGATGTATCATGATCTTAAGCAGATTTATTGGTGGGATGGCATGAAGAAGGACATTGCAGAATATGTGGCCAAGTGTCCTAATTGTCAGCAGGTTAAGGCAGAACATCTTAAGCCTGGTGGTCTTACTCAGATTATTGAGGTTCCGACTTGGAAGTGGCAGGCCATTAATATGGACTTTGTGTTTGGTCTTCCGAGGACTAGGAGATAGCATGACTCCATATGGGTTATTGTGGACAGGATGACTAAGTCTGCCCACTTAATCCCTGTGAAGTCTACTTACAGAGCCGAGGATTATGCAAGACTCTACATTGATGAGATGGTGAGATGGCATGTGATTCCTTTGTCTATCATTTCAGATAGAGGAGCTAAGTTTACTTCACATTTCTGGAGATCTTTCCAGAAGTGCTTGGGCACGCAGGTACAACTTAGCACTGCTTTTCATCTTCAGACTGATGGGCAGGCAGAGCGCACCATTCAGACATTGGAGGACATATTGAGAGAGTGTGATTGACTTCAGGGGTAGCTGGGATGACCATCTGCCTTTGATAGAGTTCTCGTATAATAATAGCTATCACTCCAGCATTGGGATGGCACCGTTTGAGGCACTGTATGGTAGGAGGTGTAGATCTGCAATTGGGTGATTCGAGGTTGGAGAGTCATCCATTTTGGGTCTAGAGATCATTCATGAGGCTTTAGAGAAGGTAAAAGTGATTAGGGACAGTTTGGCTACTGCTTACAGTCGGCAGAAGTCATATGCAGATAACAGAAAACGGCCCTTAGAGTTTGATGTTGGTGACCAGGTCTATCTGAAGATATCACCTATGAAGGGTGTGATGAGGTTTGGCAGGAAGGGGAAGTTGAGTCCGAGGTATGTTGGGCCATACGAGATCCTACAGCGTGTGGGTGAGGTTGCCTATGAGTTGGCATTACCTGCGGAGCTAGCTTCTTTCCATCCAGTCTTTCATGTATCCATGTTAAAGAAGTGCCTAGGTGATCCAGCATCGATTCTACCTGTGGAAGGTTTGGGGGTCGATGAAGACTTGTACTATGAGGAGGTACCTGTTGATATTTTAGACAGACAGATCAAGCGGCTGAGGAACAAGGAGATTGCCACAGTGAAGGTATTGTGGAGAAATCATCTTGTTGAGGGTGCTACGTGGGAGGCCGAGGCCGATATGAGATCCCGCTACCCTCATCTTTTAAGCTCTTGAGGTTAGACTTCCTACTCTTAAGTCTAGGTTTCCTTATCTCTCCATTTTTGTTGCTATTGCTTGACTATGCATAGTGATTATGTTATGATCTGACTGGCATTACGCTAGATAGTAGTAGTGTCATTCGGGAAAGAATGTTCCTAAGGGGGGGATAATGTAACAACCCTAAAAATGGTTAAGATAAGTAATACTTAATGTGTCAAGAATGCCTATGATTAGACCAGGGTTCACACGAATTGATGCGCGTCGAACCAGACCTCGGAACCCTTGCTACAGCCAAGCCAACTAACTTGGGGAGTTAGTTGAGCTTGGAAAGGTTGGGTCCAACCATGTAGGGCTCTCGAATACGAAGATTTACTCGAAGGAGTCTTTACCGGACTTAAAAAGAGGAAATCTTAAGTTTTAAGGGTCTAGGGGTAAAATGGTCTTTTACCAGGCTAAGGGTAATATCGTAATTACCCTAAATATATAATTAATTAATTATTTAATAAGGTGGAGGAAAAATTGGGGAGAGAGAGACGAAATGGAGCTCTTGAAGTTAAGTCTTGCTCCACACGGGTTCGAACCTAGGTGGGAGCAATGATTTAATGTGATTTTTTTTATTGGTGAATTAATTAATAAATTAATAATTAATGGCTGCTTTAAAAAGGAAAATTTTATTTCATTATTAATTATTATTTATTTATTAATTAATATGTTTTTATGACTAAGTCTCCTAGTTGACTAAGTCTAAACTACTTCACCTCTTTTAACTCTCTCTCACGCTCATCTCTCTCACGTTTCTCCATTAGTTTTTCATGATTACTCTTTGCAAAAACAACTACAAGAACATAAAAATTACTAGAGTTCTTCACACTTGAAGAACTCACACGAAAATATAAGAAAACAAGCTAAGTGAACACGTTAGGCAAAGAGAGGGTTTTTCCGTCAAAAGTTTTGTGTTGAAAACTTGGCTTGGACGTGAGTTTTGGAGAGTTTTTGGGCAGCAACTTCAAGTTTTGAACATCAAAATAAGGTATGGGTTTTCTTCTCTCTTGGTCCTTTTCCCAAGAGACCCCTTAAGGTTCATATTGTTCATTCGAAAACTAGGATTGTTTCCCCTTTTGCATGCCCCTTTCACTAGCTCCCAATGAATCGTAGGTTGGGTATGATTGCTGGTAGATTTAGGTATGTTATGATTTCTTAACGAACATGATTTTTTTTGTATAATTGAAATCGTAGGAAAGACAACCATGTATTCAAATGTTTGTGCAAGTGTGTGTATGTGTGAAAAGGTTACTGTGAATGAGGTTTAGATTTAGGCTTCAAGTTTGATAATGTTTTGGTTGTCATTTTACGTGTATAAACCTATGTAAATCGTGATGTTCATTAAAATGGAAGTGGGGATGATTTGAGTGTCAATAGTTTGGCTAAAAGAATCCATGAAATACACCCCAAAAAGTGTTAAACTATCCATGAATCTTCCCAAGTTTTAAAGTGGAAATATTGATGAAAATAAGTTAAGAAAATGATCAAGTGTACATCCAAAAATACAATTTTAGTTTAGGCTAAAGTTTAGTGAAGAAATCTGGAAAAGTTAGTAAATTTTAAAGAGGTGAGGCCACCAGGATTGGAACCTGTGACCTCACCCGTGTGACAATTTAAATTCGCGAAAAGGAAAGGGGTTGGGGGGATTCGAAATTGGGTCTACTGGTTGGGAAAGGAGAGAGCAACAATTTAAATATATAAATGGGAGGAGTGGGAATCGAACCCACGACCTCCAGGCAGCGATTGAAAGAAGAAAATTAAAGAAAACAAAATGTGAGGCGTGGGACTCGAACCCACGACCTCAAGCTGGAATGGAGAAGGGCGAATTAAATAAGAAAATAAAGTGAGGCTGTGGGGGCTCGATCCCACAACCTCACTGCCAAACGCCTAGCTAAGTAAATTTTAATTAAAAATAAAAATAAGGAGGCTGTGGGGGTTCGAACCCATAACCTCACAGCCCCTAGCGAAATTAAAAATAAAATAAGGAGACTGTGGGTTTCGAACCCACAACCTCCCAATTCCAGCGAAATAAAGACTAAAATAAAAAGACGCTGTGGGGGTTTGATCCCACAACCTCTTGGTCTAGGCGAAATGGGACAACAAAATTTTAAATGAAAAATAAAAGGGGTTGTGGGGGTTCGATCCCACAACCCTTCGGCTAAATAAAGGGAAAACCCAAGGAGAAAATAAAGATAGAATGTTGATGTTGGGGATCGATCTAGGGTCCCAATGTCATGAAGATTAAAAATAAAGTCAAGAAAAAATGTAAGTATTGTCCAAGTGGTTCGAACTTGGGTTCCCTTGCCCAAATTCCCGTATTGATACATAAGTCATACGTGAATTAAATGTTCAAGAATAATGCCACCTACTTAGATCAAAATCGAGATTTTGGCATATATACAAGATACATAAGTCTTGTACTACATAATCTTAGGAAGATATGAGTCACTTAACGAACTATGAATGAAGCCTCATGGCTTGTATGTATAGACCCATAAGTCTAGCTACGTTTAAAAATAAGTGAACCTAAGATGTATGTAATGAAATGAAGTAACCCTAGAATGAGTTAAGTATGAGTGTAAAACACACTAAATGGCCAAGTGCATTGGCATACGATGAAATGATTATTATGTAATAAAATGACAAAACCCTAGAATGGTTAAGTAAGAGTGTGAAACACACAAATGGCCAAGTATATTGGCATATGATGAAATGAACATTCACGTAAAATGGGGTGAGTAATTATGAAGAGCAATTGTGCTAATGTTAATGAATGTGGTGACAACATGATATGAGGATAATGTAAAAGATGAGAACAATCTCAAATGAGCCTAAGTAATTGTTACCAAAACGTACTCACCTATGAGAGTGTAAAGTTAATGAAGAGACCAGTCTCTATGAACAGTCTAATGAAAGTATTGAGAGTAACACAATTAATACTTATAATGAGATGAGAAATCATCTACTGAGCTATGATTTCCTCATACTAGAAGCCAGCTTTCATGACGTATGAGTTGAATGTAATGGAACTTTATACTGAGCACCGATAGACTAGCTATGAGCAATGATGCCTTCTTTTGGGAAGGGTGGAGGTTCACGTAACTCTCATGAGATGAGACTGTCCGGCTTGCCGGGTATGGGTCTCCTTATATCTCCTAGTCTTCGAACCTATACTGCCAATATAGGGATCTGGCGGGGTTAAATTCCCATGTACGCTCTCATATTTTGGATCACTTCGGCCGGTGATTCCACCTCTTTTCAGTGTGGGGGAGACATTGGATTTCATGATGCTCACATGATCTATGTCGGTTAAAGTTAAACTTCCCAATGAATGAAAGAGGCCAACCTCAAATGATGCACATAATGAAATGAATGATACCAAAGGTGTTAGGTTAGGATAATCAAGAGGTGAGCTAGACTCAAGTAATGACACTAGGTTATTCTTGATCATTGCACAGCAAACTCGATGAAAGTCTTAAACTACATCCTAGGAATAGCTGGTGTTCACACTAGCCTATGAACGAAATGAAATGAATTACGTATGAATGAATGATGCAGACTCTGTGTTTGCTAATGAAGACTCCCTAGTTGAGGTCCCATATGTTGAGGCCTCATTTTGGAAAGTCTTAATGTCAAATCCATGATTCTAAGGTCTCATGGCATATGAATGAATGTTATAAAAGATGTTATGTGCTATATGCTATGTGATATGTGTTATGTGTAAGATGTTATGTGTTGTGTGCAATATGATAAGTATGATGATGCATGTTACTCTCATGGCATGACTTTCCTAATCCAATTTGGAAAGCTCACTGACATTCCTATTCCAAATTTGTAAAGCTCACTGACTTTCCTAATCCAAATTTGGAAAGTTCACTAACTTTCCTAATCCCAATTTGGCAAGTCCACTGACTTGACTTTCCATAATCATGTTGTTAGGAAAGAGCTATTCTTACTCATGCATGTCCTTGGTGTGTGCTTGCATATACCCATACTTAGTACAAGTGTGTACTAATCCCATACAACTCTATATTTTTAGGTGCAGGCACAGGTGGACGCTAGAGCTTACAGGTTGACGTTGCAGCTATCCGGACGTGGAGCTTTCATCCGGACTTGTAGGCCCTCATGCTTTCGAGGATGTCTATCGTTACTATCTAGCTTAGATGTATGCTTTAGCTAGTACAGCATGTTCCACTAGTGTTTCTTTCTGTTTTTGTTTCAGACATTATATTGGTGCCATTTTGGCAATTATACATTTATAACAGTATTGAACTGTTTCTTTCATTTGATTATCTCTATATTAGATGGTTGATTTGTGAACGCCCATGATGTTAAGTTTAAAAATGTTTAGCATGAAATAATAAAAGAAAAAGTTCAAATTTTCCGCTAAAATTAACCTAGATGAAGTAAGAATGACGTATATAGGCTTGTCTGCGACCTCTGAGAGGTCAACGACGCCGGTCTCGTCTGGGGTCTAGATTCCGGTCGTGACACCCCTAGACCCTTCAAACCTAAGATTTCCCCTTTTTAAGTCCCGTAAAGACTCCTTCGAGTAAATCTTCATATTCGAGAGCCCTACATGGTTGGACCCAATCTTTCCAAGCTCAACTAACTCCCCAAGTTAGTTGGCTTGGCTGTAGCAAAGGTTCCGAGATCTGGTTCTACGCGCATAAATTCGTGTAAACCCTGGACTAATCATAGGCATTCTTGACACATTAAGCATTACTTATCTTATCCATTTTTAGGGTTGTTACATTATCCCCACCTTAGGAACATTCGTTCCCAAATGACACTACTACTATCTAGCATAATGCCAGTTAGATCATAACATAATCACTATGCACAGTCAATCAATAGCAACAAAAATGGAGAGATAAGGAAACTTAGACTTAAGAGTAGGAAGTCTAACCTCAAGAGCTAAAAAGATGAGGGTAGCGGGATCTCATATCATCCTCGGCCTCCCACGTAGCACCCTCAACAAGATGATTTCTCCACAATACCTTCACTGTGGCAATCTCCTTGTTCCTCAGCCGCTTGATCTGTCTGTCTAAAATCTCAACAGGTACCTCCTCATAGGACAAGTCTTCATCGACCCCCAAACCTTCCATAGGTAGAATCGATGCTGGATCACCTAGGCACTTCTTTAACATGGATACATGAAAGACTGGATAGACAGAAGCTAGCTCCGCAGGTAATGCCAACTCATAGGCCACCTCTTACCATACAGTGCCTCAAACGGTGCCATCCCAATGCTGGAGTGATAGCTATTATTATAAGAAAACTCTATCAAAGGCAGATGGTCATACAGCTACCCCTGAAGTCAATCACACACGCTCTCAACATGTCCTCCAATGTCGAATGGTGCGCTCTGCTTGCCCATCAGTCTGAGGATGAAAGGCAGTGCTAAGTTTTACATGCGTGCCCAAGCACTTCTGGAAAGATCTCCAGAAATGTGAAGTAAACTTAGATCCTCTATCTGAAATGATAGACAAAGGAATCACATGCCATCTTACCATCTCATCAATATAGAGTCTCGCATAATCCTCGGCTCTGTAAGTAGACTTCACAGGGATTAAGTGGGCAGACTTAGTCATCTTGTCCACAATAACCCATATGAAGTCATGCTGTCTCCTAGTCCTCGGACGACCAACCACAAAGTCCATATTAATGGCCTCTCACTTCCAAGTCGGAACCTCAATAATCTGAGTAAGACCGCCAGGCTTAAGATGTTCTGCCTTAACTTGTTGACAATAAGGACACTTGGCCACATATTCTGCAATGTCCTTCTTCATGCCATCCCTCCAATAAATCTGCTTAAGATCATGATACATCTTGGTGGAACCTGGATGAATGGAATATTTGGAACCATGGGCCCGTGCAACAATACTGGTCCAGAAATCATCCATATCTGGTACACACAGCCTGTCCTGATACCTAAGTATGTCGTCACCTCCCAAAGCGAAAGACTCATTCATCTTTATCAACACTGAGTCCTTCAGCTCCATAAACAGAAGATCGAGATGCTCACCCTGCTTGACTTTAACTACCAAGGATGATTCAGAACTAAGATGAACTGAAACACCCCCACTAGTAGAGTCAACCAACCGCACACCCAGTCAGGCCAGCCTGTGTACATCTTTCACCAACTCCTTCTTCTCATCCTCAACGTGGGCTGTACTTACCATGCTCGTCTTGCTCAAAGCATCAGCTACAACATTAGCCTTATCTGGATAGTAGTGGACATTCATATCATAGTCTTTCAACAGCTCCAACCATCTCCGTTGACGTAGATTCAACTCCCTCTGCGTGAACACGTACTGGAGACTCTTGTGGTCTGTGAACACATCAACATGCACTCCATACAAGTAGTGCCTCCGCAGCTTTAGTGCAAACACCACAGCTGCCAACTCCAGGTCATGAGTGGGATAATTCTTCTCATGAACCTTGAGTTGTCTGGACGCATAAGCTATCACCTTACCAACCTGCATAAGAACACAACCCAAACCAACCCTAGATGCATCACAATAAATAGTTTAATTCTCACCACACTTAGGCAAAGTAAGCACCGGGGCTGAAGTGAGTCTGTCCTTGAGCTCCTGCAAACTCTTCTCACAAGTCTCCGTCCATTCAAGCTTGGCCTTCTTCTTAGTCAAAGCTGTCAGTGGGGCAGCAATGGAAGAAAATCTCTCTACGAACCTGCGGTAGTAACTAGCCAATCCTAGAAAGCTACGGATATTAGTGGGAGCAAGAGGCTTTGGCCAATTCTTCACAGCCTCAGTCTTCCTTGGATCCACCTCCACACCCTGATCGGACACAACATGACCCAGGAAGGTCACTGATCTAAGCCAAAATTCACACTTGCTAAATTTGGCATACAACTGATGTTGTCTAAGTACCTGCAAGGTTAGTCTCAAATGTTGTTCATGCTCTTCTTTGGTCCTAGAGTAGATGAGGATGTTGTCAATGAATACTATGATCAAAGAGTCAAGGTATTCACGGAAGACTCGGTTCATGAGGTCCATAAATGCAGCAGGTGCATTCGTGAGACCAAATGACATAACTAAGAACTCATAATGACCATAACGGGTACGACAGACTGTCCTTGGGATATCTTCATCCCTAACCCTAAGCTGATGATACCCTGAACGAAGATCAATCTTAGAGAAGAAACTAGACCCTTGGAGCTGATCGAACAAATCATCTATTCCGGGAAGTGGATACTTATTCTTTATAGTTACTTTATTGAACTACCGATAATCGATACACATTCTAAGGGTTCCATCCTTCTTTTTCACAAACAACAGTGGAGCGCCCCAAGGGGATATGCTCGGTTGAATGAAACCCTTATCAGTGAGATCTTTTAACTGCAGCTTCAACTCCTTGAGTTCAGTTGGAGCCATCCTGTAGGGAGGAATTGAAATTGGTTTAGTATCGGGTTCTAAGTCGATACCAAAGTCAATCTCTCGAGGAGGAGGGACTCTAGGCAAATCATCACGAAATACATCTAGGAACTCATTCACTATAGGCACTGAGTCTATGGAAGGAATGTCATGATCTAAATCATTAACACTCACAATATGACACAATAACCCCTCGGATATCATTTTATTGGCCTTAAGGTTCAAAATCAAGGGATTAGGACGACTCGAGTTGTACCCCTCCCAGACTAGCTCCTCTTCATTAGGGAAACAAAATCTCACCACTCTACTACGACAATCCAAACAAGCATAACAACTGTGAAGTCAGTCCATTCCAAGAATAACATCAAAACCATGCATGGGTAACTCAACCAAGTCTGCACACATAGTCTTACCACTTACAACTATTGGGCAATCCTTGTATACTCTATCAGTTCTTACATTTTCTCCTAAAGATGTACTAACCACTATAGGATAATGCAGAACTTCAGGCAATATCTCAAAAGTGAGAGTAAGCAAAGGAGTTACAAAGGAAAGCGTAGATCCTGGATCAAGTAAAGCATAAACAGAAGTTGAGAATACTTGCAGCATACTTGTGACATTATCAGCGGACTTCTCCTGCTCCTCCCTTCCCTTCAGGGCATAGAATCTATTCCTCTTAGGAGGCTCGGCTGCTGCTGCACCCTGTGGATTAGGCCTAGGCTGAGCATTACCTCCAGCCTAACCTCTGTTCTGTGGGCAGTCTCTAAACATGTGCCCACTCTTACCGCAATTGAAGCAGGCATTAGTGCCCTGTCTTCGCTCTCCACTGTGAGCACGGCCACACATAGCACAGTTCTTTTTGGGATGCTGCATCTCACCTCCATTGCCCTTCTTGGGCTCAGGTCTTCCTCCTCTAGGTGTTGTACTCCTCTGAGAATTAGAGTTCCCAGAACTCTGCTGCCCCTTCTTGAACCTGGACTGCTCACGGACGACAAAATTATTTCTGTGGCCTCCATGGATGGGACCTGCCTGATTTTGAGGCTTAGGCCTCCTAGCATCACGAACGCCCCTCTTTTTGCGGCTGTCCACTACCTGCTGGACATGCACCATCAACCTGTAGAGGTCCATATTATCATAGAGCATCGCAGACCGACACTTCACCTCCAGATCTCCGTTGATTCCTGTGAGGAACCTGCTCATCTCATCCCTGCTGTTAGATAGAAGGGAAGTAGCATACCTGGATAACTTAACAAACTTTAGTACTCATCTCATCCTTGTTGTTAGATACTAGGGAAAGTATCATACCTAGATAGTTTAATAAACTTCACAGAATACTCCCTAACTGTCATTGATCCCTGCTTAAGGTTGATAAACTCTTCAACCTTTGCCTACCTCATCTCCCTGGGAAAGAATCTCTCTAGGAAGGTTGTCTTAAATAGCTCCAAAGTGACCGGAACTCCGCCCAAGGCTCGGCTATCCTGCCACATCTTGCACCAAGTCTGTGCAACATCCTTGAGCTGATAGGAAGTCATCTCAGCCTTCTCAATATCTGTGACCCCCATAGCCACCAAAATCATATGCACCGCATCCACAAACTCCTGGGGGTCCTCTGAAGTCTTAGACCCTATGAAAATAGGAGGATTCATCCTCGTGAAGTCTCTCAACCTATAAGCCATGCTACAAACCGGTGGGTTCTCCCTCTGAACATCCTGTCGATTGATCTGGGCAGTCATAGCCTAGGCCTGCATAGTGATGGCCTATGCCATCTGCGCCAGAGATGCCCGCACCTCCGCATCAGTCAACCCAGCTGGGTTAACCGGCATAGCCACTCCTTCAGCTGGAGCCTGGGGTGGAACCTGATTGCCCTCAGCAAGTGTACCTCCTCTCCTCTAACTAATGGTTCTCCTAGTATTCATTCTCTGAAAAGAACAAAGATTGATGCTAGACAAGCTCATAACACCAAGAAATTAGACATCAGGAAAAGCACGATAAGATCAGAAGAAGGGAAATTTTCCTACGCATCATGCAGTCTCTAATTCAGGATAGTGGTGCACTTCACTACCATGACTTAGAAACTACTCAATGTGGTTGATGTGAACTCATTATTCTCAAAATTTAACCTAGTGCTCTGATACCAACTTTGTCACGATCGAAATCTAGACCCCAGACGAGATCGGCGTCGTTGACCTCTCAGAGCTCGCAGACAAGCCTACATACGTCATTCTTACTTTATCTAGGTTAATTTTAGCAGAAAATTTGAACTTTTTATTTTCTTATTTCATGCTAAACATTTTAAACTTAACATCATAGGCGTTCACAAATCAACCATCTAATATAGAGATAATCAAATGAAAGAAACAGTTCATAATTGCATTAAACGTATTTTTGCCAAAATGGAACCAATACAAAGTATGAAAAGAAAGTGGGAAAGAAACACTAGTGGAACATGCTCCACTAGCTAAAGCCTACATCTAAGCTAGATAATAATGGTAGACATCCTCGAAAGTATGAGGGCCTATCAAGTCTGGATGAAAGATCCACGTCCGGATAGCTGCAACGTCAACCTGTAAACTCTAAAGTCCACCTATGCCTACACCTAAAAATATAGAGTTGCATGGGATTAGTACACACTTGTACTAAGTATGGGTATATGCAAGCACACACCAAGGATATGCATGAGTAAGAATAGCTCTTTCCTAACAACATGATTATGGAAAGTCAACTTAGTGGACTTGCCAAATTGGGATTAGGAAAGTTAGTGAGCTTTCCAAATTTGTATTAGAAAAGTTAGTGAGCTTTCTAAATTTGGATTAGGAAAGTCAATGACCTTTCCAAATTTGGATTAGGAAAGTCATGCCAGGAGAGTAACATGCATCATCATACTTATCATATTTCACACAACACATAACATCTTACACATAACACATATCATATTGCATATAGCACATAACATCTTTCATATCATTCATTCATATGCCATGAGACCTTGGAATCATGGACTTGACATTAAGACTTCCCAAAATGAGGGCTCAACATATGAGACCTCAACTAGGGAGCGTTCTTTAACAAACACAGAGTCTGCTTCATTCATTCATTCGTACTTCATTTCATTCATTCATAAGCTAGTGTAAACACCAGTTATACCTAGGATGTAGTTTAAGACTCTTATCGGGTTTGCTGTGCAATGATCAAGAATAACCTAGTGTTATTACTTGAGTCTAGATCACCTCTTGATTATCCTATCCTAACACCTTTGGTATCGTTCATTTCATTATGTGCATCATTTGAGGCTGGCGTCATTCATTTGTTGGGAACTTTAACTTTAACCAACATAGATCATGTGAGCATCATGAAATCCAGTGTCTCCCCCACACCGAAAAGAGGTGGAATCACCGGCCAAAGTGACCCAAAACATGCTAGCGTACATGGGAATTTAACCCCGCCAGATCCCTATATTGGCAGTATAGGTTCGAAGACTAGGAGATATAAGGAGACCCATACTCGGCAAGCCGGACAGTCTCATCTCATGAGAGTTACGTGAACCTCCGCCCTTCCTGAAAAAAGGCATCACCGCTCATAGTTAGTCTATCGGTGCTCAGTATAAAGTTCCATTATTCAACTCATACGTCATGGAAGCTGGCTTCTAGTATGAGGACCTCATAGTTCATTAGATGATTTCTCATCTCATCATTAGTATTAAGTGTGTTAATCTAAATACTTTCATTAGAGTGTTCATAGAGACTGGTCTCTTCATTAACTTTACACTCTCATAGGTGAGTACGTTTTGGTAACATTTACTTAGGCTCATTAAGATTGTTCTCATCTTTTACATTAGCCTAATGTCATGTTGTCACCACATTCATTAACATTAGCACATTTTCTCTTCATAATTACTCACCCCTTTTTACGTGAATGTTCATTTCATCATATGCCAATGCACTTGTCCATTTGTGTGTTTCACACTCTTAATTAACCCTTCTAGGGTTTCATCATTTTATTACATTATAATCATTTCATCGTATGCCAATGCACTTGGACATTTAGTGTGTTTTACACTCGTACTTAACCCTTCTAGGGTTACATCATTTCATCACATACATCTTAGGCTCACTCATATTTAAACGTATGCTAGACTTATGGGTCTATACATAAAAGCCATGAGGCTTCATTCATAGTTTGTTTAAGTGATTAATATCTTCCTAAGATTATGTAGTACAAGACTTTTGCAACTTGTATGTATGCCAAGATCTCGATTTCAATCTAAGTAGGCGGCATTATTCTTGAACATTTAATTCACGTATGACTTATGTATCAATACGGAATTTGGGGCAAGGGAACCCGGTTTCGAATCCCTTCGACAACACTTACATTTTTCATTTATTTTACTTTTGGTCCACATGACATTGGGACCCTAGATACATTCCCTATTTATTTTTCTCCTTGGAATCTCCTCCTACTTGGCCGAAGGGTTGTGGGATCGAACCCCCACAGCCCCTTTTATTTTTTTCATTTAATTCTCCTTGTCTAATTGGAATAGACCATGAGGTTGTGGGATCAAACCCCCACAGCCTCTCTTTATTTTTCTTTTATTTCGCAGCTCCTACCTTGAGGTCGTGGGTTCAATTCCCACGCCTCTCAATTCTTTTATCTTGATTTTCCTCTTAACTCCTTTCACTGCATTGAGGTCGTGGGTTCGATTCCCATGCCTCACATTCCTTTTCGTTTATTTTTCCTTTACTTCTTTACTCTCTTTCACTGCCTTGAGGTCGTGGGTTCGATTCCCACGCCTCACATTCCTTTTCTTTTATTTTTGCTTTACTTGCACTCGCTGCCTGGAGGTCGTGGGTTCGATTCCCACGCCTCCCATTTTATTTTATAAATTCTTGTACTTTACCTTTCAGCCAGCACACCCGAGATCAATTCCCCTTCACCCCACTTCCCTTTTCACGTTTTTAAGGCTGTTCACGGGTGACGTCATAGGTTCAAATCCTGGTGGCCTCATCCATTTACATACAAATAATTTCCAGATTTATTCATCATTATTTAGCCTAAACCAAACTTGTAAGTTTGCTGGAAATTTAGTCATTTTTCAACTCATTTTCACCAACACTTTCACTTGAACTCTTAGGGAAATTCATAGATCATATATTACGTTTTGGGGTGCATTTTCATAAATTCGTTTAGCCAAAAGATTGGTACTCAAATCAGCCACACTTTCATTTTAATGAACATCACGATTTACATAGGTTTATGCACGTAAAATGACAACCATAACATTATCAAATTTGGAGCCTTAACCCGAGGACCTTAGTCACTATAACATGCTTGCACACACACACTTGCACATAAATTCGAACAAATGGTTGTCTTTCATACGATTTCAAGTACACAAATATCATCATATTCATCACGAAAACATAACATACACCTAAATCTACCAGCAATCATACCCAACCTACGATTCATTGGGAGCTAGTGACAAGGGCATGCAAAGGGGGAACAATCCTAATTTTCAGACTGAATAATCTGAACCTTAAGGGGTCTCTTGGGAAAGGGACCAAGAGAGAAGAGAACCCATACCTTTTTGACATTAAACCATTGAATTGCTGCCCAAAAACTTCACCCAAGATCACGTCTAAGCATCCTCAATGTCAACTCCACTCGACGGACAACCTCCCTTAGCCTAGTGTGCAATTAACGTTTGTTTTCTTGTGATTTCGTGTGAGTTCTTCAAGTGTGAAGAACTTGGTTTATTTTTTTGCTCTTGACTCTTATTTTGGCAGAGAGAATACGTGAGAAAGAAGAAGAGAGATTGAGCGTGAGAGTTGAGAGATAAACGTGAGAGAGTGGGAGTTGTAGGAGGCTTAGGAGTCTAGTTTAAGGACTTAGTCAATAAGGTTTTGTTTATTTAATAAAATTCTGATTTCAATTTTATTTTAAATCAGCTAATGAATAATAATTATTAATTAATTACATTAATTACATAGCTTAAATAAAAATCACTTTAATTCATTGCTTCCACCTAGGTTTGAACCCGGGTGGAGCAAGACTTTACTTCAAGAGCCCATTCTCGGCCCTCTCTCCCCAAATTGCCCCTCCACGTTATTAAATAAATAATTAATTATATATTTAGGGTAATTACGATACTACCCTTAGCCAGGAAAAAGACCATTTTACCCCTAGACCTTTCAAACCTAAGATTTCCCCTTTTTAAGTCTGATAAAGACTCCTTCGAGTAAATCTTCGTATTCGAGAGCCCTACATGGTTGGACCCAACCTTTCCAAGCTCAACTAACTCCCCAAGTTAGTTGGCTTGGATGTAGCAAGGGTTCTGAGGTCTGGTTCTACGCGCATCAATCCGTGTGAACCCTGGACTAATCATAGGCATTCTTCACACATTAAGCATTACTTATCTTATCCATTTTTAGGGTTGTTACATTATCCCCCCTTAGGAACATTCGTCCCCGAATGACACTACTACTATCTAGCGTAATGCCAGTCATATCATAACATAATAACTATGCACAGTCAAGCAATAGCAAAAAAAATTGAGAGAAAAGGAAACTTAGACTTAAGAGTAGGAAGTCTAACCTCAAGAGCTGAAAAGATGAGGGTAGCGGGATCTCATATCGGCCTCGGCTTCCCATATAGCACCCTCAACAAGATAATTTCTCCACAATACCTTCACTGTGGCAATCTCCTTGTTCCTCAGCCGCTTGATCTGTCTGTCTAAAATCTCAATAGGTACCTCCTCATAGGACAATTCTTCATCGACCCCCAAACCTTCCATAGGTAGAATCGATGCTGGATCACCTAGGCACTTCTTTAACATGGATACATGAAAGACTGGATGGACAGAAGCTAGATCGGCAGGTAATGCCAACTCATAGGCCACCTCACCCACACTCTTTAGGATCTCGTATGGCCCAACATACCTAGGACTCAACTTCCCCTTCCTGCCAAACCTTATCACCCCCTTCATAGGTGATATCTTCAGATAGACCTGGTCACCAACATCAAACTCTAAGGGCCATTTTTTTGTTATCTACATATGACTTCTGCCGACTCTAAACAGTATCCAACCTGTCCCTAATCACTCTGACCTTCTCTAAAGCCTCATGAATGATCTCTGGACCCAAAATAGATGACTCTCCAACCTCGAACCACCAAACTGGAGATCTACACCTCCTACCATATAGTGCCTCAAACGGTGCCATCCCAATGCTGGAGTAATAGCTATTATTATACGAGAACTCTATCAAAGGCAGATGGTCATCCCAGCTACCCCTGAAGTCAATCACACACGCTCTCAACAAGTCCTCCAATGTCTGAATGGTGCGCTCTGCCTGCCCATCAGTCTGAGGATGAAAGGCAGTGCTAAGCTTTACCAGCGTGCCCAAGCACTTCTGGAAAGATCTCCAGAATATGTGAAGTAAACTTAGCTCCTCTATCTGAAATGATAGACAAAGGAATCCCATGCCATCTCACAATCTCATCCATGTAGAGTGTCGCATAATCCTCGGCTCTGTAAGTAGACTGCACTGGGATAAAGTGGGAAGACTTAGTCAATCTATCCACAATAACCCATATGGAGTCATGCTACCTCTTAGTCCTCGAAAGACCAACCACGAAGTCCATATTAATGGCCTCCCACTTCCAAGTCGAAACCTCAATAATCTGAGTTAGACCGCCAGGCTTAAGATGTTCTGCCTTAACCTACTGACAATTAGGATACTTGGCCACATATTCTGCAATGTCCTTCTTCATGCCATCCCACCAATAAATCTGCTTAAGATCATGATACATCTTGGTGGAACCTGGATGTATGGAATATCTAGAACCATGGGCCTCTGCAACAATCCTGGTCCGCAAATCATCCACATCTGGTACACACAGCCTGTCCTGATACCTAAGTATGCCATCACCTCCCAAAGAGAAAGACTCATTCATCTTTATCAACACTGAGTCCTTAAGCTCCATCAACACAGGATCTAAATGCTGACCCTGCTTGACTTCAACTACCAAGGATGATTCAGAACTAGGATGAACTGAAACACCCCGACTAGTAGAGTAAACCAATCGCACAACCAGTCTGGCCAGTCTGTGTACATCTTTCACCAACTCCTTCTCATCCTCAACGTGGGCTGTACTTCCCATGCTCATCCCGCTCAAAGCATCAGCCATAACATTAGCCTTACCTGGATGGTAGTGAACATTCATGTCATAATCCTTCAACAGCTCCAACCATCTCCGCTAACGTAGATTCAACTCCCTCTGTGTGAACACGTACTGGAGACTCTTGTGCTCTGTGAATACATCCACATGCACTCCATACAAGTAGTACCTCCACAGCTTTAGTGCAAACACCACAGCTGCCAACTCAAGTTCATGAGTGGGATAATTCTTCTCATGAACCTTAAGCTGTCTGGACGCATAGGCTATCACCTTACCAACCTGCATAAGAACACAACCCAAACCAACCCTAGATACATCACAGTAAACAATGTAATTCTCACCACACTTAGGCAAAGTAAGCACCGGGGCTGAAGTGAGTCTGTCCTTGAGCTCCTGGAAACTCTTCTCACAAGTCTCCGTCCATTCAAACTTGGATTTCTTCTTAGTCAAAGCTGTCAATGGGGCAGAAATGGAAGAAAAGCCCTCCACAAACCTGCGGTAGTAACCTGCCAATCCCAGAAAGCTACGGATGTCAGTGGGAGTAAGAGGCTTTGGCCAGTTCTTCACAGCTTCAGTCTTCCTGGGATCCACCTCCATGCCCTGATCGGACACAACATGACCCAGGAAGGTCACTGATCTAAGCCAAAATTCACACTTGCTGAATTTGGCATACAACTGATGTTGTCTAAGTACATGCAAGGTTAGTCTCCAATGCTGTTCATGCTCTTTCTTTGGTACTAGAGTAGATAAGAATGTCATCAATGAATACTATGATGAAAACGTCTAGGTATTCACGGAAGACTCGGTTCATGAGGTCCATAAATGCAGCAGGTGCATTCGTAAGACCAAATGACATGACTAAGAAGTCATAATGACCATAACGGGTACGACAGACTGTCCTTGGGATATCTTCATCCCTAACCCTAAGCTGATGATACCCTGAACGAAGATCAATCTTAGAGAAGAAACTAGACCCTTGGAGTTGATCGAACAAATCATCTATTCTGGGAAGTGGATACTTATTCTTTATAGTGACTTTGTTGAGCTGCCGATAATCGATACACATTCTAAGGGTTCCATCCTTCTTTTTCACAAACAACAGTAGAGCGCCCCAAGGGGATATGCTCGGCTGAATGAAACCCTTATGAGTGAGATCTTTTAACTGCAGCTTCAACTCTTTGAGTTCAGCTGAAGCCATTCTGTAGGGAGGAATTGAAATTGGTTTAGTATCGGGTTCTAAGTCGATATCAAAGTCAATCTCTCGAGGGGGAGGGACTCCAGGCAAATCATTAGGAAATACATCTAGGAACTCATTCAGTACAGGGACTGAGTCTATGGAAGGGATGTCATGATCTAAATCATTAACACTCACAAGATGACACAATCACCCCATGGACATCATTTTATTGGCCTTAAGGTTCGAAATCAAGGTATTAGGACGACTCGAGTTGTACCCCTCCCAGACTAGCTCCTCTTCATCAGGGAAACGAAATCTCACCACTCTACTACGACTGTCCAAACAAGCATAACAACTGTGAAGCCAGTCCATGCCAAGAATAACATCAAAATCATGCATGGGTAACTCAACCAAGTCTGCACACATTGTCTTACCACTTACAACTATTGGGCAATCCTTGTATACTCTATCAGTTCTTACATTTTATCCTAAAGGTGTAGTAACCACTATAGGATCATGCAGAACTTCAGGCAATATCTCAAAAGTGAGAGCAAGCAAAGGAGTTACAAAGGAAAGCGTAGACCCTGGATCAAGTAAAGCATAAACAGAAGTTGAGAATACTTACAGCATACCTGTGACCACATCAGCGGACTTTTCCTACTCCTCCCTGCCCTTCAGGGCATAGAACCTATTCCTCTTAGGAGGCTCGGCTGCTGTTGCACCCTGTGGATTAGGCCTAGGCTGAGCATTACCTACATCCTGACCTCTGTTCTGTGGGCAGTCACTAAACATGTGCCCACTCTTACCGCAATCCAAGCAGGCATTAGTACCCTATCTGCACTCTCCACTGTGAGCACGGCCACACTTAGCACATTTCTTTTTGGGACGCTGCATCTCACCTCCATTGCCCTTCTTAGGCTCAGGTATGCCTTCTCTAGGTGATGTACTCCTCTGAGAATTAGAGTTCCTAGAACTCTTTTGCCCCTTCTTGAACATGGGCTGCTCACGGACGCCAAAATTGTTTATGTGGCCTCCATTGCTGGGACCTGCCTGATCTTGAGGCTTAGGCCTCCTAGCATCATGAACACCCCTCTTCTTGCGGCTGTCCTCTACCTGCTGGACATGCACCATCAACCTAGAAAGGTCCATGTTATCATGGAGCATCGCACACCGACACTCCTCCTCCAGATCTCCGTTGATTTCTGTGAGGAACCTGCTCATCTCATCCCTTCTATTAGATACAAGGGAAGTAGCATACCTAGATAATTTAACAAACTTCACTACTCATCTCATCCTTGCTGTTAGATACTATGGAAAGTAGCATACCTGGATAGTTTAACAAACTTCAGGGAATAATCCCTGACTGTCATAGATCCTTGCTTAAGGTTGATAAACTCCTCACCCTTTGCCTCCCTCATCTCCCTAGGAAAGAATCTCTCTAGGAAGGCTTTCTTAAACAGCTTCCAAGTGACTGGAACTCCGCCCAAAGCTTGGCTATCCTGCCACATCTTACACCAAGTCTGTGCAACATCCTTGAGCTGATAGGAAGCCAGCTTAGCCTTCTCAGTATCTGTGGCCCCCATAGCCACCAGAATTTTATGCACCTCGTCCACAAACTCCTGGGGATCCTCTGAAGTCTTGGACCCTTTGAAAATAGGAGGATTCATCCTGGTGAAATCTCTCAGCCTGTCAGCCATGCTACGAACTGGTGGGTTCTCCCTCTGAAAATTCTGTCGGTTGACCTGGTCAGTCATGGCCTGGGCCTGCATAGTGATGGCCTGCGCCATCTGAGACAGAGATGCCCACACCTCTTCATCAGTCAACCCAGCTGGGTTAACCGGCATAGCCACTCCATCAGCTGGAGCCTGGGGTGGAACCTGGTTGTCCCCAGCAGATGCTCCTCCTCTCCTCTGACCAACGTTTCTCCTAGTATTCATTCTCTAAAAACAATAAGAATTGATGTTAGACCCGCTCATAACACCAAGAAATCAGACATTAGGAAAAGCACGATAAGATCAGAAGAAGGGAAATTTTCCTATGCATCATGCAGTCTCTAATTCAGGATAGTGGTGCACTTCACTACCATGACTTAGAAACTACTCAATGTAGTTGATGTGAACTCATAATTCTCGAAATTTAACCTAGTGCTCTGATACGAACTTTGTCACGACCGAAATCTAGACCCCAGACGAGACCAGCGTCGTTGACCTCTCAGAGGTCGCATACAAGCCTACATACGTCATTCTTACTTCATTTAGGTTAATTTTAGCGGAAAATTTGAACTTTTTGTTTTGTTATTTCATGCTAAACATTTTTAAACTGAACATCATGGGCGTTCACAAATCAACCATCTAATATAGAGATAATCAAATGAAAGAAACAGTTCAATACTATAATAAATGTATAATTGCCAAAATGGCACCAATACAATCTCTGAAATAAAAGAAACACTAGTGGAACATGCTCCACTAGCTAAAGCCTACATCTAAGCTAGATAGTAACGATAGACATCCTCAAAAGCATAAGGGCCTACCAAGTCCGGATGAAAGCTCCACGTTCGGATAGCTGCAAAGTCAACCTGTAAGCTCTAGCGTCCACCTGTGCCTGCACCTAAAATATAAAGTTGTATGGGATTAGTACAAACTTGTACTAAGTATGGGTATATGCAAGTACACACCAAGGACATGCATGAGGAAGAATATCTCTTTCCTAACAACATGATTATGGAAAGTCAAGTCAGTGGACTTGCCAAATTGTGATTAGGAAAGTTAGTGAACTTTCCAAATTTGGATTAGGAAACTCAGTGAGCTTTCCAAATTTGGATTAGGAAAGTCAGTGAGCTTTCCAAATTGGATTAGTAAAGTCATGCCATGAGAGTAACATGCATCATAATACTTATCATATTGCACACAGCACATAACATCTTACACATAACACATATCACATAGCATATAGCACATAACATCTTTTATAACATTCATTCATATACCATGAGACCTTGGAATCATGGACTTGACATTAAGACTTTCCAAAATGAGGGCTTAACATATGGGACCTCAACTAGGGTGTCTTCATTAGCAAACACATAGTCTGCTTCATTCATTCATACGTACTTTATTTCATTTCGTTCATAGGCTAGTGTGAACACCAGCTATACATAGGATGTAGTTTAAGACTTTCATCGGGTTTGCTGTGCAATGATCAAGAATAACCTAGTGTCATTACTTGAGTCTAGCTCACCTCTTGATTATCCTAACCTAACACCTTTGGTATCATTCATTTCATTATGTACATCATTTGAGGCTGGCCTCATTCATTCATTGGGAACTTTAACTTTAACCGACATAGATCATGTGAGCATCATGAAATCCAGTGTCTCCCCCACACCAAAAAGAGGTGGAATCATCGGCCAAAGTGACCCAAAACATGCTAGCGTACATGGGAATTTAACCCCGCCAGATCCCTATATTGGCAGTATAGGTTCGAAGACTAGGAGATATAAGGAGACCCATACCGGGGAAGCCGGACAGTCTCATATCATGAGAGTTACGTGAACCTCCGCTCTTCCAGAAAGAAGGCATCACTGCTCATAGCTAGTCTATCGGTGCTCAGTATAAAGTTCCATTTCATTCAACTCATACGTCATGGAAGCTGGCTTCTAGTATGAGGACCTCATAGCTCATTAGATGATTTCTCATCTCATCATTAGTATTAAGTGTGTTAATCTTAATACTTTCATTAGAGTGTTCATATAGACTGGTCTCTTCATTAACCTTACACTCTCATAGGTGAGTACGTTTTGGTAACAATTACTTAGGCTCATTTGAGATTGTTCTCATCTTTTACATTAGCCTCATATCATGTTGTCACCACATTCATTAACATTAGAACAATTGCTCTTCATAATTACTCACCCCATTTTACGTGAATGTTCATTTCATCATATGTCAATATACTTTGCCATTTGTGTGTTTCACACTCTTACTTAACCCTTCTAGGGTTTCATCATTTCATTACATAATAATCATTTCATCGTATGCCAATGCACTTGTCCATTTAGTGTGTTTTACACTCGTACTTAACCTATTCTAGGGTTACTTCATTTCATTACATACATCTTAGGTTCACTTATTTTTAAACGTATGCTAGACTTATGGGTCTATACATACAAACCATGAGGCTTCATTCATAGTTCGTTAAGTGACTCATATCTTCCTAAGATTATGTAGTACAAGACTTATGTATCTTGTATATATGGAAAAAGCTGGATTTCGATATACGTAGGTGGCATTATTCTTGAACATTTAATTCACGTATGACTTATGTATCAATACGGGAATTTGGGCAAGGGAACCCAAGTTCGAACCACTTGGACAATACTTACATTTTTTCTTGACTTTAGTTTTAGTCTTCATGACATTGGGACCCTAGATCGAGCCCCAACATCAACATTCTATCTTTATTTTTCTCCTTGGGTTTTCCCTTTATTTAGCCGAAGGGTTGTGGGATCGAACCCCCACAACCCCTTTTATTTTTCATTTAAAATTTTGTTGTCCCATTTCGCCTAGACCAAGAGGTTGTGGGATCAAACCCTCACAGCCTCTTTTTATTTTAGTCTTTATTTCGCTGGAATTGGGAGGTTCCTCCTAATTTTATTTTTAATTTCGCTAGGGGCTGTGAGGTTGTGGGTTCGAACCCCCACAGCCTCCTTATTTTTATTTTTAATTAAAATTTACTTAGCTAGGCGTTTGGAAGTGAGGTTGTGGGATCGATCCCCCACAACCTCGCTTTATTTTCTTATTTAATTCGCCCTTCTCCTTTCCAGCCTTGAGGTCGTGGGTTCGATTCCCACGCCTGACATTTTGTTTTCTTTAATTTTCTTCTTTCAATCGCTGCCTGGAGGTCGTGGGTTAGATTCCCATGCCTCCCATTTATTTATTTAAATTGTTGCTCTCTCCTTTCCAAACCAGTAGACCCAATTTCGAATCCCCCCAACCCCTTTCCTTTTCGCGAATTTAAATTGTCACACGGGTAGGTTCGAATCCTGGTGGCCTCACCCCTTTAAAATTCACTAAATTTTCCAGATTTCTTTAGTAAACTTTAGCCTAAACTAAAATTGTATTTTTGGCTGTACACTTGATCATTTTCTTAACTTATTTTCATCAATATTTCCACTTGAAAACTTGGGAAGATTTATGGATCGTTTAACACTTTTTGGGGTGTATTTCATGGATTCGTTTAGCCAAACTATTGACACTCAAATCAGCCCTACTTCCATTTTAATGAACATCACGATTTACATCGGTTTATACACGTAAAATGACAACCATAACATTATCAAACTTGAAGACTAAATCGAAACCTCATTCACAGTGCATTCACAGTAACCTTTTCGAACATAAACACACTTGCACAAACTTTCAAATCCATGGTTGTCTATCCTACGATTTCAAGTATACAAACAAAATCATGTTCATCACGAAATCATAACATACATAAATCTACCAGCAATCATACCCAACCTACGATTCATTGGGAGCTAGTGATAGGGGCATGCAAAAGGGGAAACAATCCTAGTTTTCGAATGAACAATATGAACCTTAAGGGGTCTCTTGGGAAAAGGACCAAGAGAGAAGAAAACCCATACCTTATTTTGACGTTCAAAACTTGAAGTTGCTGCCCAAAAACTCTCCAAAACTCACGTCCAAGCCAAGTTTTCAACACAAAACTTTCGACGGAAAAACCCTCTCTTTGCCTAACGTGTTCACTTAGCCTGTTTTCTTATATTTTCGTGTAAGTTCTTCAAGTGTGAAGAACTCTAGTAATTTTTCTGTTATTGTAGTTGTTTTGGCAGAGAGTAATTGTGAAAAACAAATGGAGAAACGTGAGATAGATAAGCGTGAGAGAGAGTTAAAAGAGGTGAAGTAGTTTAGACTTAGTCAACTAGGAGACTTAGTCATAAAAACATATTAATCAATAAATAAATAATAATTAATAATAAAATCTGATTTTCCTTTTTAAATCAGCAATTAATTATTAATTTATTAAATTAATTCACCAATAAAAAAATCACATTAAATCATTGCTCCAACCTAGGTTCGAACCCGGGTGGAGAAAGACTTAACTTCAAGAGCTCCATTTCGTCTCTCTCTCCCCAATTTGCCCCTCCACCTTATTAAATAATTAATTAATTATATATTTAGGGTAATTACGATATTACCCTTAGCCTGGTAAAAAACCATTTTACCCTAGACCCTCAAAACTTAAGATTTCCTCTTTTTAAGTCCGGTAAAGACTCCTTTGAGTAAATCTTCGTATTCGAGAGCCCTACATGGTTGGTCCCAACCTTTCCAAGCTCAAATAACTCCCCAAGTTAGTTGGCTTGTCTGTAGCAAGGGTTCCGAGGTCTAGTTCTATGCACATCAATCCGTGTGAACCCTGGTCTAGTCGTAGGCATTTATGACACATTAAGCATTTCTTATCTTATTCATTTTTAGGATTGTTACAAGGGGTAAAATGGTCTTTTACCTGGATAAGGGTAGTATTTTAATTACCCTAAATATATAATTAATTATTTAATTTAATAAGGTGGAGGGGCAATTTGGGGAGAGAGGGCTGAAAATGGGCTCTTGAAGTGAAGTCTTTCTCCACCCGGGTTCGATCCTAGGTGGAAGCTATGAATTAAAGTGATTTTTATTTAAGCTATTGAATTAATGTAATTAATTAATAATTATTATTCATTAGCTGATTTCAAATAAAATAGAAATCAGATTTTATTAAATAAACAAAACCTTATTGACTAAGTTCTAAAACTAGACTCCTAAGCCTCCTACAATTCCCACTCTCTCACGTTTATCTCTCAACTCTCAAGCTCAATCTCTCTTCTTCTTTCTCACGTATTCTCTCTGCCAAAATAAGAGTCAAGAGCATAAAAATAAACCAAGTTCTTCACACTTGAAGAACTCACACAAAATCACAATATAACAAACGTTAATCGCACACTTGGCTAAGGGAGGTTGTCCGTCGAGTGGAGTTGACATTGAGGAGGCTTAGACATGATATTGGGTGAAGTTTTTGGGCAGAAAGTCAAGGGTTTAACGTCAAAAAGGTTTTGAGCCCTCATTTTGGGAAGTCTTAATGTCGAGTCCATGATTCCAAGGTCTCATGGAATATGAATGAATGATATGAAAGAGGTTATGTGCTATATGCAATATTATATGTGCTATGTGTAAGATGTTATGTGTTGTGTGAAATATGATAAGTATGATGATGCATGTTACTTTCATGGCATGACTTTTCTAATCCAAATTTGGAAAGCTCACTGACTTTCCTAATCCAAATTTAGAAAGCTCACTAACTTTCCTAATCCAAATTTGGAAAGCTCACTAACTTTCCTAATCCCAATTTGGCAAGTCCACTGAGTTGACTTTCCATAATCATGTTGTTAGGAAAGAGCTATTCTTACTCATGCATGTCCTTGGTGTGTGCTTGCATATACCCATACTTAGTACAAGTGTGTACTAATCCCATACAACTCTATATTTTTAGGTGTAGGCACAGGTGGACTCTAGAGCTTACAGGTTGACGTTGCAGCTATCCGGACGTGGAGCTTTCATCCAGACTTGGTAGGCCCTCATGATTTCGAGGATGTCTATCGTTACTATCTAGCTTAGATGTAGGCTTTAGCTAGTGGAGCATGTTCCACTAGTGTTTCTTTCTGTTTTTATTTCAGACATTGTATTGGTGCCATTTTGGCAAAAATACATTTAATGCAATTATGAACTATTTCTTTCATTTGATTATCTCTATATTAGATGGTTGATTTGTGAACGCCTATGATGTTAAGTGTAAAATGTTTAGCACGAAATAAGAAAATAAAAAGTTCAAATTTTCTGCTAAAATTAACCTAGATGAAGTAAGAATGACGTATGTAGGCTTGTCTGTGACCTCTGAGAGGTCAACGACGCCGGTCTCGTCTGGGGTCTAGATTTCGGTCGTGACAAAGTTGGTATCAGAGTACTAGGTTAAATTCTGAGAATAATGAGTTCACATCAACCACATTGAGTAGTTTCTAAGTGATGGTAGTGAAGTGCACCACTATACTGAATTAGAGAGTGCATGATGCGTAGGAAAATTTCTCTTCTTCTAATCTTATTATCCTTTTCGTAATGTCTAATTTCTTACTGTTATAAGCTTGTCTAGCATCAATCTTTGTTATTTTCAGAGAATGAATACCAGGAGAACCATTGGTTAGAGGAGAGGAGGTGCACCTGCTGAGGGCAATCAGGTTCCACCCCAGGCTCCAGCTGAAAGAGTGGCTATCTCGGTTAACCTAGCTGGGTTGACTGATGCGGAGGTGCGGGCATCTCTGGACCAGATGGCACAGGCCATCACTATGCAGGCCAAGGCTATGACTGCCCAAGTCAATCGCCAGGATGTTCAGATGGAGAACCCACCGGTTCGTAGCATGGGTGACAGGTTGAGAGACTTCACGAGGATGAATCCTCCTATTTTAATAGGGTCTAAGACTTCAGAGAAACCCCAGGAGTTTTTGGATGTGGTGCATAAGATTTTGGTGGCTATGGGGGTCACAAATATTGAGAAGTCTGAGATGGCTTCCTATCAGCTCAAGGATATTGCACAGGCTTGGTGCAAGATATGGCAGGATAGCCGAGCCTTGTGCGGAGTCCGATCACTTGGGAGCTGTTTAAGACAGCCTTCCCGGAGAGATTCTTTCCCAGGGAGATGAGGGAGGCAAAGGTTGAAGAGTTTATCAACGTTAAGCAGGGATCAATGACAGTCAGGGAGTATTCCCTGAAGTTTGTTAAACTATCCAGGTATGCTACTTTCCTTAGTATCTAACAGCAAGGATGAGATGAGCACTAAAGTTTCTTAAATTATCCAGGTATGCTACTTACCTTGTATCTAACAGCAGGGATGAGATGAGCAGGTTCCTCACAGGAATCAACGTAGATCTGGAGGAGGAGTGTCGATCTGCGATGCTCCATGATAATATGGACCTCTCCATGTTGATGGTGCATGTCCAGCAGAGGACAGCCGCAAAAAGAGGTGAGTTCGTGATGTTAGGAGTCCTAAGCCTCAAGATCAGGCAGTTCCCAACCATCGAGGCCATAGAAACAATTTTGGCATCCGTGAGCAGCCCAGGTTCAAGAAGGGGCAGCAGAGTTCTGGGAACTCAAATTCTCAGAGGAGTACAACACTTAGAGGAGGCAGACCTGAGCCCAAGAAAGGCAATGGAGGTGAGATGCAGCGTCCCAAAAAAAATTGTGCTAAGTGTGGCCGTGCTCACAGTGGAGAGTGCATACAGGGCACTAATGCCTGCTTCGGTTGTGGTAAGAGTGGGCACATGTTTAGAGACTGCCCACAGAACAGAGGTCAGGCTGGAGGTAACGCTCAGCCTAGGCCTAATCCACAGGGTGCAGCAGCAGCCGAGCCTCCTAAGAAGAATAGATTCTATGCCCTGAAGGGCAGGGAGGAGCAGGAGAAATCCGCTGATGTGGTCACAGGTATGCTGCAAGTATTCTCAACTTCTGTTTATGCTTTACTTGATCCAGGGTCTACGCTTTCCTTTGTAACTCCTTTGCTTGCTCTCACTTTTTGAGATATTGCTGAAGTTCTACATGATCCTATAGTGGTTAGTACACCTTTAGGAGAAAATATAAGAACTGATAGAGTATTCAAGGAATGCCCAATAGTTGTAAGTGGTAAGACTATGTGTGCAGACTTGGTTGAGTTACCCATGCATGATTTTGATGTTATTCTTGGCATGGACTGGCTTCACAGTTGTTATGCTTGTTTGGATTGTCGTAGTAGAGTGGTGAGATTTTGTTTCCCTAATGAAGAGGAGCTAGTCTGTGAGGGGTACAACTCGAGTCATCCTAATCCCTTGATTTCGAACCTTAAGGCCAATAAAATGATGTCCAAGGGGTTATTGTGTCATCTTGTGAGTGTTAATGATTTAGATCATGACATTTCTTCCATAGACTCAGTGCCTGTAGTGAATGAGTTCCTAGATGTATTTCCTGATAATTTGCCTGGAGTCCCTCCCCCTCGAGAGATTTACTTTGGTATCGACTTAGAACCCGATACTAAACCAATTTCAATTCCTACCTACAGGATGGCTCCAGCTGAACTCAAAGAGTTAAAGCTGTAGTTAAAAAATCTCACTGATAAGGGTTTCATTCAGCTGAGCATATCTCCTTGGGTCGCTCCAGTGTTGTTTGTGAAAAAAAAGGATGGAACCCTTAGAATGTGTATCGATTATTAGCAGCTCAACAAAGTCACTATAAAGAATAAGTATCCACTTCCCAGAATAGATGATTTGTTCGAACAGCTCCAAGGGTCTAGTTTCTTCTCTAAGATTGATCTTCATTCAGGGTATCATCAGCTTAGGGTTAGGGATGGAGATATCCCAAAGACAGCCTTTCGTACCCGTTATGGTCATTATGAGTTCTTAGTTATGTCATTTGGTCTCACGAATGCACCTGCTGCATTAATGGACCTCATGAACTGAGTCTTCCGTGAATACCTTGACTCTTTCATCATAGTATTCATTGTCGACATCCTCATCTACTCTAGGACCAAAGAAGAGCATGAACAACATTTGAGACTAACCTTGCAGGTACTTAGACAACATCAGCTGTATGCCAAATTTAGCAAGTGTGAATTTTGGCTTAGATCAGTGACCTTCCTGGGTCATGTTGTGTCCGATCAGGGTGTGGATATGGATCCCAGGAAGACTGAGGTTGTGAAGAAATACCAAAGCCTCTTGCTCCCACTGACATCCGTAGCTTTCTGGGATTGGCTGGTTACTCAGGTTCGTGGAGGGATTTTCTTCCATTGCTGCCCCACTGACAGCTTTGACTAAGAAGAAGGCCAAGTTTGAATGGACGGAGACTTGTGAGAAGAGTTTCCAGGAGCTCAAGGACAGACTCACTTCAGCCCCGGTGCTTACTTTGCCTAAGTGTGGTGAGAATTACACTGTTTATTGTGATGCATCTAGGGTTGGTGTGGGTTGTGTTCTTATGCAGGTTGGTAAGTTGATAGCTTATGCGTCTAGACAGCTCAAGGTTTATGAGAAGAATTATCCCACTCATGACCTGGAGTTGGCAGCTGTGGTGTTTGCACTAAAGTTGTGGAGGCACTACTTGTATGGAGTGCATGTTGATGTGTTCACAGACCACAAGAGTCTCCAGTACGTGTTCACGCAGAGGGAGTTAAATCTACGTCAGCGGAGATGGTTAGAGCTGTTGAAAGACTATGATATGAATGTCCACTACTATCCAGGTAAGGCTAATGTTGTAGCTGATGCTTTAAGAAGGACGAGCATGGTAAGTACAGCCCACGTTGAGGATGAGAAGAAGGAGTTGGTGAAAGATGTACACAGGCTGGACAGACTGGATGTGCGGTTGGTTGACTCTACTAGTGGGGGTGTTTCAGTTCATCCTAGTTCTGAATCATCCTTGGTAGTTAAAGTCAAGTAGGGTCAGCATCTCGATCCTGTGTTTATGGAGCTGAAGGACTCAGTGTTGATAAAGATGAATGAGTCTTTCGCTTTGGGAGGTGACGACATACTTAGGTATCAGGACAGGCTGTGTGTACCAGATATGGATGATTTGCGGACCAGGATTGTTGCAGAGGCCCATGGTTCCAGATATTCCATACATCCAGGTTCCATCAAGATGTATCATGATCTTAAGCATATTTATTGGTGGGATGGCATGAAGAAGGACATTGCAGAATATTTGGCCAAGTGTCCTAATTGTCAGCAGGTTAAGGCAGAACATCTTAAGCTTGTCGGTCTTACTCAGATTATTGAGGTTCCGACTTGGAAGTGGGAGGCCATTAATATGGACTTTGTGTTTGGTGTTCCGAGGACTAGGAGACAGCATGACTCCATATGGGTTATTGTGGACAGAATGACTAAGTCTGCCAACTTAATCGCTGTGAAGTCTACTTACAGAGACGAGGATTATGCGAGACTCTACATTGATGAGATGGTGAGATGGCATGTGATTTCTTGGTCTATCATGTCAGATAGAGGAGCTAAGTTTACTTCACATTTCTGGAGATCTTTCCAGAAGTGCTTGGGCACGCAGGTAAAGCTTAGCACTGCCTTTCATCTTCAGACTGATGGGAAGGCAGAGCGCACCATTCAGACATTGGAGGACATGTTGAGAGCGTGTGTGATTGACTTCAGGGGTAGCTGGGATGACCATCTGCCTTTGATAGAGTTCTCATATAATAATAGCTATCACTCCAGCATTGGGATGGCACCGTTTGAGGCACTGTATGGTAGGAGGTGTAGATCTCCAATTGGGTGGTTCGAGGTTGGAGAGTCATCCATTTTGGGTCTAGAGATCATTCATGAAGCTTTAGTGAAGGTCAGAGTGATTAGGGACAGGTTGGCTACTGCTTACCGTCGGCAGAAGTCATATGCAGATAACAGAAAATGGCCCTTAGAGTTTGATGTTGGCGACCAGGTCTATCTGAAGATAACACCTATGAAGGGGGTGATGAGGTTTGGCAGGAAGGGGAAGTTGAGTCCGAGGTATGTTGGGCCATACGAGATCCTACAGCGTGTGTGTGAGGTGGACTATAAGTTGGCATTACCTGCGGAGCTAGCTTCTGTCCATCCAGTCTTTCTTGTATCCATGTTAAAGAAGTGCCTAGGTGATCCAGCATCGATTCTACATGTGGAAGGTTTGGGAGTCCATGAAGACTTGTCCTATGAGGAGGTACCTGTTGATATTTTAGACAGACAGATCAAGCGGCTGAGGAACAAGGAGATTGCCACAGTGAAGGTATTGTGGAGAAATCATCTTGTTGAGGGTGCTACGTGGGAGGCCGAGGCCGATATGAGATCCCGCTACCCTCATCTTTTCAGCTCTTGAGGTTAGACTTCCTACTCTTAAGTCTAGGTTTCCTTATCTCTCCATTTTTGTTGCTATTGCTTGACTATGCATAGTGATTATGTTATGATCTGACTGGCATTACGCTAGATAGTAGTAGTGTCATTCGAGAATGAATGTTCCTAAGGGGGGGATAATGTAACAACCCTAAAAATGGTTAAGATAAGTAATACTTAATGTGTCAAGAATTCCTATGATTAGACCAGGGTTCACACGAATTGATGCGCGTCGAACCAGACCTCGGAACCCTTGCTACAGCCAAGCCAACTAACTTGGGGAGTTAGTTGAGCTTGGAAAGGTTGGGTCCAACCATGTATGGCTCTCGAATACGAAGATTTACTCGAAGGAGTCTTTATCGGACTTAAAAATAGGAAATCTTAAGTTTTGAGGGTCTACGGGTAAAATGGTCTTTTACCAGGCTAAGGGTAATATCGTAATTACCCTAAATATATAATTAATTAATTATTTAATAAGGTGGAGGAAAAATTGGGGAGAGAGAGATGAAATGGAGCTCTTGAAGTTAAGTCTTGCTCAACACGGGTTCGAACCTAGGTGGGAGCAATGATTTAATGTGATTTTTTTAATTGGTGAATTAGTTTAATAAATTAATAATTAATTGGCTGATTTAAAAAGGAAAATTTTATTTCATTATTAATTATTATTAATTTATTAATTAATATGTTTTTATGACTAAGTCTCCTAGTTGACTAAGTCTAAACTACTTCACCTCTTTTAACTCTCTGTCACGCTCATCTCTCTCACGTTTCTCCATTTGTTTTTCATGATTACTCTTTGCCAAAACAACTACAAGAACATAAAAATTACTAGAGTTCTTCACACTTGAAGAACTCACACGAAAATATAAGAAAACAAGCTAAGTGAACACGTTAGGCAAAGAGAGGGTTTTTCCGTCAAAAGTTTTGTGTTGAAAACTTGGCTTGGACGTGAGTTTTGGAGAGTTTTTGGGCAGCAACTTCAAGTTTTGAACATCAAAATAAGGTATGGGTTTTCTTCTCTCTTGGTCCTTTTCCCAAGAGACCCCTTAAGGTTCATATTGTTCATTCGAAAACTAGGATTGTTTCCCCTTTTGCATGCCCCTTTCACTAGCTCCCAATGAATCGTAGGTTGGGTATGATTGCTGGTAGATTTAGGTATGTTATGATTTCGTGATGAACATGATTTTTTTGTATGCTTGAAATCGTAGGAAAGACAACCATGTATTCGAAAGTTTGTGCAAGTGTGTGTATGTGTGAAAAGGTTACTGTGAATGCATTGTGAATGAGGTTTCGATTTAGGCTTCAAGTTTGATAATGTTTTGGTTGTCATTTTACGTGTATAAACCTATGTAAATCGTGATGTTCATTAAAATGGAAGTGGGGATGATTTGAGTGTCAATAGTTTGGCTAAGCGAATCCATGAAATACACCCCAAAAAGTGTTAAACGATCCATGAATCTTCCCAAGTTTTCAAGTGGAAATATTGATGAAAATAAGTTAAGAAAATGATCAAGTGTACAGCCAAAAATACAATTTTAGTTTGGGCTAAAGTTTAGTGAAGAAATCTGGAAAATTTAGTGAATTTTAAAGGGGTGAGGCCACCAGGATTGGAACCTGTGACCTGACCCGTGTGACAATTTAAATTCGTGAAAAGGAAAGGGGTTGGGGGGATTTGAAATTGGGTCTACGGGTTGGGAAAGGAGAGAGACCTGAAAGCCGGGCAGGCGCTTTTAGCAATTTAAATAAATAAATGGGAGGCGTGGGAATCGAACACACGACCTCCAGGCAGCGATTGAAAGAAGAAAATTAAAAAAAACAAAATGTGAGGCATGGGAATCGAACCCACGATCTCAAGCTGGAAAGGAGAAGGGCGAATTAAACAAGAAAATAAAGTGAGGCTGTGGGGGATCGATCCCACAACCTCACTGCCAAACGCCTAGCTAAGTAAATTTTAATTAAAAATAAAAATAAGGAGGCTGTGGGGGTTCAAACCCATAACCTCACAGCCCCTAGCGAAATTAAAAATAAAATAAGGAGACTGTGGGTTTCGAACCCACAACCTCCCAATTCCAGCGAAATAAAGACTAAAATAAAAAGAGGATGTGGGGGTTTGTCCCACAACCTCTTGGTCTAGGCGAAATGGAACAACAAAATTTTAAATGAAAAATAAAAGGGGTTGTGGGGGTTCGATCCCACAACCCTTCGGCTAAATAAAGGGAAAACCCAAGGAGAAAATAAAGATAGAATGTTGATGTTGGGGATCGATCTAGGGTCCCAATGTCATGAAGACTAAAAATAAAGTCAGGAAAAAATGTAAGTATTGTCCAAGTGGTTCGAACTTGGGTTCCCTTGCCCAAATTCCAGTATTGATACATAAGTCATACGTGAATTAAATGTTCAAGAATAATGCCACCTACTTAGATCAAAATCGATATTTTGGCATATATACAAGATACATAAGTCTTGTACTACATAATCTTAGGAAGATATGAGTCACTTAACGAACTATGAATGAATCCTCATGGCTTGTATGTATAGACCCATAAGTCTAGCATACGTTTATAAATAAGTGAACCTAAGATGTATGTAATGAAATGAAGTAACCCTAGAATGAGTTAAGTACGAGTGTAAAACACACTACATGGCCAAGTGCATTGGCATACGATGAAATGATTATTATGTAATGAAATGACGAAACCCTAGAATGGTTAAGTAAGAGTGTGAAACATACAAATGGCCAAGTATATTGGCATATGATGAAATGAACATTCACGTAAAATGGGGTGAGTAATTATGAAGAGCAATTGTGCTAATGTTAATGAATGTGGTGACAATATGATATGAGGCTAATGTAAAAGATGAGAACAATCTCAAATGAGCCTAAGTAATTGTTACCAAAACGTACTCACCTATGAGAGTGTAAAGTTAATGAAGAGACCAGTCTCTATGAACACTCTAATGAAAGTATTGAGAGTAACACACTTAATACTTATGATGAGATGAGAAATCATCTACTGAGCTATGATTTCCTCATACAAGAAGCCAGCTTTCATCACGTATGAGTTGAATGTAATGGAATTTTATACTGAGCACCGATAGACTAGCTATGAGCGATGATGCCTTCTTTTGGGAAGGGCGGAGGTTCACGTAACTCTCATGAGATGAGACTGTCTGGCTTGCCGGGTATGGGTCTCCTTATATCTCCTAGTCTTCGAACCTATACTGCCAATATAGGGATCTGGCGGGGTTAAATTCCCATGTACGCTCTCATGTTTTGGATCACTTAGGCCGGTGATTCCACCTCTTTTCGGTGTGGGGGAGACACTGGATTTCATGATGCTCACATGATCTATGTCGGTTAAAGTTAAACTTCCCAATGAATGAAAGAGGCCAGCCTCAAATGATGCACACAGTGAAATGAATGATACCAAAGGTGTTAGGTTAGGATAATCAAGAGGTGAGCTAGACTCAAGTAATGACACTAGGTTATTCTTGATCATTGCACAGCAAACCCGATGAAAGTCTTAAACTACATCCTAGGAATAGCTGGTGTTCACACTAGCCTATGAACGAAATGAAATGAATTACGTATGAATGAATGATGCAGACTCTGTGTTTGCTAGTGAAGACTCCCTAGTTGAGGTCCCATATGTTGAGGCCTCATTTTGGAAAGTCTTAATGTCAATTCCATGATTCTAAGGTCTCATGGCATATGAATGAATGTTATAAAAGATGTTATGTGCTATATGCTATGTGATATGTGTTATGTGTAAGATGCTATGTGTTGTGTGCAATATGATAAGTATGATGATGCATGTTACTCTCATGGCATGACTTTCCTAATCCAATTTGGAAAGCTCACTGACATTCCTATTCCAAATTTAGAAAGCTCACTAACTTTCCTAATCCAAATTTGGAAAGTTCACTAACTTTCCTAATCCCAATTTGGCAAGTCCACTGACTTGACTTTCCATAATCATGTTGTTAGGAAAGAGCTATTCTTCCTCATGCATGTCCTTGGTGTGTGCTTGCATATACCCATACTTAGTACAAGTGTGTACTAATCCCATACAACTCTATATTTTTAGGTGCAGGCACAGGTGGACGCTAGAGCTTACAGGTTGACGTTGCAGCTATCCGAACGTGGAGCTTTCATCCGGACTTGGTAGGCCCTCATGCTTTCGAAGATGTCTATCGTTACTATCTAGCTTAGATGTATGCTTTAGCTAGTGCAGCATGTTCCACTAGTGTTTCTTTCTGTTTTTATTTCAGACATTGTATTGGTTCAATTTTGGTAATTATACATTTATTACAGTATTGAACTGTTTCTTTCATTTGATTCTCTCTATATTAGATGGTTGATTTGTGAACGCCCATGATGTTAAGTTTAAAAATGTTTAGCATGAAATAATAAAAGAAAAATTTCAAATATCCCGCTAAAATTAACCTAGATGAAGTAAGAATGACGTATGTAGGCTTGTCTGCGACCTCTGAGAGGTCAACGACGGCGGTCTCGTCTAGGGTCTAGATTCCGGTCGTGACAACCCTAGACCCTTCAAACCTAAGATTTCCCCTTTTTAAGTCCCGTAAAGACTCCTTCTAGTAAATCTTAATATTTGAGAGCCCTACATGGTTGGACCCAACCTTTCCAAGCTCAACTAACTCCCCAAGTTAGTTGGCTTGGCTGTAGCAAGGGTTCCGAGGTCTGGTTATACGCGCATAAATTCGTGTGAACCCTGGACTAATCATAGGCATTCTTGACACATTAAGCATTACTTATCTTATCCATTTTTAGGGTTGTTACATTATCCCCACCTTAGGAACATTCGTTCCCGAATGACACTACTACTATCTAGCGTAATGCCAGTTAGATCATAACATAATCACTATGCACAGTCAATCAATAGCAACAAAAATGGAGAGATAAGGAAACTTAGACTTAAGAGTAGGAAGTCTAACATCAAGAGCTAAAAAGACGAGGGTAGCGGGATCTCATATCAGCCTCGGCCTCCCACGTAGCACCCTCAACAAGATGATTTCTCCACAATACCTTCACTGTGGCAATCTCCTTGTTCCTCAGCAGCTTGATCTGTCTGTCTAAAATCTCAACAGGTACCTCCTCATAGGACAAGTCTTCATGGACTCCCAAACCTTCTACAGGTAGAATCGATGCTGGATCACCTAGGCACTTCTTTAACATGGATACATGAAAGACTGGATGGACAGAAGCTAGCTCCGCAGGTAATGCCAACTCATAGGCCACCTCACCCACACGCTGTAGGATCTCATATGGCCCAACATACCTCGGACTCAACTTCCCCTTCCTTCCAAACCTCATCACCCCCTTCATAGGTGATATCTTCAGATAGACCTGATCACCAACATCAAACTCTAAGGGCCATTTTCTGTTATCTCCATATGACTTTTGCCGACTGTAAGCAGTAGCCAACCTGTCCCTAATCACTCTGACCTTCTCTAAAGCCTCATGAATGATCTCTAGACCCAAAATGGATGACTCTCCAACCTCGAACCACCCAATTGGAGATCTATACCTCCTACCATACAGTGCCTCAAACGGTGCCATCCCAATGCTGTAGTGATAGCTATTATTATACGAAAACGCTATCAAAGGCAGATGGTCATCCAGCTACCCCTGAAGTCAATCACACACGCTCTCAACATGTCCTCCAATGTCGAATGGTGCGCTCTGCCTGCCCATCAGTCTGAGGATGAAAGGCAGTGCTAAGCTTTACCTGCGTGCCCAAGCACTTCTGGAAAGATCTCCAGAAATGTGAAGTAAACTTAGCTCCTCTGTCTGAAATGATAGACAAAGGAATCACATTCCATCTCACCATCTCATCAATGTAGAGTCTCGCATAATCCTCGGCTCTGTAAGTAGACTTCATAGGGATTAAGTGGGCAGACTTAGTCATCCTGTCCACAATAACCCATATGGAGTCATGCTATCTCCTAGTCCTCGAACGACCAACCACAAAGTCCATATTAATGACCTCCAACTTCCAAGTCGGAACCTCAATAATCTGAGTAAGACCGCTAGGCTTAAGATGTTCTGCCTTAACCTGCTGACAATTAGAACACTTGGCCACATATTCTGCAATGTCCTTCTTCATGCCATCCCGCCAATAAATCTCCTTAAGTTTGTGATACATCTTAGTGGAAACTGGATGTATGGAATATCTGGAACCATGGGCCTCTGCAACAATCCTGGTCCGCAAATCATCCATATCTGGTACACATAGCCTGTCCTGATACCTAAGTATGTCGTCACCTCCCAAAGCGAAAGACTCATTCATCTTTATCAACACTGAGTCCTTCAGCTCCATAAACACAGGATCGAGATGCTGACCCTGCTTGACTTTAACTACCAAGGATGATTCAGAACTAGGATGAACTGAAACACCCCCACTAGTAGAGTCAACAAACCGCACACCCAGTCTGGCCAGCCTGTGTACATCTTTCACCAACTCCTTCTTCTCATCCTCAACGTGGGTTGTACTTACCATGCTCGTCCTGCTCAAAGCATCAGCTACAACATTAGCCTTACCTGGATAGTAGTGGACATTCATATCATAGTCTTTTAACAGCTCCAACCATCTCCATTGAAGTAGATTCAACTCCCTCTGCGTGAACACGTACTGGAGACTCTTGTGGTCTGTGAATACATCAACATGCACTCCATACAAGTAGTGCCTCTGCAGCTTCAGTGCAAACACCACAGCTGCCAACTCCAGGTCATGAGTGGGATAATTCTTCTCATGAACATTGAGTCGCTGGACGCATAAGCTATCACCTTACCAACCTGCATAAGAACACAACCCAAACCAACCCTAGATGCATCAAAATAAACAGTGTAATTCTCACCACACTTAGGCAAAGTAAGCACCGGGGCTAAAGTGAGTCTGTCCTTGAGCTCCTGGAAACTCTTCTCACCAGTCTCCGTCCATTCAAACTTGGCCTTCTTCTTAGTCAAAGCTGTCAGTGAGGCAGCAATGGAAGAAAAGCCCTCTACGAACCTGCGGTAGTAACCAGCCAATCCCAGAAAGCTACGGATGTCAGTGGGAGCAAGAGGCTTTGGCCAGTTCTTCACAGCCTCAGTCTTCCTTGGATCCACCTCCACACCCTGATCGGACACAACATGACCCAGGAAGGTCATTGATCTAAGACAAAATTCACACTTACTAAATTTGGCATACAGCTGATGTTGTCTAAGTACCTGCAAGGTTAGTCTCAAATGCTGTATATGCTCTTCTTTGGTCCTAGAGTAGATGAGGATGTCGTCAATGTACTGTGATGAAAGAGTCAAGGTATTCACGAAAGACTCGGTTCATGAATACTATGATCGAAACAATCATCTATTCCGGGAAGTGGATACTTATTCTTTATGGTGACTTTATTGAACTGCCGATAATCGATACACATTTTAAGGGTTCCATCCTTCTTTTTCGCAAACAACAGTGGAGCGCCCCAAGGGGATATGCTCGGTTGAATGAAACCCTTATCACTGAGATTTTTTAACTACAGCTTCAACTCCTTGAGTTCAGCAGGAGCCATCCTGTAGGGAGGAATTGAAATTGGTTTAGTATCGAGTTCTAAGTCGATACCAAAGTCAATCTCTCGAGGGGGAGGGACTCTAGGCAAATCATCAGGAAATATATCTAGGAACTCATTCACTACAGGCACTGAGTCTATGGAAGGAATGTCATGATCTAAATCATTAACACTCACAATATGACACAATAAGCCCTTGGACATCATTTTATTGGCCTTAAGGTTCGAAATCAAGGGATTAGGACGACTCGAGTTGTACCCCTCCCAGACTAGCTCCTCTTCATTAGGGAAACAAAATATCACCACTCTACTACGACAATCCAAACAAGCATAACAACTGTGAAGCCAGTCCATGCCAAGAATAACATCAAAATCATGCATGGGTAACTCAACCAAGTCTGCATACATAGTCTTACCACTTACAAGTATTGGGCAATCCTTGTATACTCTATCAGTTCTTACATTTTCTCCTAAAGGTGTACTAACCACTATAGGATCATCCAGAACTTCAGGCAATATCTCAAAAGTGAGAGCAAGCAAAGGAGTTACAAAGGAAAGCGTAGACCCTGGATCAAGTAAAGCATAAGCAGAAGTTGAGAATACTTGCAGCATACTTGTGACCACATCAGCGGACTTCTCCTGCTCCTCCCTTACCTTCAGGGCATAAAATCTATTCCTTTTAGGAGGCTCGGCTGCTGCTGCACCCTGTGGATTAGTCCTAGGCTGAGCATTACCTCTAGCCTAACCTCTGTTCTGTGGGCAATCTCTAAACATGTGCCCACTTTTACCACAATCGAAGCAGGCATTAGTGCCCTGTCTTCACTCTCCACTGTGAGCACGGCCACACATAGTGCAGTTCTTTTTGGGACGCTGCATCATACCTCCATTGCCCTTCTTGGGCTCAGGTCTGCCTCCTCTAGGTGTTGTACTCCTCTGAGAATTAGAGTTCCCAGAACTCTGCTGCACCTTATTGAACCTAGGCTGCTCACGGACGACAAAACTATTTCTGTGGCCTCCATGGCTGGGATCTGCCTGATCTTGAGGCTTAGGCCTCCTAGCATCACGAACGCCCCTCTTTTTGCGGCTGTCCTCTACCTGCTGGACATGCACCATCAACCTGTAGAGGTCCATATTATCATGGAGCATCGCAGACCGACACTCCTCCTCCAGATCTCCGTTGATTCCTGTGAGGAACCTGCTCATCTCATCCCTGCTGTTAGATAAAAGGGAAGTAGCATACCTGGATAATTTAACAAACTTTAGTACTCATCTCATCCTTGTTGTTAGATACTAGGGAAAGTATCATACCAAGATAGTTTAACAAACTTCACGGAATACTCCCTAACTGTCATTGATCCTTGCTTAAGGTTGATAAACTCCTCAACCTTTGCCTACCTAATCTCCCTGGGAAAGAATCTCTCGAGGAAGGCTGTCTTAAACAGCTCCAAAGTGACCGGAACTCAGCCCAAGGCTCGGCTATCCTGCCACATCTTGCACCAAGTCTGTGCAACATCCTTGAGCTGATAGGAAGCCATCTCAGCCTTCTCAATATTTGTGACCCCCATAGCCACCAAAATCATATGCATCGCATCCACAAACTCCTGGGGGTCCTCTGAAGTCTTAGACCCTATGAAAATAGGAGGATTCATCCTCGTGAAGTCTCTCAACCTGTAAGCCATGCTACAAACCTGTGGGTTCTCCCTCTGAACATCCTGCCGATTGATCTGGGAAGTCATAGCCTGGGCCTACATAGTGATAGCCTATGCCATCTGGGCCAGAGATTCCCACACCTCCGCATCAGTCAACCCAGCTAGGTTAACCGGCATAGCCACTCCTTCAGCTGGAGCCTGGGGTGGAACGTGATTGCCCTCAGCAGGTGCACCTCCTCTCCTCTGACTAATGGTTCTCCTAGTATTCATTCTCTGAAAAGAACAAAGATTGATGCTAGACAAGCTCATAACACCAAGAAATTAGACATTACGAAAAGCACGATAAGATCAGAAGAAGGGAAATTTTCCTACGCATCATGCAGTCTCTAATTCAAGATAGTGGTGCATTTCACTACCATGACTTAGAAACTACTCAATGTGGTTGATGTGAACTCATTATTCTCGAAATTTAACCTAGTGCTCTGATACCAACTTTGTCACGACCGGAATATAGACCCCAGACGAGCCTACATACGTCATTCTTACTTCATCTAGGTTAATTTTAGCAGAAAATTTGAACTTTTTATTTTCTTATTTCATGCTAAACATTTTAAACTTAACATCATAGGCGTTCACAAATCAACCATCTAATATAGAGATAATCAAATGAAAGAAACAGTTCATAATTGCATTTTTTTGCCAAAACGACAACAATACAAAGTATGAAAAGAAAGTGGGAAAGAAACACTAGTGGAACATGCTCCACTAGCTAAAGCCTACATCTAAGCTAGATAATAACGGTAGACATCCTCGAAAGCATGAGGGCCTATCAAGTCCGGATGAAAGATCCACGTCCGGATAGCTGCAACGTCAACCTGTAAACTCTAAAGTCCACCTATGCCTACACCTAAAAATATAGATTTGTATGGGATTAGTACACACTTGTACTAAGTATGGGTATATGCAAGCACACACCAAGGACATGCATGAGTAAGAATAGCTCTTTCCTAACAACATGATTATGGAAAGTCAACTCAGTGGACTTGCCAAATTGGGATTAGGAAAGTTAGTGAGCTTTCCAAATTTGGATTAGGAAAGTTAGTGAGCTTTCTAAATTTGGATTAGGAAAGTCAGTGAGCTTTCCAAATTTTGATTAGGAAAGTCATACCATGAGAGTAACATGCATCATCATACTTATCATATTTCACACAACACATAACATCTTACACATAGCACACATCATATTGCATATAGCACATAACATCTTTCATATCATTCATTCATATGCCATGAGACCTTGGAATCATGGACTTGACATTAAGACTTCCCAAAATGAGGGCTCAACATATGAGACCTCAACTAGGGAGCGTTCCTTAACAAACACAGAGTCTGCTTCATTCATTCATTCGTACTTCATTTCATTCATTCATAAGCTAGTGTAAACACCAGTTATACCTAGGATGTAGTTTAAGACTCTCATCGGGTTTGTTGTGCAATGATCAAGAATTACCTAGTGTTATTACTTGAGTCTAGCTCACCTCATGATTATCCTATCCTAACACCTTTGGTATCGTTCATTTCAATATGTAAATCATTTGAGGCTGGCCTTATTCATTTGTTGGGAACTTTCACTTTAACCAACATAGATCAGGTGAGCATCATGAAATCCAGTGTCTCTCCCACACCGAAAAGAGGTGGAATCACCGGCCAAAGTGACCCAAAACATTCTAACGTACATGGGAATTTAACCCCGCCAGATCCCTATATTGGCTGTATAGGTTCGAAGACTAGGAGATATAAGGAGACCCATACCCGGCAAGCCGAACAGTCTCATCTCATGAGAGTTACGTGAACCTCCGTCCTTCTCAAAAGAAGGCATCACCGCTCATAGCTAGTCTATCGGTTCTTAGTATAAAGTTCCATTGCATTCAACTCATACGTCATGGAAGCTGGCTTCTAGTATGAGGACGTCATAGTTCAGTAGATGATTTCTCATCTCATCATTAGTATTAAGTGTGTTAATCTAAATACTTTCATTAGAGTGTTCAAAGAGACAGGTCTCTTCATTAACTTTACACTCTCATAGGTGAGTACGTTTTGGTAACATTTACTTAGGCTCATTGAGATTGTTGTCATCTTTTACATTAGCCTCATGTCATGTTGTCACCACATTCATTAACATTAGCACATTTGCTCTTCATAATTACTCACCCCTTTTTACGTGAATGTTCATTTCATCATATGCCAATGCACTTGTCCATTAACACTCTTAATTAACCCTTCTAGGGTTTCATCATTTCATTACATTATAATCATTTCATCGTATGCCAATGCACTTGGCCATTTAGTGTGTTTTACACTCGTACTTAACCCTTCTAGGATTACATCATTTCATCACATACATCTTAGGTTCACTTATATTTAAATGTATGCTAGACTTATGGGTCTATACATACAAGCCATGAGGCTTCATTCATATTTCGTTTAAGTGATTAATATCTTTCTAAGATTATGTAGTACAAGACTTATGCATCTTGTATGTATGCCAAGATCTCGATTTCAATCTAAGTAGGTGGCATTATTCTTGAACATTTAATTCACGTATGACTAATGTATCAATACGGAATTTGGGGCAAGGGAACCCGGTTTCGAATCCCTTCGACAACACTTACATTTTTCATTTATTTTATTTTTGGTCCACATGACATTGGGACCCTAGATCGAGCCCCAACATCAACATTCCCTCTTTATTTTTCTCCTTGGAATCTCCTCCTACTTGGCCGAAGGGTTGTGGGATCGAACCCCCACAGCCCCTTTTATTTTTTTCATTTAATTCTCCTTGTCTAATTGGAATAGACCATGAGGTTGTGGGATCAAACCCCCACAGCCTCTCTTTATTTTTCTTTTATTTCGCAGATCCTACCTTGAGGTCGTGGGTTCAATTACCACGCCTCTCAATTCTTTTATCTTGATTTTCCTCTTAACTCCTTTCACTGCATTGAGGTCGTGGGTTTGATTCCCACGCCTCACATTCCTCTTTGTTTATTTTTCCTTTACTTCTTTACTCTCCTTCACTGCCTTGAGGTCGTGGGTTTGATTTCCACGCCTCACATTCCTTTTCTTTTATTTTTCCTTTACTTCCACTCGCTGCCTGGAGGTCGTGGGTTCGATTCCCACGCCTCCCATTTTATTTTATAAATTTTTGTACTTTACCTTTCAGCCAGCACACCGAAGATCAATTCCCCGTGACCCTACTTCCATTTTCACGTTTTTAAGGCAGTTCACGGGTGAGGTCACAGGTTCAAATTCTGGTGGCCTCATCCATTTACATACAAATAATTTCCATATTTATTCATCATTATTTAGCCTAAACCAAACTTGTAAGTTTGCTGGAAATTTAGTCATTTTTCAACTCATTTTCACCAACACTTTCACTTGAACTCTTAGGGAAATTCATAGATCATATATTACGTTTTGGGGTGCATTTTCATAAATTCGTTTAGCCAAAAGATTTGTACTCAAATCAGCCACACTTTCATTTTAATGAACATCACGATTTACATAGGTTTATGCATGTAAAATGACAACCATAACATTATCAAATTTGGAGCCTTAACCCGAGGACCTTAGTCACTATAACATGCTTGCACACACACACTTGCACATAAATTTGAACAAATGGTTGTCTTTCATACGATTTCAAGTACACAAACATCATCATATTCATCACGAAAACATAACATACACCTAAATCTACCAGCAATCATACCCAACCTACGATTCATTGGGAGCTAGTGACAAGGGCATGCAAAGGGGGAACAATCCTAGTTTTCAAACTGAATAATCTGAACCTTAAGGGGTCTCTTGGGAAAAGGACCAAGAGAGAAGAGAACCCATACCTTTTTGACGTTAAACCCTTGAATTTCTGCCCAAAAACTTCACCCAAGATCACGTCTAAGCCTCATCAATGTCAACTCCACTCGACGGAAAACCTTCCTTAGCCTAGTGTGCGATTAACGTTTGTTTTCTTGTGATTTCGTGTGAGTTCTTCAAGTGTAAAGAACTTGGTTTATTTTTCTGCTCTTGACTCTTATTTTGGCAGAGAGAATACGTGAGAAAGAAGAAGAGAGATTGAGCGTGAGAGTTGAGAGATAAACGTGAGAAAGTGGGAATTGTAGGAGGCTTAGGAGTCTAGTTTTAGAACTTAGTCAATAAGGTTTTGTTTATTTAATAAAAATCTGATTTCTATTTTATTTTAAATCAGATAATGAATAATAATTATTAATTAATTACATTAATTCAATAGCTTAAATAAAAATCACTTTAATTCATTGCTTCCACCTAGGTTCAAACCCGGGTGGAGCAAGACTTCACTTCAAGAGCCCATTCTCGGCCCTCTCTCCCCAAATTGCCCCTCCACCTTATTAATTAAATAATTAATTATATATTTAGGGTAATTACGATACTACCATTAGCCAGGAAAAAGATCATTTTGCCCCTAGACCTTTCAAACCTAAGATTTCCCCTTTTTAAGTCCGATAAAGACTTCTTCGAGTAAATCTTCGTATTCGAGAGCCCTACATGGTTGGACCCAACCTTTCCAAGCTCAACTAACTCCCCAAGTTAGTTGTCTTGGCTGTAGCAAGGGTTCTGAGGTCTGGTTCTACGCGCATCAATCCGTGTGAACCCTGGACTAATCATAGGCATTCTTGACACATTAAGCATTACTTATCTTATCCATTCTTAGGGTTGTTACATTATCCCCCCTTAGGAACATTCATCCCCGAATATGACACTACTACTATCTAGCATAATGCCAGTCATATCATAACATAATCACTATGCACAGTCAAGCAATAGCAACAAAAATGGAGAGATAAGGAAACTTAGACTTAAGAGTAGGAAGTCTAACCTCAAGAGCTGAAAAGATGAGGGTAGCGGGATCTCATATCAGCCTCGGCTTTCCACGTAGCACCCTCAACAAGATGATTTCTCCACAATACCTTCACTGTGGCAATCTCCTTGTTCCTCAGCCGCTTGATCTGTCTGTCTAAAATCTCAGTAGGTAACTCCTCATAGGACAAGTCTTCGTCGACCCCCAAACCTTCCACAGGTAGAATCGATGCTGGATCACCTAGGCACTTCTTTAACATGGATACATGAAAGACTGGACGGACAGAAGCTAGCTCCGCAGGTAATGCCAACTCATAGGCAACCTCACCCACACGCTGTAGGATCTCGTATGGCCCAACATACCTCGGACTCAACTTCCCCTTCCTGCCAAACCTTATCGCCCCTTCATAGGTGATATCTTCAGATAGACCTGATCACCAACATCAAACTCTAAGGGCCATTTTCTGTTATCTGCATATGAATTCTGCCGACTATAAGCAGTAGCCAACCTATCCCTAATCACTATGACCTTCTCTAAAGCCTCATGAATGATCTCTAGACCCAAAATGGATGACTCTCCAACCTCGAACCACCCAACTGGAGATCTATACCTCCTACCATACAGTGCCTCAAACGGTGACATCCCAATGCTGGAGTGATAGATATTATTATACGAGAACTCTATCAAAGGCAGATGGTCATCCCATCTACCCCTGAAGTCAATCACACACGCTCTCAACATGTCCTCCAATGTCTGAATGGTGCGCTCTGCCTGCCCATTAGTCTGAGGATGAAAGGCAGTGCTAAGATTTAGCTGCGTGCCCAAGCACTTCTGGAAAGATCTCCAGAAATGTGAAGTAAACTTAGCTCCTCTATCTGAAATGATAGACAAAGGAATCCCATGCCATCTCACAATCTCATCCATGTAGAGTCTCGCATAATCCTCGTCTCTGTATGTACACTGCACTGGGATAAAGTGGGCAGACTTAGTCAATCTATCCACAATAACCCATATGGAGTCATGCTACCTCTTAGTCCTCGGAAGACGAACCACAAAGTCCATATTAATGGCCTCCCACTTCCAAGTCGGAACCTCAATAATCTGAGTTAGACCGCCAGGCTTAAGATGGTCTGCCTTAACCTGCTGACAATTAGGATACTTGGCCACATATTCTGCAATGTCCTTCTTCATGCCATCCTACCAATAAATATGCCTAAGATCATGATACATCTTGGTGGAACCTGGATGTATGGAATATCTGGAACGATGGGCCTCTGCAACAATCCTGGTCCGCAAATCATCCACATCTGGTACACACAGCCTGTCCTGATACCTAAGTATCCCATCACCTCCCAAAGGGAAAGACTCATTCATCATTATCAACACTGAGTCCTTCAGCTCCATCATCACATGATCTAAATGCTGACCCTGCTTGACTCCAACTACCAAGGATGATTCAGCACTAGGATGAACTGAAACACCCCGACTAGTAGAGTCAACCAATCGCACAACCAGTCTGGCCAGTCTGTGTACATTTTTCACCAACTCCTTCTTGTCATCCTCAACGTGGGCTGCACTTCCCATGCTCATCCTGCTTAAAGCATCATCCATAACATTAGCCTTACCTGGATGGTAGTGAATATTCATGTCATAATCCTTCAACAGCTCCAACCATCTCCGCTGACGTAGATTCAACTCCCTCTATGTGCACACGTACTGGAGACTCTTATGGTCTGTGAATACATCCACATGCACTCCATACAAGTAGTGCCTCCACATCTTCAGTGCAAACACCACAACTACCAACTCAAGGTCATGAGTGGGATAATTCTTCTTATGAACCTTGAGCTGTCTGGACGCATAGGCTATCACCTTACCAACCTGCATAAGAACACAACCCAAACCAACCCTAGATACATCACAGTAAACAATGTAATTCTCACCACACTTAGGCAAAGTAAGCACCGAGGCTGAAGTGAGTCTGTCCTTGAGCTCCTTGAAACTCTTCTCACAAGTCTCCGTCCATTCAAACTTGGATTTCTTCTTAGTCAAAGCTGTCAATGGGGCAGCAATGGAAGAAAAACCCTACACAAACCTGCGGTAGTAACCTGCCAATCCCAGAAAGCTACGGATGTCAGTGGGAGTAAGAGGCTTTGGCCAGTTCTTCACAGCCTCAGTCTTCCTGGGATCCACCTCCACGCCCTGATCGGACACAACATGACCCAGGAAGGTCACTGATCTAAGCCAAAATTCACACTTGCTGAATTTGGCATACAACTGATGTTGTCTAAGTACCTGCAAGGTTAGTCTCGAATGTTGTTCATGCTCTTCCTTGGTCCTAGAGTAGATGAGAATGTCATCAATGAATACTTTGACGAAAGAGTCAAGGTATTCACGGAAGACTCGGTTCATGAGGTCCATAAATGCAGCAGGTGCATTCGTAAGACCAAATGACATGAATAAGAACTCATAATGACCATAACAGGTACGTAAGCCTGTCTTTGGGATATCTCCATCCCTAACGGGATATCTCCATCCCTAACCCTAAGCTGATGATACCCTGAACGAAGATCAATCTTAGAGAAGAAACTAGACCCTTGGAGCTGATAGAACAAATCATCTATTCTGGGAAGTGGATACTTATTCTTTATAGTGACTTTGTTGAGCTGCCGATAATCGATACACATTCTAAGGTTTCCATCCTTCTTTTTCACAAACAACAGTGGAGCGCCCCAAGGGGATATGCTCGGCTGAATGAAACCCTTATGAGTGAGATATTTTAACTGCAGCTTCAACTCTTTGAGTTCAGCTGGAGCCATTCTGTAGGGAGGAATTGAAATTGTTTTAGTATCGGGTTCTAAGTCGATATCAAAATCAATATCTCGAGGGGGAGGGACTCCAGGTAAATCATTAGGAAATACATCTAGGAACTCATTCAGTACAGGCATTGAGTCTATGGAAGGGATGTCATGATCTAAATCATTAACACTCACAAGATGACACAATAACCACATGGACATCATTTTATTGGCCTTAAGGTTTGAAATCAAGGTATTAGGATGACTCGAGTTGTACCCCTCCCAGACTAGCTCCTCTTCATTAGGGAAACGAAATCTCACCACTATACTACGACAGTCCAAACAAGCATAACAACTGTGAAGCCAGTCCATGCCAAGAATAACATCAAAATCATGCATGGGTAACTCAACCAAGTCTGCACACATAGTCTTACCACTTACAACTATTGGGCAATCCTTGTATACTCTATCAGTTCTTACATTTTATCCTAAAGGTGTAGTAACCACTATAGTATCATGCAGCACTTCAGGCAATATCTCAAAAGTGAGAGCAAGCAAAGGAGTTACAAAGGAAAGCGTAGACTCTGGATCAAGTAAAGCATAAACAGAAGTTGAGAATACTTGCAGTATACCTGTGACCACATCAGCGGACTTCTCCTGCTCCTCCCTGCCCTTCAGGGCATATAACCTATTCCTCTTAGGAGGCTCGGCTGCTGTTGCACCCTGTGGATTAGGCCTAGGCTGAGCATTACCTCCAGCCTGACCTCTGTTCTATGGGAAGTCTCTAACCATGTACCCACTTTTACCGCAACAAAAGAAGTCATTAGTGCCCTGTCTACACTCTCCACTGTGAGCACGACCACACTTAGCACATTTCTTTATGGGACGCTGCATCTCACCTCCATTGCCCTTCTTGGGCTCAGGTCTGCCTTCTCTAGGTGATGTACTCCTCTGTGAATTAGAGTTCCTAGAACTTTGTTGCCCCTTCTTGAACATGGGCTGCTCACGGAGGCCAAAATTGTTTATGTGGCCTCCATTGCTGGGACCTGCCTGATCTTGAGGCTTAGGCCTCCTAGCATCACGAACACCCCTCTTCTTGCGGCTGTCCTCTACCTGCTGGACATGCACCATCAACCTGGAAAGGTCCATGTTATCATGGAGCACCGCAGACCGACACTCCTCCTCCATATATCCGTTGATTCTTGTGAGGAACCTGTTCATCTCATCCCTAATATTAGATACAAGGGAAGTAACATACCTAGATAATTTAACAAACTTCAGTACTCATCTCATCCTTGCTGTTAGATACTAAGGAAAGTAGCATACCTGGATAGTTTAACAAACTTCAGGGAATAATCCCTGACTGTCATAGATCCTTGCTTAAGGTTGATAAACTCCTCAACCTTTGCCTCCCTCATCTCCCTGGGAAAGAATCTCTCGAGGAAGGCTTTCTTAAACAGCTCCCAAGTGACTGGAACTCCGCCCAAAGCTCGGCTATCCTGCCACATCTTACACCAAGTCTGTGCAACATCGTTGAGCTGATAGGAAGCCTTCTCAGCCTTCTCGTATTTGTGTCCCCCATAGCCACCAGAATTTTATGCACCTCATCCACAAACTCCTGGGGATCCTCTGAAGTCTTGGACCCTTTGAAAATAGGAGGATTCATCCTCGTGAAATCTCTCAGCCTTTCAGCCATGCTACGAACCGGTGGGTTCTCCCTCTGAACATTCTGCCGGTTTACTTGGTTAGTCATGGCCTAGGCCTGCATAGTGATGGCCTGCGCCATCTGAGCCAGAGATGCCCGCACCTCTGCATCAGTCAACCCAGCTGGGTTAACCGTCATAGCCACTCCATCAGCTGGAGCCTGGGGTGGAACCTGGTTGTCCCCAGCAGCTGCTCCTCCTCTCCTCTGACCAACGTTCATCATAGAATTCATTCTACGAAAACAATAAGAATTGATGTTAGACCCGCTCATAACACCAAGAAATCAGACATTAGGAAAAGCACGATAAGATCAGAAGAAGGGAAATTTTGCAGTCTCTAATTCAGGATAGTGGTGCACTTCACTACCATGACTTAGAATCTACTCAATGTGGTTGATGTGAACTCATTATTCTCGAAATTTAACCTAGTTCTCTAATATTAACTTTGTCACGACCGAAATCTAGACCCCAGACGAGACCGGCGTCGTTGACCTCTCAGAGGTCGCAGACAAGCCTACATACGTCATTCTTACTTCATCTAGGTTAATTTTAGCGGAAAATTTGAACTTTTTGTTTTCTTATTTCATGCTAAACATTTTTCAACTGAACATCATGGGCGTTCACAAATCAACCATCTAATATAGAGATCATCAAATGAAAGAAACAGTTTAATACTATAATAAATGTATAATTGCCAAAATGGCACCAATACAATGTCTGAAATAAAAGAAACACTAGTGGAACATGCTCCACTAGCTAAAGCCTACATCTAAGCTAGATAGTAACGATAGACATCCTCAAAAGCATGAGGGCCTACCAAGTCCGGATGAAAGCTCCAAGTTCGGATAGCTGCAAAGTCAACCTGTAAGCTCTAGCATCCACCTGTGCCTGCACCTAAAAATATAAAGTTGTATGGGATTAGTACAAACTTGTACTAAGTATGGGTATATGCAAGCACACACCAAGGACATGCATGAGGAAGAATATCTCTTTCCTAACAACATGATTATGGAAAGTCAAGTCAGTGGACTTCCCAAATTGTGATTAGAAAAGTTAGTGAACTTTCAAATTTGGATTAGGGAAGTCGGTGAGCTTTCCAAATTTGGATTAGGAAAGTCAGTGAGCTTTCCAAATTGGATTAGGAAAGTCATGCCATGAGAGTAACATGCATCATAATACTTATCAAATTGCACACAGCACATAACATCTTACACATAACACATATCACATAGCATATAGCACATAACATCTTTTATAACATTCATTCATATGCCATGAGACCTTGGAATCATGGACTTGACATTAAGACTTTCCAAAATGAGGGCTTAACATATGGGACCTCAACTAGGGAGTCTTCATTAGCAAACACATAGTCTGCTTCATTCATTCATACGTACTTCATTTCATTTCGTTCATAGGCTAGTGTGAACACCAGCTATACATAGGATGTAATTTAAGACTTTCACCGGGTTTGCTGTGCAATGATCAAGAATAACCTAGTGTGATTACTTGAGTCTAGCTCACCTCTTGATTATCCTAACCTAACACCTTTGGTATCATTTATTTCATTATGTGCATCATTTGAGGCTGGCCTCATTCATTCATTGGGAACTTTAACTTTAACCGACATAGATCATGTGAGCATCATGAAATCCAGTGTATCCCCCACACCGAAAAGAGGTGGAATCATCGGCCAAAGTGACCCAAAACATGCTAGAGTACATGGGAATTTAGCCCTGCCAGATCCCTATATTGGCAGTATAGGTTCGAAGACTAGGAGATATAAGGAGACCCATACCTGGCAAGCCGAACAGTCTCATATCATGAGAGTTACGTGAACCTCCGCCCTTCCAGAAAGAAGGCATCACTGCTCATAGCTAGTCTATCAATGCTCAGTATAAAGTTCCATTGCATTCAACTCATACGTCATGGAAGCTAGCTTCTAGTATGAGGACCTCATAGCTCATTAGATGATTTCTCATCTCATCATTAGTATTAAGTGTGTTAATCTTAATACTTTCATTAGAGTGTTCATAGAGACTGCTCTCTTCATTAACTTTACACTCTCATAGGTGAGTACGTTTTGGTAAAAATTACTTAGGCTCATTTGAGATTGTTCTCATCTTTTACATTAGCCTCATATCATGTTGTCACCACATTCATTAACATTAGACAATTGCTCTTCATAATTACTCACCCCATTTTACGTGAATGTTCATTTCATCATATGCCAATATACTTGGCCATTTGTGTGTTTCACACTCTTACTTAACCCTTCTAGGGTTTCGTCATTTCATTACATAATAATCATTTCATTGTATGCCAATGCACTTGTCCATTTAGTGTGTTTTACACTCGTACTTAACCTATTCTAGGGTTACTTCATTTCATTACATACATCTTAGGTTCAGTTATTTTTAAACGTATGCTAGACTTATGGGTCTATACATACAAGCCATGAGGCTTCATTCATAGTTTGTTAAGTGACTCATATCTTCCTAAGATTATGTAGTACAAGAATTATGTATCTTGTATATATGCAAAAATTTCGATTTCGATCTAAGTAGGTGGCATTATTCTTGAACATTTAATTCACGTATGACTTATGTATCAATACGGGAATTTGGGCAAGGGAACCCAAGTTTGAACCACTTGGACAATACTTACATTTTTTCTTGACTTTATTTTTAGTCTTCATGACATTGGGACCCTAGATCGAGCCCCAACATCAACATTCTATCTTTATTTTTCTCCTTGGGTTTTCCCTTTATTTAGACGAAGGGTTGTGGGATCGAACCCCCACAACCCCTTTTATTTTTCATTTAAAATTTTGTTGTCCCATTTCGCCTAGACCAAGAGGTTGTGGGATCAAACCCCCACAGCCTCTTTTTATTTTAGTCTTTATTTCGCTGGAATTGGGAGGGTCCTCCTAATATTATTTTTAATTTCGCTAGGGGCTGTGAGGTTGTGGGTTCGAACCCCCACAGCCTCCTTATTTTTATTTTTAATTAAAATTTACTTAGGTAGGCGTTTGGCAGTGAGGTTGTGGGATCGAGCCCCCACAACCTCGCTTTATTTTCTTATTTAATTCGCCCTTCTCCTTTCCAGCCTTGAGGTCGTGGGTTCAATTCCCACGCCTCACATTTTCTTTTCTTTAATATTCTTCTTTCAATCGCTGCCTGGATGTCGTGGGTTCGATTCCCACGCCTCCCATTTATTTATTTAAATTGTTGCTCTCTCCTTTCCCTACCAGTAGACCCAATTTCGAATCCCCCCAACCCTTTTCCTTTTCGCGAATTTAAATTGTCACACGGGTAGGTTCGAATCCTGGTGGTCTCACCCCTTTAAAATTCACTAAAGTTTCCAGATTTTTTCAGTAAACTTTAGCCTAAACTAAAATTGTATTTTTGGCTGTACACTTGATCATTTTATTAACTTATTTTCATCAATATTTCCACTTGAAAACAATGGAAGATTCATGGATCGTTTAACACTTTTTGGGGTGTATTTCATGGATTCGTTTAGCCAAACTATTGACACTCAAATCAGCCCCACTTCCATTTTAATGAACATCACGATTTACATCGGTTTATACACGTAAAATGACAACCAAAACATTATCAAACTTGAAGCCTAAATCAAAACCTCATTCACAGTGCATTCACAGTAACCTTTTAGCACATAAACACACTTGCACAAACTTTCAAATCCATGGTTGTCTATCCTACGATTTCAAGTATACAAACAAAATAATGTTCATCACAAACTCATAACATACCTAAATCTACCAGCAATCATACCCAACCTACGATTCATTAGGAGCTAGTGATAGGGGCATGCAAAAGGAGAAACAATCCTAGTTTTCGAATGAACAATATGAACCTTAAGGGGTCTCTTGGGAAAAGGACCAAGAGAGAAGAAAAACCATACCTTATTTTGACGTTCAAAACTAGAAGTTGCTGCCCAGAAACTCTCCAAAACTCACGTCCAAGCCATGTTTTCAACACAAAACTTTCGACGGAAAAACCCTCTCTTTGCCTAACGTGATCACTTAGCTTGTTTTCTTATATTTTCGTGTGAGTTCTTCAAGTGTGAAGAACTCTAGTAATTTTTCTGTTATTGTATTTGTTTTGGCAGAGAGTAATCGTGAAAAACAAATGGAGAAACGTGAGATAGATAAGCGTGAGAGAGAGTTAAAAGAGGTGAAGTAGTTTAGACTTAGTCAACTAGGAGACTTAGTCATAAAAACATATTAATTAATTAATAAATAATAATTAATAATAAAATTTGATTTTCCTTTTTAAATCAGCGATTAATTATTAATTTATTAAATTAATTCACCAATAAAAAAAATTACATTAAATCATTGCTCCAACCTAGGTTCGAACCCGGGTGGAGCAAGACTTAACTGCAAGAGCTCCATTTCGTCTCTCTCTCCCCAATTTGCCGCTCCACCTTATTAAATAATTAATTAATTATATATTTAGGGTAATTACAATATTACCCTTAGCCTGGTAAAAGACCATTTTACCCTAGACCCTCAAAACTTAAGATTTCCTCTTTTTAAGTCCGGTAAAGACTCCTTCGAGTAAATCTTCGTATTCGAGAGCCCTACATGGTTGGTCCCAACCTTTCCAAGATCAAATAACTCCCCAAGTAGTTGGCTTGTCTGTAGCAAGGGTTCCGAGGTCTAGTTCTACGCGCATCCATCCGTGTGAACCCTGGTCTAGTCGTAGGCATTTATGACACATTAAGAATTTCTTATCTTATTCATTTTTAGGGTTGTTACAAGGGGTAAAATGGTCTTTTTCCTGGATAAGGGTAGTATTGTAATTACCCTAAATATATAATTAATTATTTAATAAAATAAGGTGGAGGGGCAATTTGGGGAGAGAGGGCTGAAAATGGGCTCTTGAAGTGAAGTCTTGCTCCACCCGGGTTCGAATCTAGGTGGAAGCAATGAATTAAAGTGATTTTTATTTAAGTTATTGAATTAATGTAATTAATTAATAATTATTATTCATTATCTGATTTAAAATAAATTAGAAATCAGATTTTTATTAAATAAACAAAACCTTATTGACTAAGTTCTAAAACTAGACTCCTAAGCCTCCTACAATTCCCACTTTCTCACGTTTATCTCTCAACTCTCACGCTCAATCTCTCTTCTTCTTTCTCACGTATTCTCTCTGCCAAAATAAGAGTCAAGAGCATAAATTAAACCAAGTTCTTCACACTTTAAGAACTCACACGAAATCACAAGAAAACAAACGTTAATCGCACACTTGGCTAAGGGAGGTTGTCCGTCGAGTGGAGTTGACATTGAGGAGGCTTAGAAGTGATCTTGGGTGAAGTTTTTGGGCAGCAAGTCAAGGGTTTAACGTCAAAAAGGTATGGGTTCTCTTCTCTCTTGGTCCCTTTCCCAAGAGACCCCTTAAGATTCAGATTATTCAGTCCGAAAACTAGGATTGTTCCCCCTTTGCATGCCCCTGTCACTAGCTCCAATTGAATCGTAGGTTGGGTATGATTGCTGGTAGATTTAGGTGTATGTTATGTTTTCGTGATGAATATGATGATGTTTGTGTACTTGAAATCGTATGAAAGACAACCATTTGTTCAAAATAATGTGCAAGTGTGTGTGCAAGTATGATATAGTGACTAAGGTCCTCGGGTTAAGGCTCCAAATTTGATAATGTTATGGTTGTCATTTTACGTGCATAAACCTATGTAAATCGTGATCTTCATTAAAATGAAAGTGTGGCTGATTTGAGTACCAATCTTTTGGCTAAACGAATTTATGAAAAATACACCCCAAAACGTAATATATGATCTATGAATTTCCCTAAGAGTTCAAGTGAAAGTGTTGGTGAAAATGAGTTGAAAAATGACTAAATTTCCAGCAAACTTACAAGTTTGGTTTAGGCTAAATAATGATGAATAAATCTGGAAATTATTTGTGTGTAAATGGATGAGGCCACCAGGATTCGAACCTGTGACCTCACCCGTGAACTGCCTTAAAAACGTGAAAAGGGAAATGGGGTCAAGGGGAATTGATCTTGGCAAATGGAAGTAAAGGAAAAATAAAAGAAAAGGAATGTGAGGCCTGGGAATCGAACCCACGACCTCAAGGCAGTGAAGGAGAGTAAAGGAGTAAAGGAAAAATAAACGAAAAGGAATGTGAGGCGTGGGAATCGATCCCACGACCTCAAGGCAGTGAAAGAAGTTAAGAGGAAAATGAAGATAAAAGAATTGAGAGGCGTGGGAATTGAACCCACGACCTCAAGGTAGGAGCTGCGAAATAAAAGAAAAATAAAGAGAGGCTGTGAGGGTTTGATCCCACAACCTCATGGTCTATTCGAATTAGACAAGGAGAATTAAATGGAAAAAATAAAGGGGCTGTTAGGGTTCGATCCCACAACCCTTCGGCCAAGTAGGAGGATATTCCAAGGAGAAAAATAAAGAGGGAATGTTGATGTTGGGGCTTGATCTAGGGTCCCAATGTCATGTGGACCCAAAATAAAATAAACAAAAAATGTAAGTGTTGTCCAAGGGATTTGAAACCGGGTTCCCTTGCCCCAAATTCCGTATTGATACATAAGTCATACGTGAATTAAATGTTCAAGAATAATGCTGCCTACTTAGATCGAAATCGAGATCTTGGCATACATACAAGATGCATAAGTCTTGTACTACATAATCTTAGGAAGATATGAATCACTTAAATGAACTATGAATGAAGCCTCATGGCTTGTATGTATAGACCCATATGTCTAGCATACGTTTAAATATAAGTGAACCTAAGATGTATGTAATGAAATGATGTAACCCTAGAAGGGTTAAGTACGAGAGTAAAAAACACTAAATGGCCAAGTGCATTGGCATACGATGAAATGATTATTATGTAATGAAATGATGAAACCCTAGAAGGGTTAAGTAAGAGTGTGAAACACACAAATGGCCAAGTGCATTGGCATATGATGAAATGAACATTCACGTAAAAAGGGGTGAGTAATTATGAAGAGCAAATGTGCTAATGTTAATGAATGTGGTGACAACATGATATGAGGATAATGTAAAAGATGAGAACAATCTCAATGAGCCTAAGTAAATGTTACCAAAACGTACTCACCTATGAGAGTGTAAAGTTAATGAAGAGACCAGTCTTTATGAACACTCTAATGAAAGTATTGAGATAAACACACTTAATACTAATGATGAGATGAGAAATCATCTACTGGTCTATAATGTCCTCATACTAGAAGTCAGCTTCCATGACGAATGAGTTGAATGTAATGGAACTTTATACTAAGCACCAATAGCCTAGCTATGAGCAGTGATGCCTTCTTTTGGGAAGGGCGGAGGTTCATGTAACTCTCATGAGATGATACTGTACGGCTTGCCGGGTATGGGTCTCCTTATATCTCCTAGGCTTCGAACCTATACTGCCAATATAGGGATCTGGCGGGGTTAAATTCCCATGTATGCTAGCATATGTTTGGTCACTTTAGCCGGTGATGCCACCTCTTTTCGGTGTGGGGGAGACACTGGATTTCATGATGCTCACATGATCTATGTCGGTTAAAGTTAAAGTTCCCAATGAATGAATGAGGCCAGCCTCAAATGATGCACATAATGAAATGAACGATACCAAATGTGTTAGGATAGGATAATCAAGAGGTGAGCTAGACTCATGTAATGACACTAGGTTATTCTTGATCATTGCATAGCAAACCCGATGAAAGTCTTAAACTACATCGTAGGTATAGCTGGTGTTCACACTTGCTTATGAATAAATGAAATGAAATACGTATGAATGAATGAAGCAGACTCTGTGTTTGTTAAAGAAGGCTCCCTAGTTGAGGTCTCATATGTTGAGCCCTCATTTTGGGAAGTCTTAATGTCAAGTCCATAATTCCAAGGTCTCATGGCATATGAATGAATGATAGAAAGATGTTATGTGCTATATGCAATATGATATGTGTTATATGTAAGATGTTATGTGCTGTGTGAAATATGATAAGTATGATGATGCATGTTACTCTCATGATATGACTTTCCTAATCCAAATTTTGAAAGCTCACTGACTTTCCTAATCCAAATTTTGAAAGCTCACTGACTTTCCTAATCAAATTTAGAAAGCTCACTAACTTTCATAATCCCAATTTAGCAAGTCAACTGAGTTGACTTTCCATAATCATGTTGTTAGGAAAGAGCTATTCCTACTCATGCATGTCCTTGGTGTGTGCTTGCATATACCCATACTTAGTACAAGTGTGTACTAATCCCATACAACTCTATATTTTTAGGTGCAGGCACAGGTGGACGCTAGAGTTTACAGGTTGACGTTGCAGCTATCCGGACGTGGAGCTTTCATCCCAACTTGGTAGGCCGTCATGCTTTCGAGGATGTCTACCGTTATTATCTAGATTAGATGTAGGCTTTAGCTAGTGGATCATATTCCACTAGTGTTTCTTTCCCACTTTCTTTTCATACTTTGTATTGGTGCCATTTTGGCAAAAATACGTTTAATGCAATTATGAACTGTTTCTTTCATTTGATCATCTCTATATTAGATGGTTGATTTGTGAACGCCTATGATGTTAAGTTTAAAATGTTTAGCATGAAATAAGAAAACAAAAAGTTCAAATTTTCCGCTAAAATTAACTTAGATGAAGTAAGAATGACGTATGTAGGCTTGTCTACGACCTCTGAGAGGTCAACGACGCCGGTCTTGTCTGGGGTCTAGATTCCGCTAGTGACACACGACCCCATCTAGGACCCACAAGGGGACCTAGATGAAGGGCCCAAGACTTGGACCAAACTGCCAAAAAGTAGTGACCAATCGACGAGCCAATCGACGACCAGTAAACCAGGAGATGGCCCGTCGACCTGGTCCGTCGTTTGGACATGGAAGACTGAAAATTGGAGAGATTCAGCCCCAACCAACGACACCCCATCGACGGGTAGTTGGTTGACAAACGGCCCGTCTGTAGGGAACCATTTGTGCTGCCTGCAAAAGCTGCCTTTTGCCTGTGAAGTCTTGGGGTGTTTGGTAAATTCACCCCAAGTCTTTTATGACCCCAGCACTTTTATTTTAGGGGTTATTAGGTATATTAAAGTGTTTCAAACCCTAATACCTAATTTTAGACTTCATTTCCTAAATCCCAAAAAACCCCTCCCTTAAAATTCTCTCTCAAGTCTCTTTGGAAGCTAGAAGTCAAGAAAAGCTAGGAGGGCTGGTTTGGGACATGTTATTCATCACAAATTAGTGGGTTGTCTTGCATTTGAGGTATGGTACCCATCCTTGAACTCTCTTCCATTCAAGGAGCCACTTCCAATGAATTTTCAAAAAAGGGTTTTCAACTCTAGTTTCCTCTACTTTCAACTCTAAATATGGGTCTTGCATGAAAACGTTTCAAATGACTAATTAATGATGTTTCTAACGTTAGTTGATGATTTTAAGTTTAAAACTTCAATGAAATCATGTTAAATCTTTTTTTCAAATGTTGGCTTAAGAAATGGGTCAAATGAGCATGTTGGTGTAGAGAATGAACTTTGGTTTTCTTGTGTGTTGTCATGTTGGTTTAGCAACTTCCCTAAGGGCCTTATTATGATGAAAATGATTATAGGTGATGATGTATTGTTTAAATGTTGAGTTGCTTATATTGTGTAATCTTATTATAGATTGCTCTTGAGTGTTATGGTCCACCTTCATGGTGGCGGTGTTTTATTTGATGATATTACTTAGTATGTATTGTGAATGTGGTCTTGAAGGTCTAATATGTGAAATGAATAGATATTGAAATGGGTCTTGTTTTGTGTTTTGTGAAGCTTGAACGGTATGTTTGACCTAGATTATGTCTAAATGAAGTATATTATTATGTAAAGCATGTAAGGTGTGTGAATTTATGAATGAAGGTTTAAAGAATGTATAGAAGTAATGTGCATGAAATGATGCTTATATGCAAGGTGTGCTCACATGTACACACACACACTTAAGTGAATGTATGAAGCTAAGTTGAGTAAAAAGGGGAGTCTTGGGGTGGACACTCTTCGTGATTTGAGATGAAGTGTCTAGTAACAACCTCACTACATCCTAAGAGCTTTCTAAGATAGGTCGGAGGATGAATACCCTTCGTGAGTTGAGATGTGGTGTTCACTAGTTATCCTTAACCTATAATTTATAATGTTGAGAATCCGTGGGGAGTTATGCCTAGAACCGAGAGGATATGAATAAGGGGTGGTTAAACTTCGTGAGTTGAGATGTTGTATTCCAACGTACCTCTTGAGATGAGTACTCCTCATTAGTAGAGAATGAGTTACTTAGTAGCAATCTCCTTATCCCTTAACTATGTGCCCACATAGGTATAGCTATTGGGAAAGCCATATAAAAGCTAAGAAGCATGACCTTACTCTAGGCAAGTGAGGATGCCTCATCCGATAGGGGTTAATATCGGGATTCTACGTCTAGCTCTCATGGTCTATGTCGGGTAAGCTAACCCCCCCCCCCCCACAAAAGTAATGAAAGTAATGTCTTCTAAAAGCATGTGCTACTTATGTGAATTGAATGAACTAAGTCTTCTAAAAGAACGTGCTACTTAGGGTAGGTGGTGGTATGGGACGCTACCTATCCATAGCACTAAGTAGGACCTTCCGAAAGGGAAGACTTGGTGTCAAACCTTCTAAAAGAGTGTACTACTTAGGGTAGGTTGTGGTATGAGACGCTATCTACTCATTGAACTAAGTAGGCATTCCGAAAGGGAAGACTTTGGTGGTTTGTTGGGTGTTCTTTTAATGTGTTGTGATTTGAGTGGTGACTTGTTCCCCGAGGTGAGTAAGCCGAAAAGGGTAGTCTTGAGGATCACTTTGATGTGCCTTGAAGGAAGTGTTTAGACGTTCCTTTCATGTCTTTCCTTGGAGAGTCTTAGGATTATCCTTAGGTAAGGGAAACTCCTACTGCAATAAGTTCATTTCCTCATTGGCAATACCTTGGAAGTTCACCATTGTTGGAGTCTTTTTAGTTCACTATAAAGCTTTTAAAGTTACTGTAATGTTTTATACGGTTCACTGTAATGTTGAGATGGGTTTACAGTAAAAATTGGGTAAGTTCACTGTAAGTGTATTCTTTTGGTTAAAATTATGGAAATCCTTCTTTAAGTGTTAAATGATGCTTCTTATGTTGTTTTGTTCCTAAGTTCATGAATGTTTTACTTATTTGGCATGAAAGCTTATTTTACTAAAATGTCCCTTTTTACATGTTTTTTGCATATGACATACTTAGTACATTGTTTTTTTACTAACCCCATACTTTTCTATACTCTATAAGTATAGGTTGTTGGAAGCTTTTGAAGGTTTGCAGGTGAAGCTTGGGATAGTTCCTCTCAAGATATTCGGGAGAATAGTCATTTTCTTAGTTTCTTTTTAAAGACTTATTATGTATTTCTTTTAATGTAAAGGGCCGTGTCCCTAAGATATTATGTCGTGTCTTTAAGTTGGCTTGTGACGATGACATTCTCTAAGTATTTATGAAAGACTTCTTTATTTAAAATATTCGTGAAAAGTTTTAAATTCCGCACTACTTTTCATGTCTTATGTAATAAATGATAGTTAAAGGGCTTGTATGAGACCCCAAATGGTGGAGTACGCCCAGTCACGATCTGAGGGTTATCCCTAGCTTCTAGGGGGTGCTTGAGGGTCGTGACACTAGCTAGTGGATCCACGTAGTTCTATGTTCATGTTTTGGTACTACATTGGTAAGTAGTCAACCTTCCATCTGTGTAGGGTTCCATGACACCGCATTCCACATTAGCTCATGTGTTCTATGTGTGTTAAGGCAAGATGTTACCAAAAGTTAAAATGAACTAAATGAATGAAATCTAACTAGGATAACCTAAGGGGTTTAGCTTAGTATAGGTATGGGTATGGGACTCTACCTAAACATTGTCCTAGTTAGCCTTGAGTAAAGTCTTCGAAGGATGTTCTTATAAATGAATATGCTTATAAATGTACATGCTATGTATATGATGATCTTGTATATTGATGATACTAAATGATGACTTGTTTCACTTATGAACATGATAATATGTACTCTTAAATAATATGCTATGTGAAGTTGGATATTAGTCATAGTTCTTGTTGGGTTACTTGATTGAGTAAGGTTATGGGGCTTTCCTTGGTCATTTCACTTGTTGAATTAACGAGGGTTCATGGGTAATTGTATTGCTTTGAACATGTTGAAATGAACTCTTATCTATGTTTGTTGCTACTATAACTTGATGATAGGGTCGTCTTGACTAAGTGTTCAATTATGTGATAGGCATGTTGGCATGAATAGACTTATTATTATTTGTCGTGTTATGTACATGATTTTAACTTAACGAATATGTCTTATTGATTGGTATGGTCTTCTTGAATGTGCATAAGGCTTTCCAAATGTAAAATAACATGTGTAACACTCCAAATATCTAAGACATCTAGAGCCTAACATAGGTGTCAAAAAGTTTATACACTGTTTTAAGGTCATAAATGATGAATATAATTCATTTAGGAAGTTAAGGAATTAAAAAGACAAGAAACGTCCAAGACGTCCGAAAGCTAGTCAAATTGAACTAGTGAAACATCCTTAGGTTTTGGAAAGGTTTAGGAGTTGTGTATGAAGTCTAAAACTTGTAAAATGACTTTAGATTGGTAAAGCCTAGTATATAGAGTGAAAACATCCAGGTCCGACCCTCAAGGGTCGCCCTAGGAGTCCACGAAGGGACCCCAAACTTGGCTTGGCAAGCTGCCTAGGCAGCATCAAAAATACACATAGAGGATTGAGTCCGCGTCAAAGACTTGGGTGGATTTTGGTCAAATATCAAGTTTACGTCGTGGTCAGGTAGCGTACTTCACTGTCTCGAAAATTAAATTGGGAAACCATGCGGGAACAGCTCCGCGTCGCGGACTTGTTCCCCGACGAAAATCTGAAATTTGGTTTTGATGTTTGACTTCATTAATGAGTCAAATTAAGTGAGGGGTCTTTTAGGTATTTCATGGGGGGTCTATATATTGATTTACAATTATTTTTCCCTCACGTTTACTCACTCAAATCAAATCCCCAAATTAAAACCCAAAAGCTCTCACCTCTCTCCAGTTTCTCTCTTTATTCATCCTCCATTGAAGGAAGAAGAATGCTTGAAGAAGAAGACCAATTTCTCTAGTATTTCACTTCGATTTCGTGGATTAATATTCACTAAGGTATGAGTTCTTCACTCTTGGGATTCCTTTCCCCAAGAGGTCCTCTCAAAGTTGATTTTTAAAACAGCCAATTCCAAAGGTTTTTCTATTCTAGTGGGTTTTCTTCTAAACATCAAATTGATGATTGATCTTGATTAATTATGATTACTTATGACTAATTAGGTATCGATTGTTGGTTAATTAATGTAAATTGATTGAATTTCATGTTGATCATGTTCCCTTCCCCAATTCCCCAAATCTTGGGTCTTGATTGTAAATTAATGGGAATGGAAGTATGAATTGATCATTAGACTTGTTTTATCTATTCTAATTCATTCATGTACTACCTAGGGTAATGTATTGTTGGTATTGGATCTATTTCTTGAAGAATTCATCATGAACCCTATTAACCTAACCCTAGGATATGAAATGAAGTTAATTAGGATAGTGATGATACAATTGATCTTGCTATTGTGTTAAGTACTATTTTATGATTAGGTTATGCCCATTACTTGGTTGAATTGAATGGTTGAGGGTAAAACCATGAATGATGGCTTGTGAAGGAGATATGGCAAGTCTTGTTATCTAAACTCTTTACTTTAATTATGGTTACTTGTGATTAAGTGACGATGTTGTATTGAAGTGTACCTTATATTAAGATTGATTGGTTTGGTATGATGTTGAATTGGAATATCTTGACTATGGTTTGTGAGATGTTGGATAAGATGTAAATGTTATAAGTATGGTTATAACTTACCAATGTGCCTTATCGTGAATGATTACATAGATGTGCTAACCTCACATGTATGAATTGTAATAAAAGGAAAGTACTCATGCAATTCTTATTGAGCTATGATGATGATTATTATATAAGAGATAGACCCTGTGACCTACACTAAGCTATGATTATTAATAAAGGCTTAAAGACATTTCAAAATGGGACTCTAGCTTAGCACCAAGTGAACTAGAGTGAGGAGTGTCCCTGACCACACAGGGAAGGTAGGATCACTAATGTACTCTTGAGATTGGAGACCATAATGCATGTACCATAAAGAGGGTCCCAACTATATCTCCTAGTTCTTGAACTATGTTGCCCCATAGGAATACTAGCTAGTGGATCCACGTGGTTGCTATGTTCATGTTTTGGTACTACCTTGGAAAGTAGTCCGCCTTCCTTCGGCGTAGGGTTCCATGACACCGGATTCCACATTAGCTCATGTGTTCTATGTCGGTGAAGGCAAGATGTTCCCAAAAGGTAAAAGGGAGTAATGAATGAACTCTAAATAGGATGACCTAAGTGGTTCAGCTTAGTCTAGGTAGGGGTATGACACTCTACCTTTACATTGCACTAGTTATCCTTGAAGGGAGTCTTAGGAGGATGTTCCTATGTATGTATATGAATATAAATGTAAATGAGATGTATATGATGATCTTACATGTTGATGGATCTTATGATGTTGAACTCACTTATGAATACATGTTTGATCAATATTGCTAAAGTATGATGTTTGGTACTCCTAATGGTATGATATGTGAAGTTGGACATATGTTATGGTTCTTGTTGGGTTTACTTGAGTGAGTGAGGTTATGAGGCTTTGATTAGTCATTGCACTAGTGGACTTAATGAGGATAATGAGTAATGATCTTGCTTTGTTATAATGTGATGAACTCTTATTCATGCTTATGATGTTATGACTTGATGATAGAGTTGTATTTGAGTATGGGTGCATATATGTTGATAAGCATGTGACTTGATTAGACTTAAGTTTGTTGGTCTTGTGAAGTATATGGGATGGAATTGATGAATATGCATTAATGGCTTGTACTGGTTCTTGAATTTGCATAAGGCTTTCCAAATGTAAAATAGCATGTTTTAATGAAATGACCCTTTTTAGCATGATTTGATATTATATGTGCAAATTGTCTCATACTTAGTACATGTGATGTGCTAACCACATTTTCTCCCCTTTTCCCATCATTTTAGGTTTCGGTCATTGAAGGGCTTTGAGACAACTTTGAAGGAAGACTTGGAATTCTTAATCATCCAAGTTGGGTTGGTCCTCACTTTCCGAGGGCAATGCCGATATCAAGCTTATGAAGTTGTTCTAGTTTTTAAGACTCTTATGTTCTTTCCTTTCATTTGTGTACTAAAGACTGTATAGCCTATATGTGGCTTTATTACATTGATGTATGGTCTAGGCCAAAATAGTTATACTCTTGTTAGATGCTTATGAGATGAGACTTCCATTTGAGACTATGTTATATCTTATACATCTATGTGCAAAAAAAGTAGAAGACTCTGTAATCTTTCTATACGAAGGGTTTATGTATAGTCGATATGAACATTATGTGTATGTAGAGGTCTATGTAAGCCTCAATATACAAGTAATGAAAAGTTTAAATGTTTCCTGATTTTAACCTATGAATGTAATTATGTAAACAAAGAGGCTAGTCTCAGTCCTCAAAGAGGACGACGACACCGATTACGTCTAGGGGGTTCTCCCTGGATATGACAGCATGTTTTAATGAAATGTCTCTTTTTAGCATGATTTGGTACTATATGTGGGTATGGTCTCATACTTAGTGCAAGTGGTTTACTAACCCCAATTTCTCCCTTTCCCCCAACATTTTAGGTTCCTATCATTGAAGGGCTTTGAGACAACTTTGAAGGAAGACTTCGAATTCTCATTCATCCAAGTTGGGTAGGTCCTCACATTCCGAGGGCAATTCCAATATCAAGATTACAAAGTTGTTGTAGTTTTAAGACATTTATGTTCTTTCCTTTCATTTGTGTACTAAACATTGTATACCCTATATATGGCTTTATTACGTTTGTGTATAGGATAGACCCAAATTGTCAGTGGCGTAGCCACATAGTGTCAAGGGTGCCCAATTGGACACCCTACGTCGGAAATAAAATAGCATATATACAAGTAAAATAAAATACAAAATTATTAAATAACATACTTTGGACACCCTTAACATAACAAGTTTCTATTTTTGGACACCCTTTAAGAAATTTCTGGCTCCGCCACTGCAAATTTTTATACTCTTGTTAGATGGTTATGAGATGAGACATCAATTTCAGACTATGTTGTATCTTATATATCTGTGTGCAATAAAATTAGAAGACTAAGTAATCTTCCAATACGAAGGGTATATGTATACTCGATATATATATATATATATATATATATATATATATATTATGTGTATGTAAGGGTCTATGTAAACCTCATTGTAGAAGTAAAGAATTTTTTTAATTTTTTCCGCATTTTTGACCTATGAATGTAATGATGTAAGCTAAAAGGGTAGTGTTAATCTTCAAAGAGGACGACGATGACTGTTACCACTAGGGGGTGCTTCCCGGATGTGACAAATAGGCAATAACCGACATGGACCATGGTAGCTAAGCATGGAATCCGGAGTCAACCTTACTCCACTAAACGGTGTTCTACTTGCCAATGGTTGAACTTGGCCATATCCCATATAGGCACATGGTTAAGAAATATCGAGGGTTCCTTTGTAGTCTTGTCTCATACTTAACTTGAGCTACCACCCATGCATACTAACTTGGTGCTAGACTTTGTTCTCATAGATTAGTTCAATAAAGAAGTACATGAAGAGGTTTCATATCTAGTTCATAACTCAATCACATTACACTTTACCAAAGAGGGTCCACTAAGGCTACCTACAATGGTCAAACGCATAGCTGAATGACTTTCCTAAGGATGATTTTATGCCATTCCATCCAATCAACCTTAAGTCCACCATTCACACAACAAGGATACCATTACGGTATTCGACTTCAAGGATATCTTAACCTTACATCTAGGATGAACGTTCCACATAAAAGACCATCTTAACAATGTTCAAGGTCACGTATCAATCACACATACAAGACTAAGAAGCTCTAGCATACTAAGTCAAGAACTCATATTCACATTATACACATATCAAGTAACGGGCACAAGCCTACCAAAACAATACACATATATACTTCACATATAGTATATCATTGTTGAAGCACAGAGGGTCGACTAAGAACACTTACTAGTCATCCTACACACTTCTATAGAATCATCGACACAAGTCATCACATGTATCATATAACCTATCAAGAAGCATCATACTTCAACATCAAGTCCTCCTCATAATAACTACACTATATTCTACTAGATATAAACATTATCAACTAGAAGAACTCATGCTTTGACTACACATAAACACATAAGTCACCTTTACATTCATAATATCCCCATAATAAAATAATACTTGAAGTAATGCCAACGAGGCCACATCATTCACAATTCATAAAAAGGTCTAATAACCGCCTATAATTAGTCCCCAAAATACAGAAAAGACCCATGAACTAATAGGATCCTTTAACAAAGTCAAACTCATCTTAAATTTCCAGAATTATCATCGGGAAGAAAGTCTGCGACGCAGAGCTATTCCCGCATGATTTTCTTAAATTAAATCCCAAACTAGTGGAGTCCGCCATATGTCCGCGACGTGGAGAAACATTTTTACTCCTTGTGGACCAAGTCCGCTACGCGGACTGGATCCAACTAAGTATACAATTTTGCTTCCTTGGGCATCTTTCTATCCCAAGGCTTGGAACCTCCTCTAGGACCCTTTCGTCAATCCTCGGGAGTTTGTCCAGGACATTTCTAACCCGAATATGTTCGTATACGAGTTTGGGACCTGTAACATCAATTTAATCTAAAACAAACACGTAAAACTTGATGAAACATGCTAAGATACTCAAGGTCACTTCAAGGCAAACCTTTCGGACGTCATGGACGTTGACGTTTGACCTCCAAACTTCACAAAATTTAACATACTGACTATAAGCAATATTATTACTCATATAAGGATCTCATAATCTCATGACACGCTCATAAACACATAAAAACACATAAGGCATATAAGTGACTTAGTCGTCAAATGTCCTGGTAGTCCCTTGACGTTTGACTTCCAATTCACCTAATTCTTTAGACACTGCCTCATTACTAAATTTTAAATCATTTTAAGACATCAAATCATTAAGACAAAAGTGTAAGGCTCTAGTTACGCCTAAGTCATTTTAGAGGTATTACAATCTCCCCCACTTGGACAAAATTCGTCCTCGAATGACACTTCCCACTCTCCGAACAGTTCCAAGAGTAGAGATTCAGTTACACATCATAAAAATACCACATACCACATTATAAATACAAAATTATGAAAAACAATAATTTCACATAAATCTAGAGACTCTCAACACAACAAGAAGCTAGAATTAAATCTAAGACTCATCATGTCATAAGACTCACATCCTTCATTAAAAATAGCAAAAACTCTTTTTATATTCATTATAATACTCATGTACATCAGTTCTATACATTGCAAAAATTTCAACCAAAGAATGAATTATGCAATTTTTGCAAAAATCTCAATTTTCCAAAAATACAACATTTAGGCAGTTGATTATGGAAACATGTTAATATGCAAGATAAAACCATATAAACACATTTTACAACATAATCATAACTTTATGAAATGCAAAATGCAAGGAATCAATGAAATTCAATTCCAACAAGAATCCTAAACACACTGCAACATATAACATGCTACTATGACATTCTACTCTCAAGCTTGAGTTGAATAGAAGAGATAAGACAATCAATAAAAAATACACTACTCACCATAATCCCCAACTTATAAGGAAATCATAACATGTAGAAGAAGAAACTATAACTTACCAACATCCTTATCATCATCCGTCTTTGATCCTCTTGCCCGGAGTGCATAGAAACGATTCTTCTTTGGAGCATTATTACCCGAAACACTTTGAGTAACTTGCTTACCTTATTTTCCTCTAGAAGCAAAAGTATGGTAATGACTCACCTTATGTCCATCCTTACCACAACAAAAGAAATTCCCGGTACCAATTAGACACTCCCCATTGTGCTTCTTCCCACAAGTAGCACAAGTAGGCTTACCATTTTAAGAACCACTACCCTTCTCAAGTTTGACCTTAGGATCTCTAGGTTCATATTGAGTTTGAGATCTCTTCTTGAACCTAGGTTAGTTTTGATCACTTGGTCCACTCCTCTTCAAGTTTCTAGTGAATATTTTAAGTTTGGACTCCTCTATGGATTGAACATATACCATAAGCATAGATAGAGTCATATCATCACGGATCATGGCCGTACAACACTCTTCTTTCACAAGGTCGGCAACACCCGTCACAAACCTACTCATCTCACCCCTAGGGTTAGACACCAAGTACGGATAATACCTAGACAACATAATGAACTTTAAGGAATACTCCTCCACACTCATGTTGCCTTGCTTGAGATTAATTAACTCATCAACCTTTACCTCCCTTCTCTCACGGGGAAAATACTTTCCTAAGAAAGCCTTCTTAAACTCTTCCCACTCTATAGGACCCGATTCAACCGGCCTATTATCTTTCCATTGAGTGTACCACACTTGAGAAACCTCCCTCAATTTGTACGAAGCTAACTCCACCTTCTCCCTAGAAGTCACCCCCATGACACTCAACCCCTTATACACACCATCTAGAAGCTCTTGGTTATCCTCCCCCACCTTAGAGCCAAGAAATATATGAGGATTTATTCTCACAAAATCTCTTAATCTATATGTCATAGTGCTATCAGCAACATTCACTCTAGGTTCAATACCTCTATTCACATGGGTAGTCAAGGCTCGGGCTAAAGTAAGTAAAGCCTCTCAAATATCCCCATTAGTCATTTCAGGGAAAACCACCGGAACCTCATTGCCTTGACCTCCAATAGCGACTTGAAAAACTTGTGGAGGAATTGGAGAACTTTGAGCACCTTAGAGAACTTGCTCAACTTGCTCAACTGCAGGAGGAACTTCCTCATCCACCCTTCCTTCTTTCAACCTTCTATAGACCATCCTTCTAGTAGTCATCTCCTATAAACACAAGAGAAGAGATTAGGAATAGACACTTAGAACCTGAACTCTATAGGCACGGTACAAGATTGATGAAGAAAGTGAAACTCTATCGTCCTATAGCCTCTCGCCCATAGATGTGTCGCGACTCACACCCATGTTCAAGACTCTACTATACTTTTTGATTCCTAAGACCACTTTCATAACCTATGCTCTAGTACCAAGCTTTTCAAATCCCGAGAGAACCCCTAGAAGATATGGTACTCTCAGAGTGCAACATGGCGTACTTGACCTCTCAGAGGTCTTGTACAAGACCTTTGACATCATTCATCGCATACATGTATGAAAAGTAGTGCGGAGTTAAAACATTTCACATGAAATATCTTAAAACATCTTTCATATTAAAATCATAGAAAACACTAAGTCCCAGCATATGCCAATCTTAGACTCAAGAATACTTGGGACACAAATCATACATTACGAATATAGAAATACTTAGTCTATTACAATACTTTGAATTAAAAGAAATCTAAAGAAGATTATGCCCTCGAGTCAAGTGAGGACATACTTCCACTTTGCTTGAACGATAACTAGATTTCAAGCTTTCCTTTAAGACGCTTCTCACCTTCCACCTACACCTTTAGATATAACAAAATGTATGGAATTAGTACAAACACTTGTACAAAGTATGGCTTAGTGCATAAAATCATGAAAATGGACATTTAATGGAAATATGCTCTTTTCGATTAAAACTTCGTAGTATAATCATAAAAATATCATTTAAACACCAAACAACACCATTAGAAGACATTATAATTAATACTTAATTTACATGCATGTTCAGTAACATTACAGTGAAGCTTACAGTGACTTCACTGTAAGTTCATCAAAAATTCACCTACCACACTATAGCATCAAAATATATCCAAAACACATAAATATGAGATCCTCCTACCAAAGGTGATTCGAAGGTTCACTTGAGTGAGTTGTAAAGCAACCGCCCATACAATCCCTTCACACACACCTAAGAGATCCTTTAAATTACCTAGGATAAGATCATTCTCATTTAATAACATAACATATGTAAAATATGACATTCTCTTCACAAAGGTTATCAAAAGAATTACGTAAGTAATGCCAGAAGAGACCGCCCATAAACCCTCTACAAGCTTACCTAGATAATCCTTAAGACTACCTAAATTTAGATCATGTCTACTTTATCAACTTACTTTCCCTATCTAGAGTCATTCTTAAGACTTTCCTAGGTAATACATGAAGTCACCATTCCTATGCCCCCTTCATACCTTAACTAATCAAACCTTAAACTACTCTAGGTAAGTACTTAGTCGTTAACCTAATGTCCAACATGAGTCATTATGTTTATTAGTTAACTTAAGAGACATTCAACACATAAGGACATTCAAGTAATGGTCTTGGAGAAAACCTAGGGACTCACTCACTAGCATCTTCAACGCCTAATTGTGCATTGTCTAGATAGCGTCCCATACCACCACCTAAAATTCATAGAACTTCTCGAATACTAGTAGGTATCCCATATGATGGGAATAAGCAATAACCGACATGGACCATTGTAGCTATGCATGGAATCCGGAGTCAACCCTACTCCGATAAAGGGTGTTCAACTTGCCAATGGTAGAACTTGGACACGTCCCATGTAGGCACATGGTTAAGGAATATCGAGGGTTCCTTTGTACTCTAGTCTCATACTTAACTAGAGATACTACCCATGCATACTCACTCGGTGCTAGCTTTTGTTCTCATGGATGAGTTCAATAATGGAGTACATGAAGATGTTCCATATCTAGTTTATAATCCAATCACATTATACCTAACCACAGAGGGTCCACTAAGGCTACCTACAATGGTCAATAGGATAGATCAATGACTTTACTAAGGATGAGTTCATGCCGTTCCAGACAATCAACCTTAACTCCACCATTAACACAAGAAGGATACCATTACAGTTTTACACTTCAAGGATATCTTAACCTTACATCTAGGATGAAGTTTCCACATAAAGGACCTTCATAACAATGTTCAAGGTCACATATCAATAACACATATAAGACTATGAATCTCTAGAATACCAAGTCAAGAACTTATATTCACATTATACATGTATCAAGTAAGGGACACAAGTCTACCAAAACAAGACACACACATACTTCACGTATAACATATCATTCTAGAATCACAGAGGGTCTACTAAGCACACTTACTAGTACTCCTACACATTTCTATAGAATCATCAACACAAGTCATTACATGTATCATATAACCTATCAAGAAACATCATACTTCAACATCAAGTACTCCTCATAATAACTATATGTCACATCCCGAAACCACACCCTAGAAGTTAGGGTGCAATCTTGGATTGCGACCGGCGTATTCAACCTCTCGGAGGTCTCATACAAGCCTATCATATCATTCATTGCATATACATAATGGAAAGTAGTGCGGAATTAAAACTTTTCATCAAAACAATATAGAAGTCTTAAACTCTTTCATATATATAGAAATAGGAAAACACTAAGTCTCGATTCATCATCTTAAGACACGATAATACTTGGGACACGGCTCATACAAAATTTAAAACATACCACTGCATAGTCTATTACAAAACTTCATGAAAGGAACATAAAATGACATATATGCCCTCGAGTCAAGTGAGGACATACTTCAACTCTTCTTGAACGAACTCCTTGTCCAAGTCTTCCTCCCAAATATCTTCACCTACCAAGAACTATAGATAGAAAATAAAGCAAGGAATTAGTACAACCACATGTACTAAGTATGGCATTATGCATAAAATCATGAAAACGTACTTTTTTGGAAATATGCATCTTTTCTTTAAAACATCATAATATCATCATAAGAATAACATTAAACAACTTAGATTCACATAAGAAAATACTTAAAATAAATTATCACATTTTAAGACTCACATTATAGTGAGTTCACTTCACTGTACAGTGAAGTCCAAATCCTCTCTTTTGAACACCTTCTAACATGTAGCCTTCTCATCAAAGCCATCCTAAGATTCACTTAAGTCACACAAAGAGAGACCGCCCATACACCCTCTCTAGATGTGCCTAAACGATCCTCAATATTGCTCATAATGAGACCCATACACACCTACAATACATCAACATACAAGTCATACACGATATGACAATCTCCCCTACCAAGGCTATCAAAAGACTTACTCAAGTACTCCTAGAAGAGAACGCCCATACATTCACTTCAAGGCTACCTAAATAATCCTTAAGACTTCCTAGGCTTAGAACATGTCAAATATATCAAGCAAGGTACCTAACTAGAGTCATTCTCAAGACTTCCAAAGATAAGACATGAAGAGATCATCCTTTATGCCCTCTTCACACTTTAACTAATGAATCCTTTAGTCACTTTAGATTAAGTACTTATTCATTTACTTGCTCATTACCATTAAGTCATTAGTTCATTAGTTAATTTAAGATACATACATCACATAGAGGACATTCAAATAATGGTCTTGGACAAGACCTAGGGACTCTCATTAACATCTTCAAAGCCTATTGTGCAATGTCTAAGTAGCGTCCTATACCACCACCTAAACTTCATAGAACTTCTCTAATGCTAATAGGTATCCCATATGATTAGAATAGGCAATAACAGACATAGACCATGGTAGCAAAGCATGGAATCCGAAGTTCTATCCTACTTCGATAAGGTGTTGTACTTGCCAATGGTAGAACATAAAGATCTGATGTAGGCAAATGGTTAAGGAATACGAAGGGCTTGCTTTGTATTCTAGTCTCATACTTAACTAGAACTATTTCCCTTTACCATACTCACTCGGTGCTATACTTAATTCTCATAGATCAATTCACATTAAGGTTCATTCAAATGGGTCCCATATAAAGTTCATGACCCAAATACAATTACCCTACCAAAGCAAGGTCCATTAGGGCTATCTCACTATGGCGACAAGAATATCATCATGACTTTCCTAAGGTATGATATGATGCCCTTCCAGCCAACCAACCTTAAGTCCATCATTCATTACACGAAGGATACCATTACAGCTAACTACTTCACGATTCATAACCTTACCACTTGGTTTAGGGTTCCACATAAATGACCCTTTTATCATCATTCAAGGTCTCACCTATATTCATTTATTCAAGACTAAGACCCCTTTAGGTTCCTAAGTCAAGACATCACATATTCACATAAGCATCAAGTAAGGGACACAAGTCTACCTAAACAAGACACAACATACTTCCATTTAATAAATATAGCCTATCTTTGTTTAGACACGAAGGAATGAACCTTAACCTTATTCAGTCAACCTATTCATTACCTTAACATTATCCACTTAACCATTTTAGACTCATACAGCCAAATTAGGAACAACCATGTATCAACTCTAAGACTATACACTTAACACATAGTCAAGCATAACATGATTAACTACATAGTATCAATAGTCTAACACATACTTTCACATATAGGTAGATATGATCATACATCATCAAATCAACTACACAAATAGACATATAAGTTCAAGTAGTGCCGACAAGGCCATGATCATCAATGTAAATAAAATAACACCGACAAGGCCACATCAATTAACATAGCACCGCCACCAAAGGTGGACCAAAGCAATCATAACATAATTGAAGTATAATTAACATTGAATAAGAAGAAACAGGGCAGCGTACCACCACTTCATCATCAACACTTCAAGCCAATACCAAATCACCCAATTCAACATCATAAGGCCCTTACCCATGGCCATGAACACCAATTCAATGCACAATTATAGAAATCAATCAAATCTAAAATAATTCAACATAGATTCAACAATCCAATACCAATTTGATAATAATTGAATACAATTCTTACATCAATAGAAAGCCCATAAGAAACTACACATGAATTCATCAACATTAAGTCAATATCAAGTAACCCATAATTTAGTCAAAATCTTAGGTTCATCAATTTCATGGGTTCATAGGTAATTTTGGTTAAGATTCTCAATACAACATCAATCTAATCCATAATAGACGTTTGAAAACCATTAATGCAAGAACCCATGATAGAATCATGAAATTGGACAATTCATCTTTTGAAAACTTTGAAAACATCTTTGAAAGTTGGGCTCCTTGATGAAACGAGTTTCAAGTATCAAAAGCCATACCTCAATGAAGCTGATTCTTCACTTTTATGAAGAATCTCCACTCAAAACGTCAGACCGAGCTCTTCCTTGACTTTAGACTTCGATGGAGTCTTTGGGAATTCTTAACGGATTTTGGGGTTTTGATTCTGAAAAATGAAATCTTCTAAGTGTTAGTGACTTATAAAAACCTTTAAAATACCCAATATACCCCTTAGGAACCTCAAAAGTCTTTATTTGGAAGTTGGGTGAAATTCCCATTTCACTCCTCACTTAACGGTGACTTGCGCAGGGACATGGCTTCACAGACGAAAGGCAGTCGACGTCAGTTTGTCCACAAATAAACCGTCTTGTCCTTCTGTTGGTTGGGTCAGAGACTTGCCAAAGTTACCTCCTCACCCAAGACTAAGTCTACACCGACGACACCCATCGACGGGGCGTCGATTGGCCCATGAGCCATCGATGCCTCTGTCGTTTGGGGCCGGCCTGGGATAGTCTTTACACTAAGTTTGGGTCCTTCCTCAAGGACCCTTTGTTGGTTCTTGGGGATGTTTATCGGATGTTTCTAATCCAAACATGAACATATACGAGTTTAGCACCTCTCACTTGAATTTCACTCAAAACGAACACGTAAAACTCGACGAAATATGCTTAGACACACAAGGTCACTCCTAGGCACAACATTCGAACGTCATGGACGTTCTTGAGCGTTTGACCTCCAAACTTCACGAAACTTGACACACTACCTATAAACATCATATTAGACTCATTTAAGACCTTGTAACATCATAAGGTACACATAAACACATAGGCCCTCACATGAGACACTTAGGTGACTAAGTCATCGAACGTTTTGGTTGACCCTTGACGTTTGACTTCCAATGCACCTAATACTTTAGCTACTGTCTCAACACAGCATTATAGACACTTTAAGGACCTTATAGAACCATTACCTACATGTTAGGTTCTAGATAACCTAAGGCATTTTTGGGGTCTTACATTCTCCCCCACTTGGATAACATTCGTCATCGAATGACACTTGTCACTCTCCGGACGTTTCCAAGATTAGAGAATCAACTTAATAGCACATAATCAAACCATATAACTCACAATCAAGGAGAAACATCAATTTCACAAGTTCAGGACATTCACAACACAACAAGAAACTAGAATACAATTCTATAACTCATTATGCTACAAAAATCATATGCTTCATTCCAAATAGCAAAAACTCATTTTATATTCATTAATATACTCATAAACATCAGTTCTAACCATATAACAACAATTTTAGACCAAGGAATCAATTAGTCACTTTTTAAAAAATTACACAGTGAACAGTACTATTGCTACACTGAATTTAGGCAATTTTTTCAAAAAAATGCAATCTTAAGCAATTCATGATATAGACATGCTAATATGCAAGGTAACATCATATAAACACCTTTTACAACATTCTCATAACTCAATAAAACACGCAGTGCAAGAAGTTAATGAAATTCAATTTCAACGAAACTCCTAAACATCATGCACATGTAACAACTTCTAGCACAATTCTAACCATACTCCCCCACTTTCAAGGAAGTCATACTATAATAAAAGAAATAAGGACTTAACAGTATCATCATCACTCTCATCCTACTTCTCACGTCTAGTACGGAGTGCATAGAAATGCCTCCTAGTTGGAGCCTCTTCCTTTGGAACACTAGGCTCAACCTTCTTACCCTCCTTCCTAGAAGCAATGTTTGGACAATCTCTCACTTTGTGCCCATATCTTCCACATCCAAAGCAACTACCGGTACCCAATAGACACTCACCAAGATGTTTCTTACGACAAGTGGCACATGTAGGTTTTCCATTGCTAGAACCACCTCCTTTCTCAAACTTCTTCTTAGGAACACTAGGTCCATCTTGAGTTTGAGCCCTCTTTTGGAACCTAGGTTGCACTTGGTCACTAGCAACACTCCTTTTCAAGTTCCTTGACATCCTCTTAAGTTAGACTATTCAATTGATTGTGCATACACCATGAGTCTAGCCAAAGTCATATCATCATACAACATAGCCGTACGACATTCCTCCCTCACTAAATCGGCTACACCCGTCACAAAGAGACTCATTTCATCCCTTGGATTAGACACTAGGGAAGGTGCATACCTAGACAAAGTTGAGAATTTCAAAGAGTATTCCTCAACACTCATATTGCCTTGCTTGAGATTGATAAATTCTTCTACCTTAACCTCTCTCCTCTTACGGGGAAAGTACTTACCAAGAAAAGCTTCCTTGAATTCTTCCCACTCAATAGGACCCGACTCCACCGGCCTATTGTTCATCCATTGAGTGTACCAAATTTGAGAAACATATCTCAATCAATAAGAAGCAAACTCCGCCTTCTCCCTAGATGTAACCCCCATAGCACTCAAAACCTTGTACACACGATCAAGAAATTCTTGGGTATCTTCATTCACCTTAGAGCCAAGAAAGATTGGAGGATTCAACCTCACGAAGTCTCTCAACCTAGATGACATAGTGCTCTCCATAGCATTAACCCTAGGCACCATGTTCAAGTTAGCTTGAGCCGTTATGGCTCGAGCTAAAGCAAGCAAAGACTCTCCAATCACCCTATTTGAAAACTCCGGCACCTCATCACCTCCTCCCACATTAGGGGTATGATCAACTTGATGAGGCACTTGAGAACCTTTAGCACCTTGGACACCTTGTCCATCTTGAATCACTTGCTCAACTTGCTCAACTTGAGGAGGAGCTTCCTCATTAACCCTTCCCTCTTTCATCCTTCTAGCGGCCATTATTCTAGTATTCATCTCTTAGAAACACAAGGAAACACATTTAGAAGGATAATCATAACATTACTCTACCGCACGAACATAGGAGTAGAAATGAAGGTAAACACTATCGTCCTATAGCCTCTCGCCCATAGATGTGTCGCGAATCACACCGCTGGTCGAGACTCTACTAGACGTGACTTTTTGATACCAAAGACTACTTTCATTAACCTATGCTCAGATACCAAGCTTTGTCATATCCCGAAACCACACCCTAGAAGTTAGGGTGCAATCTTGGATTGCGACCGGCGTATTCAACCTCTCGGAGGTCTCATACAAGCCTATCATATCAATCATTGCATATACATAATGAAAAGTAGTGAAGAATTAAAACTTTTCATAAAAATAATATAGAAGTCTTAAACTCTTTCATATATGTAGAAATAAGAAAACACTAAGTCTCGATTCATCATATTAAGACACGATAATACTTCGGACACGGCCCATACGAAATTAAAAACATACTACTATATAGTATATTACAAAACTTCGTGAAAGGAACATAAAATGACATATGTGCCCTCGAGTCAAGTGAGAACATACTTCAACTCTTCTTGAACGACCTCCTTGTCCAAGTCTTCGTCCCAAACCTCTTCACCAACAAAGAACTATAGATAGAAAATAAAGCATGGAATTAGTACAACCACATGTACTAAGTATGTCATTATGCATAAAATCATGAAAACGGACTTTATTGGGAATATGCATCTTTTCTTTAAAACATCATAATATCATCATAAGAATAACATTTAACAACTTAGAATCACATAAGAAAATACTTAAAATGAATTATCACATTTTAAGACTCACATTACAGTGAGTTCACTTCACTGTTACAATGAAGTCCAAATCCTATCTTTTGAACACCTTCTAACATGTAGCCTTCTCGTCAAATCCATCCTAAGATTCACTTACGTCACACGAAGAGAGACCGCCCATACACCCTCTCTAGATGTGCCTAAACGATCCTCAAGATTGCTCATAATGAGACACATATACACCTACAATACATCAACATACAAGACATACAAGATATAACAATCTCCCCTACAAAGGCTATCAAAAGACTTACTCAAGTACTCCTGCCCATACATTAACTTCAAGGCTACCTAAATAATCCTTAAGACTTCCTAGGTTTATATCATTTCAAATATATCAAGCAACTTACCTAACTAGAGTCATTCTCAAGACTTCCAAAGATAAGACATAAAGAGATCATCCTTTATGCCCTCTTCATACTTTAACTAAGGAATCCTTAAGTCACTTTAGATTAGGTACTTATTCATTTACTTGCTCATTATCATTAAGTCATTAGTTCATTTAAGAGACATACATCACATAAAGGACATTCAAATAATGATCTTGGACAGGACCTAGGGACTCTCATTAACATCTTCAAAGCCTATTGTGCAATGTCTAAGTAGCGTCCATACCACTACCTAAACTTCACAGAACATCTCTAATGCTAATAGGTATCCCATATGATGAGAATAGTCAATAACCGACATAGACCCATGGTAGCAAATCATGGAATCCGAAGTTCTATTCTACTTCGATGAGGTGTTCTACTTGCCAATGGTAGAACATAGAGATCCCATGTAGGAACATGGTTAAGCAATATGAAGGGTGTGCTTTGTATTCTAGTCTCACACTTAACGAGAACTACTTCCCTTTACCATACTCACTCGGTGCTAGCCTTAGTTCTCATATCTCAATTCACATTAAGGTTCATGCAAATGGGTCCTATATCAAGTTCATGACCCAAATACATTTACCCTACCAAAGCAAGGTCCATTAGAGCTATCTCACTATGGCGACAAAAAGCTCATCATGACTTTCCTAAGGTATGATATGATGTCGTTCCAGCCAACCAACCTTAAGTCCATCATTCATTACATGAAGAATACCATTACAGCTAACTACTTCACGATTCATAACCTTACACTTGGTTCAAGGTTCCAAGTAAATGACTTTTTTATCGTCATTCAAGGTCTCACCTTTATTCATTTATTCAAGACTAATACCCCTTTAGGTTCCTAAGTCAAGACATCACATATTCACATAAGCATCAAGTAAGGGACACAAGTCTACCTAAACAAGACACAACATACTTCCATTTAATACATATGGCCTATCTTTCTTTAGACACTAAGGAATGAACCTTAACCTCATTTAGTCAACCTATTCATTACCTTAACATTATCCACTTAACCATTTTAGACTCATATAGCCAAATTAGGAACAACCATCTATCAACTCTAAGACTATACACTTAACACATAGTCAAAACATAACATAATTAACTAGATAGTATCAGTAGTCTAACACATACTTCCACATATAGGTAGATATGATCATACATCATCAAATCAACTACACAAATAGACATATAAGTTCAAGTAGTGCCGACAAGGCTATGATCATCAATGTACTTAAAATAACACCGACAAGGCCACATCAATTCACATAGCACCGCCACCAAAGGTGGACCAAACCAATCATAACATAATTGAAGTATAATTAACATTGAATAAGAAGAAACAGGGCAGCGTACCACCACTTCAACATCAACACTTCAAGCCAATACAAAATCACCCATTTCAACATCATAAGGCCCTTACCCATGGCCATGAACGCTAATTCAATACACAATTATAGAAATCAATGAAATCTAAACTAATGCAACATAGATTCAACAATCCAATACCAATTTGATAACCATTGAATAATGTTTACATCAATAGAAAGCCAATAAGAAACTACACATGAATTCATCAACATTAAGCAAATATCAAGTAACCCATAATTTAGTCAAAATCTTAGGTTCATCAATTTCATGTGTTCATAGGTAATTTAGGTTAAAATACTCAATACAACATCAATAAAATCCATAATAGACGTTCGAAAACCATTAATACCCATGATAGAATCATGAAATTGGACAATTCATCTTTTGAAAACTTTGAAAACATCTTTGAAAGTTGTGCTCCTTGATGAAACGAGTTTCAAGTATCAAAAGCCATACCTCAATGAATCTAATTCTTAACTTTGATGAAGAATCTCCTGAAAACGTCACACCAAGCTCTTCCTTGACTTTGGACTTTAATGGAGTCTTTGGGAATTCTTAAGGGATTTTGGGGTTTTGATTTTGAAGAATGAAATCTTCTAAGTGTTAATGTCTTATAAAAAACTTTAAAATACCCAATATACCCCTTAGGAACCGCCAAAGTCTTTATTTGGAAGTGGGGTGAAATTCCCATTTCACCCCTCACTTAATAGTGACCTGCGCAGGGACATGGCTTCACAGACAGAAGGCAGTCGACGGTCCGTTTGTGTCCTTCTGTTGGTTGGGTCAGAGACTTTCCAAGGTTCCCTCCTCACCCAATACAAAGTATCCACCGAAGACACCCATCGATGGGGCGTTGATTGGCCCACGAGTTGTCGATGCCTCCGTCGTTTGGGGCCTGCCTAGGACAGTCTTTACACTAAGTTTGGGTCCTTCCTCAAGGACTCTTGGTTGGTCCTTGGGGATGTTTGACCAGACGTTTACAACCCAAAAATTAAAATATTCATGTTTAGGACCTCTCACTTGAATTTCACTCAAAATGAACACGTAAAACTCGACAAAACATGCTTAGACACACAAGGTCACACCTAGGCACAACTTTCGAACGTCATGGACGTTCTTGAGCGTTTGACCTCCAAACTTCACGAAACTTGACACACTACCTATACACATCATATTAGACTCAATTAAGACCTTCAAACCTCATAAGGTACACATAAACACATAGGCCCTCACATGAGACACTTAGGTGACTTAGTCGTCGAACGTCTTGGTTGACCCTTGACGTTTGACTTCCAATGCACCTAATACTTTAGCTACTGTCTCAACACAACATTATAGACACTTTAAGGACCTTAGACCACCATTACCAACGTGTTAGGCTCTAGATAACCTATGTCATTTTCGGGGTCTTACACTACACTATAGTCTACTAGAGATGCACATCATCAACTAGAAGAACTCATGCCTTGACTCCACATAAACACATAAGGCACCTTGACATTCATAATATACCCATAATCAAGTTATAACATGATAAAGCCATAATACTTGAAGTACTGCCGATGAGGCCACATCATTCACAATTCGTAAAGTAATGCTGACATGTCCACATTAGTCACAAGTATAGCACATAAGCACCGCCACCATAAGTGGACCATACCAAGAATCATCATCATCTAACCTCACAACTTCAACCCATAGCTAATTCATCCAACATAATACTCAAAGGCCCTTACCCATGACCATGATCACCAATTAAATTCAATAATTACAATAGAAATTGAATCAAAGATAATTCAACATAGATTTATGAATTTAGGACAGCATACTAACAATTATAGCATGACTCTAACATAATTCAACAGCGCTAATCAAACTACATAATAATTCAATATCATTAAGACATAATCAATTCACCCATTAAATTGTCAAATCTAGGGTTACATGAATTACATGGGTTCATAGTGTTTTTGAGTTAAAATCATCTAAAAAAACATTAATTCAATCATCACTCATTGATTAAAAACATTTTATGCAAGATCCCATGGCTATATTACAAAATTGGAGAATTCATCTTTTTGATCATTTTTGAACTCATTCAAAATTGACTCCGTGAATGGAAGCGAATCCAAGGATGAAGATACATACCTTAATTTTGATGAAAATCCCACTAAATTTATGGAGAAAAACGTGGAAAATCAATCTTGTTCCTTGGAGATTCAAAGCTTCATCAATGGAGCTTTTTGGAGAGAAGATATGTAGATATATTGTTTTGGACTTGAGGGTTATGATTTGAATGGTTAATTGGGGTTTTAAAAGGTCTAATAACTTCCTATAATTAGTACCCAAAATACCCAAAAGACCCTTGAACTTATTTGACCCTTTAACCAAGTCAAACTCATCTTAAATTTCCAGAATTATCGTTGGGAAACAAGTCCGCCACGCGGAGCTGTTCCCACATGATTTTCTTAAATTAAACACCAAACCAGTGGAGAAACATTTTTTCTCTTGGTGTACTAAGTACACGACGCGGACTGGCTCCCACTAAGTGTAAAATGTTGTTGCGTTGGGTAGCTTGCTAGCCCAATGCTTGGTCCTTTTCTAGGACCCTTTCGTCGATCCTCGGGGAGTTTTTACCGGACCTTTCCAACCTTAATATGTATACGAGTTTGGGACCTCTCACGTTAATTTCTTCCAAAATGAACACGTAAAACTCGACGAAACATACTAAGACACACAAGGTCACTTCAAGGCAAACCTTTCGGACGTCATGGATGTTCTTGGACATTTGAACTACAAACTTCATGAAACTTAACATACTGACTATAAACACTATTACTCATATAAGTGTTGACACCCAATTTTGACCCCCTCGAAATAATTAATTAGCGAGCTTCTTAATTCTAAAACGAATTAAAATATTTAGTTTTATAAAAAAAAAATTAAAAAAAATAATCCATAATTTGTGAGTTATATTAAATAAACTTATCATTTTAAGTAATGTGTATGTTTTATAATTTTTGTAACTAGTTTATTTTATAAATATTCAAAAACAAATCTTAAAAAATAAATAAATAAATAATAATAATAATAATAATAGTTTTTAGTTGAAATTTTACTAAAAGTAATTTAGTTTAGCTTAGATTACTTATATTTCTTTGAATTATTAGTTTATGACTAAGTTAATCATTTTATGTCGTTAAAGATTAAGAAGCTCTTAATTAATTTATGTGAACACGTCTTGATTAAGTTTTGGCCCGGTACGTGGTTAAATTAAATTTGGTTACGACTTAAAAATCATGTGGGGAGTTTCTTCTTTCAGCAGAAGCAATTCATACATAATTTTGGCCCAATTTCCTCCCAATTAAATCCCCAGCCCACTATCAACTTCTCCAAAGGGAAACCTCACCCTCCAGCCCTTCCTTGCCTCCCTGTTCAGATTGGACCAAACCCATTTTTTAATCATAAGATTCAGCCCAAATCCCTTGACCCGATCCAGATTCCCTTTTCTTAATCACAAATAGATCCACAGACGCTAAGCGAAGCAGCTGCGGATGTTCTCTTCACGGCGTGAACGCGTGAGCTACCGAAGCGTACCTCGTGTCCCTCACGCGATGTCATACACGGAGATAGACGGAGAAATACACGGAAAGGCAACAGCAGCGCAAAAGGCATGCACCCTACGCAATTTGTCGTTTCCTCCCCCGCCCTTTCAAGTCGTATATTTTCTGCAGATTCCAGCTGTTAATCCGTCCTTGCTATTGCGAGATCGTTTCGCGTGGCATGGCAAGGAAGATTGAGGCGATCTGAAGCATACACCTCGTCCCTTCCCCATTCGATTTTTGGGAATCAAAATGGGATATTCCCTTCAGCTTTGGGGATAAGATTTTGAGGTTTGAATTTCATTACGAAAAATACCGTTTTTGCCTCAATCTTTTTTCAAAAAATTCTCCCGCTCTCCCTGATTCGAAACCCTAATTTTCCATAATATATATATATTCTCATTAGTTCACTGTTTAGGGGAATTTTTTTTGGGAGGATTTGAGGTTTTCTTCTTTTGTTTTCTTGCTTTAGGCAGAGAGTAGAAATATTTTCTTTTAAGAGATACTACAGTATACCTTCAAGTTCACTTTGTGGAAAAACAGAGAGGATATCATTTAGCATTTAAGTTCATTCTTTCAGTTTGGATTTGTGGCTTGTTGTTCGCTTGCGAGTTTCTCGTGTGGTGACGGAAGATAATCTCTCCATCTCGTATAAGTCTTGATCGCTGCCCTTCGAAAGGTAATATCCCTTACCACTTTCTCTCCGCATTTTGCTTATATTCGAACAACGTTCTGATTATGGAGAGTATTTTTGGTTGTTGTTGGTTTTTGCTAAGTTTGTAATATTTGATGTGGTGTATAGTTTTAGTCGTTTCATCGAGTTATTCGCAATATCGAGTTAAAGATTCTTCATGAGCTTTATGTTCAATGTTATTATCTCTTTTTATCTTTTGGATTTGATTTTTACTGTGGTTTTGAGTTGTATCCTTATATGTTTGTTTAGTTATATCGAACCTCTTCTCATAGTTTACCGGTTTGAACTTCATTCTTTTACCGCTGTTGACTTTGTTTTGCTCTTTAGGAGTAAGGAAAAGGCTTGAAACTAATTGATATGAATTTTGCATGCGGTATTGTGGTCGGCTTAGTTTTGTACTCTTTTGTTCTAGTTGTTGCTGCTATATATCCTCTAAATACATAATATTCCCCTACTTTGTCATGCTCATGTCAGTTTTATCTTGTTGTTCTATGCCTTTGGGAAAATCTATTCGTGGTAAATCGTGTTAATATTTCTATAGGGAGGCTCAAATACCATATTTTTCATCTTGTCTTTTGTGATTTGATCCTTCCAATGAGCCTGCCTTAGTTTTCGCGAATCCGTCCATACCCATGAAAATTATTTTTCTCCTAAACATAGTTGGGTTTGTTTCTTTTATTTATTATTCAAATGTCTAGAACCTGGAAACTTTTAGTTATCATTGCAAAGGGTTAATTTTGGCTTTGTTGTTGTTTATAGATATCTTTATTTTATATATATATTTATTTGTTTAGTTATGAAGTATTTACTTAGCCTTAGCTTATCATCATAAATGTGCATTGCTATTTCGTAAGCGATATCGTCCTCTTACTCGGTTATGTCTTTTCCGTGATTTTGTTAATTATTTAATCTGCTAGCTGCCTAGACCATGAGTTTAATTAATGCTAATGTTTACATGCCATTATTGTCAAACTTCCTGTAGGTAATGATTTTCCACAGTAAATTGAAATCATTTCTTACTGTGGCCTGAAGTAAATGTATGAAGTTGGACCCGTAACTTCTTAAGCTTAGCCTTTACGTTGTTTCAGTCCAATATTGCTTATCAAATTGACTTTCAAGTCTTTGTTTAAGTGTAGCGTAATTCTTCTCTATTTTAATTTTGCTTTAAAAGGTTCGGACCATTTTGCTAGTTTCGAATTTGGTGAGTGCTAATTTGTTTAGGGTCGTTTAGAAAATGTCATTATGATTATAAATTAGATAAAAGTAGTTAAGTTACTGTGGTGTTAATCTTATTGTTTTCCGAAGTATCGGCTAATTGTCAATATTTTATAAATTTAGAAAAAATTTCCAGTATGTTATTTGCTAATTAGAACATGGTAATTTCATTTATTACATTTAATTTACAATAGCTCTTTAATATGTAGCGCATGTTTCCATGAGTAGTGAAATCTGCTTCTTTTTAATTGTATGACATTTTTTTTCTTTCTTCTCTTTCTTTAAATTTTTATGTAAAATGTTGGTTGGCAGTGATTTATGACATTGTTATTTCAGCTTAGATAAATTCATTGTGATTGCATTAATTGCTTGAAACTTGATCATGTGGCATTTTTCATTCAAAGAATATGTCTGGAAACATCTTTGTTTGATATATACTCATGTTGAATATGTCTATTCATAAATTAATAGTAAAACAAGTCTTTAGTTTCTCCTTGCTCAACCGACTAAACAATGTGTATATTGGAAAGGGTCGAATTATTTGTCTTAAATCTATACCCATTTATGTCGGTTCCAAAGGATCAATGTGTTCTTTAATTGCTCCTCCCAAACTTATTTTTTATGCCTAACGTGACTACTCTAATTGCTCTATGTTTTCTTAAACCAAGTTTAGCCTTGTCGTCAATTTGAATAGTATATTAAGTCCTTGTTTCTTCTTTGTTCGCATGTAAAATTTGTTGGGAGTTCACCCCGAACTATTTTATTTCCCCTCGCATTTTGAGAGAGCCATAACGGCTCGAACCCCTCATCGAGTCATAAAACGACGTACAGATCCAAAGTTTCAAGAATTGAAGATAGTCGGAGAAGACGGATTAGAAGACCATTTTATTTTGTTGTTGTTTCGTATTGTATTTATTTTCGGGCATAAGCCCTTGTCGTCTTTTACTTTACTTTATTTATTTTGTGTAATTATTTGTTTATTTTAGGACAGGTACAAAATAGGTCGAAACCCAAAAAGAAAATGGGTTAAAAACCCAAAATAGGTGGGTCCAAAAACGAGTCAAGGCGAACAGAACCCGGATTTGGACCCAAATTTCTTTCCCTCTCTCTTTATTTGCTTTCAAGTATTTACTTGCTTTAATTGACGTGTAGTTTAAAAGTTAGGAAAAATCCGAATCCCCGCAAATGCCATAAATGTTTTTATCGACTTAAAATTAAAATAATTTTGCAAAATGAAATGATCTAAAAAATAAGTTAGTGTTTTAACTCTCTATTTCTAAATATTTTTTCAAGTCAAGTTAAAAAACAAATTTTAGCCAAACTAATTAGTTGTTGGATAACCGTAGGTTAGCGGAACGTCTTAGGTGCTTTCAAAACCTTCCTAAGACGTTAATATGAATCCCCGAACCCTTAAATGTTTTCAAACAATTTTATCTGGTTAAGTCTTTTGAAAACAATAGTTTTCTTGATTTTTCTTTAAAAATTAAGTGGCGACTCTAAAAATTCGAAATTTATTAAAAATTCCTTTTTCGATAAAATAGAAATGGCGACTCCGCTGGGGATTTGGAGGATTCTAACCTTAAAACTAACATTATTTGGCTATTTGTGATAAATTGTTTACTTGTTTAGTTTATCTTAGTTTTGAATTATTGCATTTTCATGGCATCTTTCCGCCAAACGGAAAATAGTATGCACTAGGAAAACGGAAGTTACGTGGCTTTCCACGGCTTCTTTCAGAAATACACAAGAGTTTCATTTGGAATTATCAAATGAATAGTTGGAATGCGGTCATCCGACGTCGTTTGATAGCTTCACCCCGTTGTTTGTCCGACTCGGGTAACCATCAACTTGAAAACTATTCTAAGTAAGCCTAAGTTAGAGCGAAACCAAAACCAAAAACTAAGCATTAGCCTAAGACGGCTTAATACCCAAGGTGTATTAAGTCCATTTAGTAGAAAACCGCCAAAATCGTGTCTAAGGTCTTCGACCTCACGACACATCATTTTATGTGACATTTGAATGATGTACGTGTTGAAAACCAATTTGGGGTGGGTAAACCTAACTAGCTTCTATTTTGTAGATATGGACCGTTTTCCAAAGTTTGACATGATCATAGCGGCGCCACTCCAACTCAAAATGTGGCATGACAATCTCGACGGGGATCATAGAAGAACCCTCAACAAATACGTCGGTACTTTGACAGAATTGATCAACATGAATGGTTGGCCGGAACTAGTTGAGGTCCTTAAAGGCTACTGGGATAACCAACGAATGGTGTTCCAATTCGGAACCACCGAAATTACCCCAACTTTGGAGGAAATCTGAGATTGCATAGACACGGTAGGCACTGGGATAGAAAGGAGAGCAAGAAGACAAGAAGACATCTTTATCCCTAACAAGCCTTCTGTAGAAAATATTGCGGATTGGTTCGGATTGGGGAAAGACTTTACTTACTGGTGCCAAGATTCCCATATAGCATTTAGAGATCTGTACATCCGATTTGGACATGCAAGCTTCTACGCCACCTACAACCGAGAGTTCAAGATCTCCTACAGAGAATGGAATGAAATTCGTCCACTAGCATTTGCTGTAGCATTGTTGGGAATGATGGTCTTCCCACATGGTCCAAGTCTGAGCATCAACACCCGAGTAATAACACTCGCGCACACTTTGTTCAAAGGGTATACGCACCAAGGAATAACAAAATACTATCCTATAGCTCCGGTCATCTTGTCTGATATGTATCGAGCCTTAAGGAAATGCAAAGAAGGGCACCGATACTTCCAAGGATGCAACCTACTTCACCAGTGGTGGATTCTCAGCCACCTGGCAAAGGGTGCTGGGACTCAGAAGCTACACACTCTCGACAACAAGAACACCCTCAAATATTTGAATGACATGTTGTACTGGCGGAATATGGGTAATCGGAGAACAAGGGGAAGATGGGCTCATATTTTCTCCGAATTGAGAAAAGAAGATCTCCAATGGATGATTGACCGCTTCATCTCCAAAGAAGTCGTTGTAGAGAGCCGCAGGCAAATTGTGTTGCCTCTGCCAGGTATTTGGGGAATTCTTCCTTACGCACCCTTTCGAGTCTTACGACAGTTTGGAAGGAGACAAACTGTGCCTAAAGATGCGTACTATGGCGCTTATGTATACAATATCGGAGACGATAGGGTGCATGACGCAACTGAATTTTTCAGAGAATGGAAAGCTGCCGAGTGGATGGATAAAACTACCATCGCTCCAGACCGATTCAATGCTGGGCACGATGAGGGTTACAAAGAATGGATGAAAAAAGACATACAAGGTATCTCCTCCTTAACCCCGCGCAGCTTTCGCAGCGTGACTAACAAGGAAGCCAGGCAGTGGCTGAGCTACAAGAGGTAAAGAAAGAGGCTCAAGAAATATACGCTAAATTTGTCGAGAACCAGGATATTCTTGAGAGGACGACCTAAGAGGTGAAAAGATTGAGGCGTAGTTATGATGATTTCGATACTTGGATCGAGGAGAAGATTGAGAAGATGCGATACAAAAGCTTGAAAGACAAGGGACGCCTGGGTGAAGGATTCTTGCTGATGCTAAAATACATGTTTCAGTAATACAAGACTCAGGGAAACGGCAATGGAGCAGGACCATTAGGCACAGCATAGAGGATTTTGCCCCTGTGTGGGTTTTTATATGTATTTATGTTGTTTTTAGCCCCTGCATGGGCCTGCCTTATCGCACTTTCAAATGGCCCCTGCGTGGGCTTGTCTTTAATGTTTTGTCCTTTATTCTTTTTCCCCTTTGTGAACATTATTATTCGTTTGTGAATTTTATCTTGGGGGGAATTGTTTACTTGGTTCAAATTTACGCGTACATCATTCAAATGCGATAGGCCTACCCTTGACACAAAAGGGTCCCCCTGTATGTTTTAGGACGCGATATATGTGTTATTTAACTGCTTATGTGTTGTGTTGCTACGAATGAGGATATCGAAAATCCACTCCTTTTTAGAAAATTTCAAAATACAAACAAGTCACTATTACAAATGTCCGACCAAAATTTCCCGAGTCTTAAGTTTCTCACTCAAAAGAAACCTCTCACACCCCAAATCCTAAAACAAGTACTTTACTGTCTCAGGAAAGGCAAAATCGCCGCTATGGACAAAGGAAAGGGTATTCAAGCTGAACCAAGTGAAGAAGCGAGGATCGAGATGCAAAAGCAGTGCGGAAAGAATCTGTATGAATCAGTATTTCCTCCTGAGAGCCCCGAAGAGGAAATCAACGAAGGAAATTATGAGGAGGAAAGTTATGAGGAGATACTTTCTCGCCCACCTTCTTTCGAGTGGCGTCTGGCAAATGGAGACAGCAAAATTTCTCTCAAGGCATATCCGCACGAAGGCCAGAAGAAGATAGAGGTCATCTCGTGTGCTCTCGTTTTTGAACATTATCGGTCTAGGGGCCTGCTGAGACCCGTTAAGAAAGCGTCCCCTCAAATAGGATTAGGAGATCTCCGCAAGTCGTGTGAATGTCATCCAAGGGAGAAAGGACATACAATAGAAGAGTGTATTGGGTTTAAAAATGCAGTCCGTTGTTTATTCGGCATGGATAGTACTCCTAATACCTGGGGTGACGGCGTCATCCTTGCATGTGATGAAATACGTCTTGACATATCGGTCACAGAGAGGACCAGATTCTTTCATTGTTCATTCACTCCTTTCAAGAAACCAATGAGGGAAATCTACTCGGAATTAGTTCAGAATGGCGTCTTTACCCATTAATACAAGAATGTGGACGTGCAATATTCTCTTCACCATGAAATTCGAAAGTGTTGCCCCTATCATCATCACGCCACAAAACACAACATTGAAAAGTGTCTCGACTTTCGTCACGACCTCGAATCCCTCATTGGCATGGGAAAGATTCAAGTTGAGACTGTTACCCGTGGCTAAGACAATGAGGAGAAGGAAATGACCGATCTAGAGTCATTAATTTTATTTTTAAGCTTTGATTGTCTTTAAATTTCCTCGTAATCCCAAGCGAATGAATGAATGAAAAATCAATATCTTATTTTCTACTCGAACTATGTTGGGCATGAATTCTCCTTGAGAGATACATAGGCAGCCTTCCAAGGCCCAGCCCCTATCTTTTAAAATTTTTCATTCTTTTTTTTCATATTACAAGAGGATACAAAGATCAGATCAATGGACGTTAGAAAACAACTGCAAGAAGACCTTAGCTCAACGCGATTTGGCCTTTCTGAGATAGTGTCAAACTGAAAGAGCAAGCAAATTCCTGCTTGTAAAAAATTTGTTTCCGTCCTTACTCGTGGGTTGAAGATATTCCTCAAACATATCAACTTGTGTGTTTACCTGCTCTACGTGTGATATTATGTGTTTTGTATTCTGAGTCCAAACTGACAAATCTGCCTTTGAGTTATTTTCCTCCTCAAGTATTTTGAACTGATCTGTGTTGATTAAGCTGGCATATCATCCTTACTTCACCAGATCAAAAGGTCCCGCAGATTCCTTCCCACGGCAAAATTCCGACAAAGGAAAGACAGTTATGGGAGATCATAGCGAGGAAGTTGGTCTTACTGATGTTGAGGTGGATCAACCCACCATAGAGGACCAAAACGAGTTAATTCTGCAATTGATGCAGCAAATCGCGGAGATGAGGGTAGAATTGCAAAGAAGGTCGGATCTGCCTCTGCCAGGTTTTACTTTTAATACTACAGAAGGAAGGCCTCCTATCTACTTTCCTTCCTCGAATGTGGATCCGTCTCAGAGCGTGCCGCTCGCTCAGAATCCCCATACTATAGACCTAACTACCCAAAATCCGCAGTATGTTTCAGCCTCTTATCAAACTTCACCACCTCCTTAGAATAACCACCCCCAAATGCCCTCTCATCTTCAAAATACCCAACCTCAATCCGCTCCACCACCGCAAAATCAAAGTCAAAATCCGAATCAAAACACTTCTAATCCTCAGGCATCCCACCACCATTTAAATCAAAACACCAACCCCCAGACTTACCCTCAAAATTACCAAGCTGCTCAAAACGCCCAGAGTCCTTCTATAGCTCCACCCTTGCCTAAAGAACCACTTTTCAAATCCCTATCCATGTTGAGCACGACGTGCACGGTTCTGAGTTGGACCACTGTGAGGAACAGGAAAGAGAGTGGAGGGCAAAGGAAGAGGCAAAAGTAGACATAAAAGAGGAGATCAAGAAGGCTATGAAAGAGTTTCAGTGCGTCCCCGATGCTATCAGACTTAACTATGAAGATTTGTGCATTCACCCGAGTCTGGACCTTCACGAAGGTTTCAAGATCCCAAAGTTTGATACCTTCGGAGGAATGGGCAACCCTATGGATCGTCTGAGAGCCTACTGTGACCAACTCGTGGGAGTTGGAAGGGACGAAGCTTTGTTGATGCGGCTTTTCAGCCGAAGTCTGTGCGGAGAAGCTCTCGAATTGTTCACCTCGCATGAAACTCGACAATGGCCCAGCTGGAATGCTCTGGCAAAAGACTTCATGGAGCGATTTGCTTATAATATAGAAATCGTTCCCGAGCGCTACTCTTTGGATAAGATGAAGCAGAAGTCTACTGAGAGCTACAGAGAATTCGCCTATAGGTGGAGGAAGGAAGCGGCGAGAGTAAGACCGCCCATGTCTGAAAAGGAAATCGTTTAAGTGTTTGTGCGGGTACAAGAACCCGAATATTATGATAGAATTATGTTGCTCGTTGGAGCAAAGTTTGCTGAAATAGTGAAGATCGGTGAGACTATTGAAGACGGTTTGAAAACAGGGAAGATAGGTCGTGTAGCTGCATCACCTGGATCTTCAGGGTTGTTAAAGAAGAAAAGAGAAGAAATTGCTGCTGTTTCATATGAGGGGAAGAAAACCCCCAGAAGCTCATCATATTCCCGAGGTCGTCCTCGACCTTCCCAAAATTTCTATCAGGATCGCAACATGCAAGCTAGTCATCCCAATAACCCTCCATATTATCAAAATGCTACCCCCACTAATCCGAATGTCCAAACACCACTATACCAAAATCCACCCCCAAATTACCAAAATCCATCTCCGGTTTATCCAAGTCACCCTTCATTCTACCAAACTCCATCTCCTCATTATCTTGGTATCGCTCCCAGCTGTGCTAACGTGCAGTCGAGCTACAGATCACCCCTTCCCGTTTGTCAAGTTCAAGCTCCACTATACCAAAATTTCCCTCCAAATTACCAAGCTCCATTGCCAAACTACCAAACAAATCCATATCCCAGAAATCAAGCTCCACGTCCGAATAACCGAGGTTATCAACAGACGCCTCCCCCACAAGGAAGTTATGATCCCCCTCGACCTCGGTTCGAGAAGAAACCTGCAAGGAATTTCACTACGCTCGCAGAAAGCCGAACAAAGCTGTACGAGCGACTGGCTGCGGTCGGATACATCCACCCTGTAGGGCCCAAACCCATGGATGTCAATTCAAGATTCTACAGGCCTGATCAGAGATGTGCTTATCATTCCAACAGTGTTGGGCATGATACTGAGGATTGTATCAACCTCAAGCATAAAATTCAAGATCTGATTGACCAAGATATAGTCTCTCTCCAGCCAGCGGCACCAAATGTCAACACCAACCCATTGCCGAATCATGGAGGCGGCAACGTGAGTATGATAGAGACAGACAACGATGGGTGTGTGACAAAGGTAATAACTCCAATGGTCCCTCACGAGTTGGAAAGATCTGTGGCTTCATTAACTATCAAAGAGAAAAAATAATTTGTTATATTGACACCCGCAAAGGCTGTTGCCTTGGTGCCATCAAAAACTCTAATCAAGCCTAAGTTCGTTATTGAAACTGCTGCTGCTCAAGGCATGACCAGATCCGGAAGATGTTACACTCCTGACGAGCTTGCTCTCAGAGGTCAAAAGAAGGATCAGACTAAAAGGCCAATAAGTGAAGGAGAAGCAGAGGTGTTTTGGAGGAGAATGCAGCCAAAGGACTATTCTATCGTCAAACATTTAGAGAAAACTCCTGCCCAGATTCCTGTTTGGGCCCTGTTGATGAGTTCTCAATCACATAGGCAAGCTCTGATGAAAGCACTCGATGATACATATGTGCCCGCGGGCACAAGCAGCGATAATGTGGCCGCTATGATCCACCAGGTTATTCGAGGACATTGCATCAGCTTCTGTGATGATGAGTTGCCTTTCGAAGGGAAGTTGCACAACAAGGCGTTTCACATCACTGTGGTCTGTCGTGAAAAGGTCATAAATCGCGTCTTGGTGGATGATGGGTCCGGTTTGAATATTTGTCCATTGTCGACACTGAAGCAGTTACGTTTTGACTTGGGGAAGTTGGAGCAAAACCAAGTCAACGTAAGGGCTTTTGATGGGGTCCAAAGAGATACCTTGGGAGCGGTAAATCTGGTCATCCTAATGGGTCCGGCAGAGTTCAGCACACAGTTCCAAGTCTTAGATATTGATACAATCTACAACCTTCTTCTGGGAAGGCCTTTCATTCATATGGCTGGAGCTGTGCCTTCGACTTTGCATCAGATGATGAAGCTCGTTTGGAAGAACGAAGAGTTGGTTATTTAGGGTGAAGGGAGTCACTCCGGCAGACAACCACCAATCATTGATGAAGTATCGCGAGGTACAGATTTCTACACAGTGGAGCTGGTAAATGCCACTGGTGAAGACTTGGCCCCACAGCCTCTCATGCCTTCTGTGTATAAAATGATTGCCACTGTGATGTTGCAAGGTGGTTTTGAACCAGGTTTTGGGTTGGGAAGGAATTCCCAGGGAATTGTTGAGCCCATTCAAGTTCCTGCCAAGGGGCCTAGATATGGCTTGGGGTACGTCCCCACGGATGACGATGAGAAGATGAAGAAGAAGAATGATCAAGCATTGGCCAAGCAAATCGCTCATCTGTATTAATCCTTTGCAGTTCGTGAGCATGTCGAGGAGGAGGGCCTGGGGGAAGGAATCTGTGGCCTTTTTGAAGAGATAGATGCTATTGTTGAAGAAGAGGTCGAGCTGACAGGATTCCGTGATGCTGAGCCCGGAGAGACGTTGCAGAACTAGACCTCCACGCCCATCTGATCTCCCAAACTCCTTGGTAGAAGGTCATCGTTTTATGCATGTTTTAATCGGTGGTAGTCCGGAAGAGGCCCGAGACCCACCATTTTGCATTTTTCTTTTTAACTGTTTGAGCTTTAAATTCCCATCGTGATGTTTAAAAAGGGCAATATGGTTCTGCCATGGCCAAAGTTTTCATCATTTTCCATTTTAATGAAAGCCTCTTTTATTTTTAAATTTGTTTATTTAATCATCTATCATGCTTTCTAACTTCGTTTATTTATGGTTTCAGTAAGGTAAGTTTTAAACCTGCAAATGTCATGTCGTGTCACGAGTTGAATGAACAGAATGAGGCAGGTGATGACGAGGTTGATGATTACAAAGAGGAAAGTGAGGAACCAGAGTATGTTTCCAAGGAATTTCGTCAGTTTGAAAATCAGTATAAACCAAATTTAGAGGAAACTGAAACGGTAAACCTGGGCGACCAAGAGTGTGTCAAAGAGGTTAAAATCAGTATTCACTTGAGTGAGGATCAAAGGAAAGGCCTGATTCACTTGCTTGATGAGTACATTGATGTGTTCGTTTGGGAAGTCAGTGACATGCAGGGACTGAGCACCGATGTTGTGTCTCACAAATTACCGATTAATCCAGGGTTCGAGCCGGTGAAGCAAAAAACTCGGAAGTTCAAGCCTGAGTTGAGTTTAAAGATTAAAGAAGAGATCACCAAGCAGATTAAGTCTCGATTGGTAGTGGTGACACAATACCCGACTTGGTTGGCAAATGTTGTTCCGGTCGCCAAAAAAGACGGGAAAATCAGAATTTGTGTCGACTACAGAGATCTCAACAAAGCTAGCCCTAAGGATAAATTTCCATTGCCAAATATTCCTATTTTGATCGATAACTGTGCTAAGCATGAAATGCAGTCATTTGTGGATTGTTATGCAAGTTATCATCAGATTTTGATGGATGAGGAAGATGCAGAAAAGACAACTTTTATTACACCGTGGGGTGTATATCACTACAGAGTGATGCCATTTGGCCTCAAGAATGCTGGTGCTACCTATATGAGGGCTATGATGACCATATTTCATGACATGATTCATAAGGAGATTGAGGTATATGTAGATGATGTCATAATCAAATCCCGCGAGAGTTCGAACCACTTGATGCATTTGAAGAAGTTCTTTGATCGTTTGCGTCGGTACAAATTGAAATTAAATCACGCCAAATGTGCTTTTGGAGTGCCAGCCGGCAAATTATTGGGATTTATAGTCAGCAGAAGAGGTATATAGCTCGATCCTTCCAAGATTAAAGCAATTCAAGAGTTACCTCCGCCGAAGACGAGAAAAGAGGTGATGAGTTTCTTAGGAAGGTTGAATTACATCAGCCGATTCATAGCTCAATCAACCGTGGTGTGTGAGCCTATCTTCAAGCTGTTGAAGAAAGACGCTCCGACGAAGTGGACTGAAGAGTGTCAGACTGCTTTTGATGCTATCAAGAACTATTTGTCAAATCCGCCAGTATTGGTTCCTCCGCGAGAAGGGAGTCCTTTGTTGCTATATTTATCCATCTCAGATAGTGCATTTGGATGCGTGCTCGGTCAATACGACGAGACAGGAAAGAAGGAAAGGGCTATCTATTACATAAGCAAGAAGTTTACTCCATACGAGTCTCGTTACACTCTGTTGGAGAGAACATGCTGTGCTTTGACTTGGCTTGCTCAGAAGTTGAGGCATTACTTGTCTTCTTATACTACATATCTCATTTCCAAAATGGACCCGTTGAAGTACATTTTCCAGAAGGCAATGCCAACAGGAAAGTTAGCTAAGTGGCAAATGCTGTTGAGTGAATTTGATATTGTGTATGTGACTCAGAAGGCAATAAAGGCGCAGGCCTTGGCTGATGATCTTGCAGAAAACCCTGTTGATGAAGATTATGAACCGCTTAAGACTTATTTCCACGATGAAGAGGTATTGTTTGTGGGTGAAGATATTTCTGAAGCATATCCCGGTTGGAGGTTATTTTTTTATGGAGCGGCGAATCATCAAGGGAAAGGCATCGGAGCGGTCTTAGTGTCCGAATCTGGTCAGCACTACCCTATGGAAGCTAAACTCCGATTTAATTGCACGAACAATATGGCCGAATATGAAGCTTGTGTTCTGGTTTAAAAATGGCCATCGACATGAATGTCTATGAGTTATTGGTTATTAGAGATTCAGACTGGTTGATTCATCAAATTCAAGGAGAATGGACTGTGAAAAACCCGAAGATAATACCTTACGTACAGTATGTACAGAAATTATGCAAAAGATTTCGCAAGATCGAGTTCAAACATACTCCTAGAATACAGAATGAGTTGGCTGATGCCCTTGCCACCATTGCGTCAATGATCAAACATCTGGATACTATTATATTGATCCTTTGGATATAGAGTTAAAAGAGCATCCAGTCCACTGTTCACATGTTGAAGCAGAACCAGATGGTTTGCCTTGGTATTTTGATATAAAAGAAGTATTTAGAGTCCGGAAATTTACCAGAAGAAGTCGATACATCGTATGGCTCTCAATTTCTTTCTAAGTGGAGAGGTCCTTTATAGGAGAACTCCAAATTTGGGTCTCCTCAGATGTGTCGATGCAGTTGAAGCTGAAAAGCCTATAGAACAGATAAATGCTGGAGTTTGTGGAATACATATTAATGGGCTCACTTTGGCAAGGAAGATCCTTCGAGCCGGTTATTTCTGGATGACTATGGAAAATGATTGTTCTAAGTTTGTGCAGAAATGTCATAAGTGTCAAGTGCACGGTGATCTGATTCGAGTGCCGCCTCACGAACTTAATGCTATGAGTTCACCTTGGTCGTTTGTAGCTTGGGGCATGGATGTCATCGGTCCGATAGAGCCAGCCGCTTCCAATGGACATAGATTTATCTTGGTTGCTATTGATTACTTTACCTAGTGGGTGGAAGCAACTTCATACAAGTCCGTGACCAAGAAAGTCGTAGCTGATTTTGTTCGCAACAATTTGATATGCAGGTTTGGAGTACCAGAATCCGTTATTACTGACAACGGGGCAAATCTCAACAGTCACTTGATGAGAGAGATATGTGAGAAATTTAAGATTACTCACCGAAACTCGACCTCTTATCGTCCTCAAATGAATGGAGCTGTAGAAGCCGCCAATAAGAATATCCAGAAGATTTTGAGGAAAATGATTGACAATCACCGAGGTTGGCATGAGATATTGCCATACGCTTTGTTGGGTTATGGAACGACTGTCAGAACGTCGACTGGAGCTAATCCATACTTGCTAGTATATGGAACAGAGGCAGTCATACCCGCCGAAGTTGAAATACCGTCTTTGAGAATTATCCAAGAAGCTGAGCTGAGTAATGCTGAATGGGTTAGCAAAAGAATTGATCAGTTAAATTTGATTGACGAAAAGAGAATGGTTACCGTTTGTCATGGTCAACTATATCGACAGAGAATGATTCGTGCTTTCCACAAAAGAGTAAGAGCGAGAATTTTTGAAATCAGTCAGTTGGTACTTAAGCGTATTTTTCCTCATCAAGACGAGTACAAAGGAAAATTTGCACCAAATTGGCAAGGACCCTACATGGTTCGCAAGGTATTATCTGGAGGTGCTTTGGTCCTGTCGGAGATGGATGGTACCGCATGGCCTAAACCGATCAACTCTGATGCTGTCAAGAGATACTACGTGTGAAGCTTCGGTTTGCATTTCTATTATTTTCTTGTAATTGTGCATTTGCTTGTATATTTTTTGTTTAAAATTTTATCCCTCTTGTAATGAACTACGTCTGACCTAAATTCTCAAAATGAGATACGTAGGAGGCCTATGTCGGCCTCGGTCACCTCATTTTATCCCCTTTAAATATTTCTTTGTATTTGAACTACGTTCGACCTGAATTCTGAAGAATGAGATACGTAGGCGGCCTATGTCGGCCTCGGTCGGTTTCCTTGTAATTTTCTTGTTGATGTTAGCCTTGAGGGGAACTACGTTTGACCTGATTCCTGCCTCAACGGGATACGTAGGCGCCACAAGGGTCGGTCATATCTCCCGTAAGATTTCTATTCCTCTCTACAATAGAAACTGGGACAGAATTTTTGAGAGGGACTCAAAAATTCTCAAGAGGAAGATTTTGCCTCAACAAGTCAATAATGAAGATGTTTCAAGGTTTGCAACTGGGACAAATTTTTGAGAGGATCTGAAAAATCCCACGATTTGCTTAGCAACAGTTGAGAGATAATACAATGCCGTTAACTGGGACAGAAATTTTGAGAATGGCCTCAAAATTTCAAACATGGGTTTATCGACAAGCCTAGAGTGGCTTTAAATACTCCCCATTGCATAATCAGATATACCTCCAATCATCAGAATCAAAGAAGTTCACTAAGTCTGACGTGACATGACACTTGGCAGTGACCTTTTTCAAAATTCACTTCTCGAAAATTTATTTTCTTATAGATTTTCATCTTATGTTTTATTCGTTTTAGCATGAAATATATTGTCTTGACTATCAAGAGTCGGGAGATCTGAAAAACAACCAGAGATAGCAGGACAAGGAGTAGACAACTGAAGAAATCGACACAGAAAAGTTCGTTTTAAAAACTAACAATTTTTCTGTGCACGCAGGTTTATAGCTTTGCTCTGAAATTAGTAAATTCCTCCGATATATGGAGAAGTCAAGGGAGGAGAAAAGCTTTCCCAGAATTTAGCGATGTTCTTGTAGACGCAGGAATTATTTTATGTTGCTTATACCGGAGACATGCGAATATGATTTGTTTATTTCAGTCAATTCCCAATAACATGAAGTTTGCAAGGAACGTCCAGCTGAATTCGAAGGTGAATCAAGCGAAAATCTCAAGAAAGAGTTTACGGTTTTCGTAAAGGAGGTCGTTTGCATTATAACGTCAGATATGATGTTATACATTATCCGGAGGGGTCATTTACTTTATTGTCGATCAAGGCGATATACTATCTAGAAGTCATTTTACTATTACCATCAATTGAGACGATATGATTATCCAGAAGGCACACATAAGATCATGCATTGCGAGTCCATATTCATGCATCGCGAGTCGATATTCATGCATCGCGAGTCCATATTCATGCATCGCGAGTCGATATTCATGCATCACGAGTCAATACTCATGCATCGCAGAAGATCATGCATCGCCAGTCAATACTCATGTATCGCGGAAAATCATGCATCGCAAGTTAATACATACTCATGCATCGCGAGTCAATATCCAAGCATCGCAAGAAGATTTTCATACCTTGCAGAATTTATGCATTGCAAATTTATGCATCTCGAGAAGATTACATGCCTCGCAAAAGTGTTATACATCACAAGAGGATTTCATACCTTGCTGAATTTATGCATCGGGAGAAGATTTCATCACTCGCAAGTTTTATACATCGCAAGAAGATTTCATACCTTGCGGAATTCAAGCATCGCAAGAAGATTTCATACCTTGCGGAATTCAAGCATCGCAAGAAGATTTATATCTTGCGGAATTTATGCATCGTGAGAAGATTTCATGCCCCGCGGAAGTTTATACATCGCAAGAAGATTTTATACCTTGCGGAATTTATGCATTGCGAGAAGATTTCATCCCTCGCAGAAATTTTTTACATCGCAAGAAGATTTCATACCTTGCGGAATTTATGCATCGCGAGAAGATTTCATCCCTCGCAAATTTTATACATCGCAAGAAGATTTCATACCTTGCGTAATTTATTGCATCGCGAGAAGATTTCATACCTCGCAGAATTTATTCCTTGCGGTAAGATTTTATACCCCGAAAGAAATCACGCATCACGGGGAGATATTCATGCCCCGACAGGAATCGCGCACTACCAGAGAAGGAATCGTGCATCTTAAAGTGAAATACTTACCCCTCAATATCAACTGCATTCTTTTATTTCGATAAAAGTAAACCGTCGAAGACGACAACGAAGAAAATATCAACACTGCATCAGCATTTACTTATTTTGACATCAAATCAAAATGTACATTGAAGATTATATTGCAAGCATAAGACATAAGCTTTATTTGCTTTACGTCAAACCCAACTGAGTTGACGTCAAATGTCGAGGAGAACAATTTAGTGTCGATACGGTAAAAGACACTGTCTCCCATTTAAATTGCATTTTAGGATGACAATTTTATCTCAGTCTTTATTTAGAGCATCCGAAAGGATGAATTCTCCAAAACAAACCACAGGTGCGGACGACATCAAAAGGGATGCAGCACAGCGTGGAACTTTTTCTTAGCAGCGAACTAGGACATAATCCAAAGAGGAGTGTCAAACTCTTAGGACGCGAGCAGAGGAGTGAATTCCACCACAATCAAACAACACCCCTAACTGAAGGCATGTGGGTTTTTCTTTAGTTTTGTCAGTTTCGGTCTCGCATCCGGAAATCTTCATTCTACCGGAAGCAAGTTTCCATCTGAGTGACAATACACCAAGAGCTTTAGAAATTATGTCCGTGTAAGTTCTTACCTATGGATGTGAAGAGCTCCACCTTCATGGCCAAGAGGTTACAAGCCTCCTTTTCATACTCGACTTAATTTGTCGCTCGTCCAGAACCAAAGGTTATCTAGCATAATAGATTTTCTTTTCAACCGATCGAGTCGAACTACAAGCAGCCTGATTCCCGAGGTATAAGGGTTTGTACGCGAGCTCAATGTCGAAAACTTGGCTGTATTCCAACATTCACACTTAAATCTCATTCCCGAGCATTTCGGTACCTTCATAATCAAGTATCGAGATGACTTTTGATTTTCTTTCAAAATTATGCATTAAATCTAGCGTATCGAACTACATGTAGCCTGAATTCTCATATAGCCTGAGATGTGTAGGAAATCCGTTTTCTAAGGAGGAATATGTGGCCGGTCAAAATTGGTTTGGTCAATTTCATTTTCCTCGAATTTCTTGTATCAATCCAAGTAAAATGAGGGACAGTTGTTGACACCCAATTTTGACATCCTCGAAATAATTAATTAACGAGCTTCTTAATTCTAAAAAGAATTAAAATATTTAGTTTTATAAAAAAAAATTTAAAAAAAATTATCCATAATTTGTGAGTTATATTAAATAAACTTATCATTTTAAGTAATGTGTATGTTTTATAATTTTTGTACGTAACTAGTTTATTTTATAAATATTCAAAAAACAAATCTTCAAAAATAAATAAATAAATAATAATAATAATAATAATAGTTTTTAATGAAAATTTTACTAAAAGTAATTTAGTTTAGCTTAGATTACTTATATTTCTTTGAATTATTAGTTTATGACTAAGTTAATCATTTTACGTCGTTAAAGATTAAGAAGCTCTTAATTAATTTATGTGAACTCGTCTTGATTAAGTTTTGGCCCGGTACGTGGTTAAATTAAATTTGGTTACGACTTAAAAATCATATGGGGAATTTCTTCTTTCAGCAGAAGCAATTCATACATAATTTTGGCCCAATTTCCTCCAAATAATCCCCAGCCCACTATCAACTTCTCCAAAGGGAAACCTCACCCTCCAGCCTTTCCTTGCCTCCCTGTTCAGATTGGACCAAACCCATTTTTTAATCATCCGATCCAGCCCAAATCCCTTGACCCGATCCAGATTCCTTTTTCTTCATCACAAACAGATCCACAGACGCCAAGCGAAGCAGCTGCGGATGTTCTCTTCACGGCGTGAACGCGTGAGCTACCGAAGCGTACCTCGTGTCCCTCACGCGATGTCATACACGGAGATAGAAGGAGAAATACACGGAAAGGCAACAGCAGCGCAGAAGTCATGCACCCTACGCAATTTGTCGCTTCCTCCCCCGCCCTTTCAAGTCGTACGTTTTCTGCAGATTCCAGCTGTTAATCCGTCCTTGCTATTGCGAGATCGTTTCGCGTGGCATGGCAAGGACGATTGAGGCGATCTGAAGCATACACCTCATCCCTTCCCCATTCGATTTTTGGGCATCAAAATGGGATATTCCCTTTAGCTTTGGGGATAAGATTTTGAGGTTTGAATTTCATTACGGAAAAAAACATTTTTGCCCCAATCTTTTTTCAGAAAATTCTTGCGCTCTCCCTGATTCGGAACCCTAATTTTCGACCCTATATATATATTCTCATTAGTTCACTGTTGAGGGGAATTTTGTTTTGGGAGGATTTGAGGTTTTCTTCTTTTGTTTTCTTGCTTTAGGCAGAGAGTAGAAATATTTTCTTTTAAGAGATACTACAGTATACCTTCAAGTTCACTTTGTGGAAAAACAGAGAGGATATCATTTAGCATTTAAGTTCATTGCTTTAGGCAGAGAGTAGAAATATGGCATGTTGTTTGCTTGCGAGTTTCTCGTGTGGTGACGGAAGATAATCTTTCCATCTCGTATAAGTCTCGGTCGCTGCCCTTCGAAAGGTAATATCCCTTACCACTTTCTCTCCGCATTATGCTTATATTCGAACAACGTTCTGATTATGGAGAGTATTTTTGGTTGTTGTTGGTTCTTGCTAAGTGTGTAATATTTGATGTGGTGTATAGTTTTAGTCATTTCATCGAGTTATTCGCAATATCGAGTTAAAGATTCTTCATGAGCTTTATGTTCAATGTTATTGTCTCTTTTTATCTTTTGGATTTGATTTTTACTGTGGTTTTGAGTTGTATCCTTATATATTTGTTTAGTTATATCGAACCTCTTCTCATAGTTTACCGGTTTGAACTTCATTCTTTTACCGCTGTTTACTTTGTTTTGCTCTTAAGGAGTAAGGCAAAGGCTTGAAACTAATTGATATGAATTTTGCGTGCGGTATTGTGGTCGGCTTAGTTTTGTACTCTTTTGTTCTAGTTGTTGCTGCTATATATCCTCTAAATACATAATATTCCCCTACTTTGTCATGCTCATGTCAGTTTTATCTTGTTGTTCCATGCCTTTGGGAAAATCTATTCGCGGTAAATCGTGTTAATATTTATATAGGGAGGCTCAAATACCATATTTTTCATCTTGTCTTTTGTCATTTGATCCTTCCAATGAGCCTGCCTTAGTTTTCGCGAATCCGTCCATACCCATGAAAATTGTTTTTCTCCTAAACATAGTTGGGTTTGTTTCTTTTATTTATTATTCAAATGTCTAGAACCTGGAAACTTTTAGTTATCATTGCAAAGGGTTAATTTTGGCTTTGTTGTTGTTTATCGATATCTTTATTTTATATATATATATTTTTTCTTTGTTTAGTTATGAAGTATTTACTTAGCCTTAGCTTATCATCATAAATCTGCATTGCTATTTCGTAAGCGATATCGTCTTCTTACTCGGTTATGTCTTTTCCGTGATTTTGTTAATTATTTAATCTGCTAGCTGCCTAGACCATGAGTTTAATTAATGCTAATGTTTACATGCCATTATTGTCAAACTTCCTGTAGGTAATGATTTTCCACAGTAAATTGAAATCATTTCTTACTGTGGCCTGAAGTATATGTATGAAGTTGGACCCGTAACTTCTTAAGCTTAGCCTTTACATTGTTTCAGCCCAATATTGCTTATCAAATTAACTTTCAAGTCTTTGTCTAAGTGTAGCGTAATTCTTCTCTGTTTTAATTTTGCTTTAAAAGGTTCGGACCGTTTTGCTAGTTTCGAATTTGGTGCGTGCTAATTTGTTTAGTGTCGTTTAGAAAATGTCATTATGATTATGAATTAGATAAAAGTAGTTAAGTTACTGTGGTGTTAATCTTATTGTTTTCCGAAGTATCGGCTAATTGTCAATATTTTATAAATTTAGAAAAAATTTCCAATATGTTATTTGCTAATTAGAACATGGTTATTTAATTTATTACATTTAGTTTATAATAGTTCTTTAATATGTAGCGCATGTTTCCATGAGTAGTGAAATCTGCTTCTTTTTAATTGTATGACATTTTTTTTCTTTCTTCTCTTTCTTTAAATTTTTATGTAAAATGTTGGTTGGCAGTGATTTATGACATTGTTATTTCAGCTTAGATAAATTCATTGTGATTGCATTAATTGCTTGAAACTTGATCATGTGGCATTTTTCATTCAAAGAATATATCTGGAAACATCTTTGTTTGATATATACTCATGTTGAATATGTCTATTCATAAATTAATAGTAAAATAAGTCTTTAGTTTCTCCTTGCTCAACCGACTAAACAATGTGTATATTGGAAAGGGTCGAATTATTTGTCTTAAATCTATACCCATTTATGTCGGTTCCAAACGATAAATATGTTCTTTAATTGCTCCTCCCAAACTTATTTTTTATGCCTAACGTGACTACTCTAATTGCTCTATGTTTTCTTAAACCAAGTTTAGCCTTGTCGTCAATTTGAATAGTATATTAACTCCTTGTTTCTTCTTTGTTCGCATGTGAAATTTGTTGGGAGTTCACCCCGAACTATTTTATTTCCCCTCGCATTTTGAGAGAGCCATAACGGCTCGAACCCCTCATCGAGTCATAAAACGACGTACAGATCCAAAGTTTCAAGAATTGAAGATAGTCGGAGAAGACGGATTAGAAGACCATTTTATTTTGTTGTTGTTTCGTATTGTATTTATTTTCGGGCATAAGCCCTTGTCGTCTTTTACTTTACTTTATTTATTTTGTGTAATTATTTTTTTAGTTTAGGACAAGTACAAAATAGGTCGAAACCCAAAAAGAAAATGGGTCAAAAACCCAAAATAGGTGGGTCCAAAAACCGGTAAAGGCGAACAGAACCCGGATTTGGACCCAAATTTCTTTCCCTCTCTCTTTATTTGCTTTCAAGTATTTACTTGCTTTAATTGTCGTGTAGTTTAAAAGTTAGGAAAAATCCGAATCCCCACAAATGCCATAAATGTTTTTATCGACTTAAAATTAAAATAATTTTGCAAAATGAAATGATCTAAAAAATAAGTTAGTGTTTTAACTCTCTATTTCTAAATATTTGTTCAAGTCAAGTTAAAAAACAAATTTTAGCCAAACTAATTAGTTGTTGGATAACCGTAGGTTAGCGGAACGTCTTAGGTGCTTTCAAAACCTTCGTAAGACGTTAATATGAATCCCCGAACCCTTTAAATATTTTCAAACAATTTTATCTGTTTAAGTCTTTTGAAAACAATAGTTCTCTTGATTTTTCTTTAAAAATTAAGTGGCGAATCTAAAAAGTCGAAATTTATTCAAAATTCCTTTTTCGATAAAACAATAAGAACCTCATAAGATCATGAAACACTCATAAACACATAAAAACACATAAGGCATATAGGTGACTTAGTCGTCGAACGTCTTGGCTCTCCCTTGAAGTTTAACTTCCAATTCACCTTAATGTTTAGACACTACCTCATTAATACAGCTTAACTCATTTTAGGACTTCAAATCATCAAGACACAAGTGTTAGGCTCTAGTTATGCCTAAGTCGTTTTAGAGGTATTACACTTGACCAACTGATGGATAATCAACTTTGTAACTGTCTTTACTATTTTATAAGTTCGATCAAAAACCACATTTTATGGGTGTGATTATGTGATTATGGGATGATTTTGTTTATGGGTATTTCAAATTTATAGCTTAAAAGATATTTATAAGTGAGTTTAATCATTAATTGTGTTTTAATTTAAGAATTGTAGCTGCAAATGCAATTCTATGTTTGTATTCTTGACTTGCTCAAGAGAGAGGTTTCAGAACTAAAATTACTGATTGACGGTTTGTAGTTATTTGGTTGATGTAGATTCAGTTCCAATCCCACACATTCATCTCGAGAGAGTGAATGGATTAATGTGTGGGCTCCTCTTATTTTATATGTTTGTTGATGTTCGAGTGAAATCACTTTATTCGGGGTAAATAGTTTGAGAGAAAATTTGCCTCCACTATAGCCTAGCCTACTCACTAATATCTAATTATTTTGTAGTAGTTCCAATTATCCATATGTCTATATTAGCTTATAATCGATCACATCCCAAGAACCCATCTCATTATTGTTAATTCGTATTGTTGTATCTTTTGTTTGTAGTTCACAATCAAAACCAAAATCCCCATTTTACATTTGTTCCACAACTTAAATTGAATGATGTTGTTACTCAATAAATTATATTACTAGGACTGATTTGACCGTGTTCATGTCTCCCAATTAAATCTATCACATGTACCGCTCCTTGTGGGATTCGACTACAACTCTTTTAGTTAGGTTTTATACTGATTAATAATCGTTAACGCTTAGCATTGGATGAAGTGTCTTTGATAACATTATTTTAATCAGTGATGGCCATGGAAAGGGGACGAACTCTACCCAAGATTTTAGCCAAAGAAATGCCCCCACCTCCACGAAGGTCTTCACGACCCGTGCTGGCCATCACACCCCGTGGTGCCACCCGTGGACGGATAGGTAGTAGCTCCCCAAAATATATGGAAAGAAGTTCTCCTCTTTACAATCCACTGCACAGATCGTGGTGAAGACCAAGGCTTGTGGGAAGGTTCCTGGAACAGAGTTTGTGGTGTGTGAGTTTGAGAAAGGTGGCTTAGCCACTACCTCAAGGTCCAAGAGAGAGACCACGGCTCATGGTCTTGACCAAGGATTGTGGAGCCCCTCATAATATTTCCTTGGGATTCCTATCCATCGGCTCAAGTCTACGAGTGAGACCACGACTCGTAGTCATGAATACGGCTCGTGAAGCCCCCAGTGGAACCTGGGCAAGTCAATTAAGTCGATGGTTAAATGGGTCTTTTTTTGGTTTAACTCCAATTAAAGTGAAGTAGTTTTGGGTGTGTTTCGGTCACTCTATAATTCATTTTAAATTCAAATTCACCTAAACGAAGTAATATTTTCACAACAGCCAAATTCATTTTCTCTCCAAAAATTCTCCCATTCTAACTTCAAGAAAGAAGAAGAAAAAGGTAAAAGGTGGGGTTAGGGTTCAAGAAGCAAACCATTCACACGAATTTCATTGAGATTTATATCTAAGGTATGGTGGTTGTTCACCCATATATATAATTCATACATGGAGTCCCTCATGACACAATTTCAAAACAAGTGATTCTCCAAAAGTTAGGGTTTGACTTCAATAGCATGTGGTCCTTTCAAAAATGTTTTGAATGATTGATTAATGATATATTATGCATGAATTTAGGATTTCCATGGTTTTTATGTTTAATCCTCCAAGAACCCATCAAACCCCCAAATTATTCCAACTATGGTCTTGTGATGTGGGTTTTTGACTATAGAAGAATCTAATGAGATTATGTATATATTGATTAGGTTACTTGAACTATGATTATATCCATGTCTAATGTAGTAATTGTATATGTATTGGTTGAATATGATCTATGGTCCTTGAAGGGCAAATTATATGAATTATGCATGATTATGAGATTTATGAATATGCTTTATGAACACTTTTAGAGTAAAGTGAATATGATTATGATCTAGTTGTTGTGTTATTGGGAGTTATCCTCATGTACACACTATGTATGAATATGATATGATGTTAAAGGTTTGTCACATATAGTGATTCTAAGGTTGGAAACTAGTCTCACCAATCGAATCTATGAGCTTTAGTATGAGTTATGTTGGATTGAGTATCAAGACTTTATTCCATAATTCTGAACTTAAGTCAAGACTTAATATAAACTCAATGGGAATTATGCTTAGCAATGAGTGGATAGTGATATGATACAGAATCCCTCACAGTAGTAGAGGTCGGGTTTCTAGGAGTAATTTTTTGGGATGGAAGCCCTCACATTAGTAGAAGCTGTATTTTCTTGTAGGAATACCGTATACCATAAACTATGTGACCTTATAGGTCTATAACTAGTGGATCCACATAAGCTAATAGTATGGTTCTACCTTATGCAAGTAGGACAACATCGTTTTTGGTGTGGGATAGAAACTGGATTCCATGTTAATCTCAGATAGTCAATGTCAATTAAGGATAATCTTCTTTATGATAGTATGAACAAGAATATGAAATATGAACTATAACTACTACGTGATCTTATTCATTCATTGCACAAGTATGCTTTATGGGTAATTATGGTATGTTTCTTTCATGGTATGATGATTTATGAGTTGATTACACTTATTACTTACGCTTTTCCATTATATTCAACATAATGATTTAACATAGTAAATTGCACGGCTTCCACAAAATACCCATTTTAGTATGTTTTGAAGATTCTTATGCATGGCTATCATACTTAATGCATTTTTTCACTAACCCATACTTTTCTTTACTTTTTAAAAAGTGTAGGGTCTAGTTCTTCGGGTGATAATTGTTTGGTTCAAGATTAGATTCGACTATTCTCCTAGCATTTGGTGAGTCCTCATGAGTTGACGACGGATATTTCATTTTGAGTTTCATTCTAGTATTTCATTTTCGGACTATGTTGTATGGGCTATGTACCTTTTCATTTGAACTATTATAATAGATGTCTAATTGAGACGAGTCTCTACTCCCGTTCTCCTTTGTAAAGATTTTTTGACTTAAATGTGTTTTTACTCTTATTGTTCTAATGCATTATGTTATGATATTCTAAGTTGCTGACATAGTGCCATTCGACGTTTTATTTGTCTTGTTACGTCTTGGGGGTGCCCTTGGGCTGTAACAAAGTTTATATCAAAGCACATAATTTATAATGATTCTAGGATGATGTATTATAAGCCACATCTAGTAGAGTCTTGTTCATAAGTGTGAAGCGCACCATATTTATGAATGAGATTTTATACGATGATAGGAAATTTCACTTCTTCAATTTCTCTTTAGTTGTACCTCAGATTTTAACTTTATAAAAGTACCTCTCCTAATCGTTCTTTTCTATCTTCCGGAAATGAATACAGTAAGGGCTAACTCTAGAAGAATGGAGGGTGGAAATGTGAATGAGGAATATTTTCAAGGTAATCAAGATCCTCATGTTTAAAAAGTTTTGGTTGATCCAGAGGTTGAGAATGTGACCCATGCGGAGTTTATATCGGCTTTCCAAATGTTGTCTCAATTCATGACGGATCAAAACAATAGGTAAGTTGTAGCTCGGGTCAATCCTAACATGAATTCCGCAACTTCTAGATTGAGGGAATTTTTAAGAATGAACCCTTTTGAGTTTCTTGGTTCCAAAGTGGGAGAGGATCCTCAATAATTCTTAGAAGAGGTTTATAAAGTAATTGATGCCATGAGGTTTACTTAGGTAGAGAATGCAGAGTTAGTCTCTTACCAATTGAAGAGTGTGGCTCAAGTATGGTATACTTAATGGAAGAAAAATAGACCTATAGGAGAGGGTCCAATAGCGTAGGAAGTGTTCAAATTGTCTTTCCTTGATAGGTTCTTTCCCCGAGAGTCGAGGGAAGCTAAAGTGGAAGAATTCATTAACCTTCATCAAGGAGGTATGAGAGTTCAACGATATTCTCTAAACTTTACCTAATTGTCCAAGTATGCTCCAGTTTTGGTGGCGTATTCAAGGGATATGATGAGTAGGTATTTGATGGGTGTTTCTATATAGGTAAGAAAAGAATTTCATTTGGCAATGCCTTATGGTGTATGCCCAACAAATGGAGGATGAAAAACTCCTAGACAAGAATAGGGAGGTAAAAAGAGCTAGAATCGGAGATGGAAAATTCTCCAATGTTAAGTCAGATGGAAAAGGTTGACCAAGTTTCAAACAATGGTTCTCTAAGCAAGGCTTATCTAGTAATCCAAAGGTCAACAAGGATAGGGTGTCTAACCCTAAACATTAAGGAGGAAATCATGGTGGTTCTTATGTTGTTATGCCTAATTGTGAAAAGTGTTGTAGAAAACATGATTGCAAGTGCCTAGTTGGCTCGGATGGGTGACATGGTTGTGGAAAGAGTGGACCCAAGATGAGATATTTCTCGGTACTCATGGAAAAGGCGAGAGAAGGAAAGTAAGCTCCTCTAAGCGGTTCCAACTCCAATGCCCAAAAGCAAAACCGCTTTTATGTTCTTTAATCCCAAGGTGACCAAGAGAACTCCTTGAAGTGTTAGAATAACCTTTTTTGGTCTCTATCTTGGTTGGTGGCTTGGTGGTAGCTAAAAGAGTCTACAGAAGTTGTCGCATAAAGCTTCATTGGTGTTTTTATCCTTGAAAATATGGAGACTTTACTTGTATGGATTCCATGTGGATGTTTTCACCATTCACAAGAGTCTTCAATATGTGTTTAGTTAAAAATATTTGAATCTCAAAAAAAGAAGGTTTTTCGAACTTGTGAAGGATTATGACATGAGTGTCCTTTACCACCCTAGCAAAGCTAATGTTGTAGCGGATGCACTTAATATATTATTCATGGGTAGTGTGGCTCATGTAGAGGATAAAAAGAAAGAATTGGTTCTAGAGGTGCATATATTGGCCTGACTAGGTGTCCAACTAGTGGATTCGACCAGCTGTGGTGTCATGTTCCATAATGGTTCTAAATCATCCTTTGTTATTGGTTTGAAGTCTAAACAATATCTTGATCCTCTATTGGTTGTGTCGAAAGAAACATTTCTCAAGAACTCCATTGAGGCTTTCTTGTAAGGGGGAGATAGGGTACTTATGTACAAAGGTCAATTATATGTTCTAGATATTGATGGTTTAAGGGATCAAATTTTATAGAAGGATCATAGTTCTTGGTATTCTATTTATCCGGGCGCCAGCAAGATGTACCATGATCTACAAGAAGTCTATTGGTGGAATGGAGTGAAAGAGATAATGCGGGATTTGTAGCCAAATTTCCTTATTGTCAACAAGTCAAGGTTGATCATGGAGGCTTGTCCGAAAATATAAGTATCCCCACTTGGAGGTGGGAAGATGTCAATATGGACTTTATAAATGAGATAGTCAAGTTTCATGGGGTCTCTTTATCTATTATATCGGATTGGGTCCTCAATTTACTTCACACTTTGGTATGTCATTCAAAAAAGGGGTTGGTACTAAAGTTAATATTAGCACGACTTTTCATCCTCAAACCGATGGGCAAGCAGAGAGTCCATCCAAACATTGAAGGATATGTTAAGGGAATGTATTATATATTTTGAAGGTAATTGGTATGACCTCTTGCCATTGATAGAGTTTGCCTACAGTAATAGTTATCATTCTAGTATTGGTCTGACGCCCTTTGAAGCCTTTTATGGTAGGAGATGCAGGTCTCCGATTGGTTAGTTTGAGGTAGGTGAAATTGATCTTATTGGTCCTTAATATGTTCATGAAGCTATTAAGAAAGTTTGGCTCATTACAGAGAGGATAAGAATGACTCAAATTAGACAAAAGTCTTATAGCGATGTGAGAAGAAAGGATCTGTACTTTGAAGTTAATGATTAGATCCATTTGAAAATCTCACCCATGAAGGGTGTGATGAGGTTTGGGAAGAAAGGGAAACTTATTTCCCGTATGTAGTCCCATATCAAATTTTGTAACTTATTGGGAAGGTTACCTCTATGTTGGATTTTCCAAATGACTTGGCTCCGATTCATCCGTTATTTCATGTTTGTATGCTTAAGAATTTTATTAGATATCGGACATTCATTATAACTTTAGAAGGGTTGGGAGTAGATGAAAACCTTTCCTAGGAAGAGGTTTCAGTAGAGATCCTAGACCGGCAAGTCAAGAGATTGTGAAACAAAGAAATAGCTTCTGTGAAGGTTTTATGGAGAAATCATTTAGTTGAAGGTTCTGCTTGGGAAGCCAAGGCAGATATGAAGTCTCGATATCCTCATCTCTTTCCTTCAACTCCTATTAAAGCTTGAGATAATTAGTTTCTCTTGAGTTTTAGTGTTTTGGAATTCATGTGTGTTATATCAGTTTTTCCATGATTTCATTGTTTTATGCATGTTCTTGATAAAATTCATGTTTAGCAATATTTTCATGATGTATGGTTTTCATGTTGTTGTGCATTTAGTATGAGTTGCATATTTGACTTCATTAGAAGAGATGATGAACATGCTTTAGTGTGATTTTGAGAATAATTTCATAATTGGTTCCATGATATTGTGTTGATCATGATTTTAGTTGGAGAAGGTAGTTCCTCCTATAAATATAAGAAATATGGAGTTTCGTATATAATGGTTTGTTAGTTGTAGTTCGAACTTCATTATGTTGCATTGACTATGTTTTAGACAGGGTTGAAGTTTTATTCTTTAAATTGTACATTATGTAAATGTTTATGCATGTTGGGCTGCTAGTTTTGAGTCTTTAATTCTATAAGGTTCCTAGATCGTCATTATAGGATGAATGTTCTCCGAAAACTAGTACGCTAAAAACTAAAGATAAATGTAAGAGTTAACGTTAAGGAGTGAAGGACAAGGGACAAGGTAATTAGGTGAGGGACATTGAAAGGGTGACAAGGCTTTCCATGATTTTGGCCAATGCACTTTCCCCACATCCACAAAGGTCTTCACGACCCATGGTGGCCACCACGACCTATGGAGGGCTAGGCAGTAGCTCCCCCAAATCTACCAAAACAACTGCTCCTTTTCACGTGCCATTTCACAGCTCATCGTGAAGAACACAACTTGTAAGAGGCTCATGGAAGATAGTTGGTAATGTGTGAGTTGAATAAAAGTGGCTTAGCAACTCCCTGAATGTCCACGAGAGGAAAAACGGCTCGTGGAGCCTCTCGTGAGATTGCCTTGGGATTGTGAGCTAAAGGCAGATAATGCCTAGATACTTCCTCAAGTCCACGAGTGGGACCATGACTCATGGTCACTATCACAGCTAGTGGGGCCCCTCGTGGCACCTGGGCAGGTGACATAAGTTGGGGGTTAAATGGGTCTTTTACAATATAAGTACAATTAAAGTGAAGTCGTTTTGGGTAATTTTCGGGTCACTATATAAGTAATTTATATGTCAAATTCTCCTAAACTAAATCATACTTTCACAATACCCAAATATTTCCCAAATTCATCTCCTCTCCAAAAATTCTCTCTAGAACTTCATGGAAGAAACAAAAGGAAGAAGGTGGGCTTAGGGTTGAAGAAGCAAAGATTTCACACAAATTTCATTGATATTCATAGCTAGGGTATGGTAGCTATTCATCCAAGGATAGAATTCATTTATGGAGTCCCTCCAAACTCAATTTCAAAACTAGTGATTCCCCCAAAAGTTAGGGTTTAGGTTCAATCTCATGTCTTTCTTTAAAAAATATAACTAATGATTGATTAATTATATATTATGCATAAACTAAGGATTTCCCATTGTTTTTATGTTGAATCCATCAACAACCCATGAAACTGCCAAATTACACAATTATGGTCTTGTGATGTGGGTTTTTAATTATAGAAGAACCTTATAAGATTATGTATGTATTAATTGAGTTACATGAGTTATGATTATATCCATGTCTAATGTAGTAATTTTAGATGTGTTGGTTAAATATGATCTATGGTCCTTGAAGGGTAAAGTATGAGAATTATGCATGATTATAAGATTTATGAATATGTTTTATGAACATTTTGAGAGTAAAGTGAATATGATTATAATCTAGTAGTTGTGATGTTGGGACTTATACTCATGTACACACTTATATATGAATATGATATGATGTGAATGGTTTGTCACATGTAGTGATTATAAGGTTGGAAAACTAGTATCATTATCGAATCTATGAGATTTAGTATGAGTTATGTTGGATTGAGTATCGACACATTTTTCCATATTTATGAACTTAAGTCAATACTTAATATGAACTCAATGGGAATTATGCTTCGCACTGAATGGATAGTGATATGAGATGAAAGCACTCCCATTGGAAGAGGTCGGGTTTCTAGGAGAAAATCTTAGGATGGAAGCCCTCAAATCAGTAAAGGTTCGGGTTCGGTGATACTTATTTAAAAATTCAAAAAGAACTTGATTCTTATTTAAACATTAAAAAATAAAGGAAAGAATTTGTTTATCCATTCTAAAAAAGGATTTTTCCTTAAAAACAAAAAAATGGTTTTACTCATATTTTTGAACTACGTTTGACATGATACTTGCTTAGACAAGATACATAGACAACCTTATTCTGAGGTTCGATCCAACCAAACAAAAAAACTAGAAAGTCCTCATCAAAATTATTGGGACAAAAAACTGTTCATTTTTAAAATTATTATTCAAATTAATATAAAATTTTTGTCTTCGTTATTTTTAAAATCTAAAAGAGGGAGATAAAAATGTTTCTTTAAAAGGATTTTGTTATTATAAAAGAATAATTCTTGACTAGGTTGGTACCAAAATACTTAGGAATATGTATAAGAAATAGAAAATTGTTAAACTATTTAGCAAGACAAACAAATTTTTTTATGACCTATAGATTTATTTTGGTAACTCTTTATATATATATATATATATATATATATATATATATATATATATATATATATACACTTGAGAAATTATCATGCTTAAATTTAAAGCATAAAACAATTCGACCTCATTATTTCATGTGCATTGTGTGGTGATGTTTAGATAAAAATTCAAAGTAATGACTTGGATGATGAAGAACATGGCCCGAATGTAGGTTGAAGACAAATTTTTAATGATATTCAACTTGGGAAAGGTTTATAGACTTTCTTTGATCCAATTGTGCCTTTCAAGCTTACCAAATGACATATTATCCATAAAACTCTCATTTTGAGCATATAACCTTTTATTTAAATAAACCACATCTTAGCATATATCCTTTTGGGTGCACAAATGCACTATTTATTTATCTCAAATCCTTGAGTTGCAATATCAATTATCTATACTGTGCCAAAGATCTAAGTTGGGTAACAAAGTGAAAATATCATATATGTGAATGTAAAAAAATGACAAAGAAAAGATAGAGAGAAAAATGGAAAAAAAAACGAAAAGAAGAAAAAATTAGAAAAAAAGAAAGAAAATAAATTAGGAGAAATTTTGAGAGAAAACAAAGGTCAAATGCCAAAATGAAATAAAACTGAGAGCATTGTGTAAATTTTTGTAACACTCCGAAAGTCCAAGACCTAATCTAGAGCCTCACATGTTGGTGTAAGATTAGTAACACTGTTTTAAGACAAAAAATAAAGTTTATAAACCAATTAGTAAGTTTTAGAGTCAAAACGTTAAGGAACGTTCCTGACGTCCAGTGATTAGTGAAATATGTGCTAGTGTGCCTTGGCATGTTTCATGGGGTTTTAGGAGTCAGAATCTGATGAATTATTATAGGAAGGTGTCAAACATGTATTAGTATATGTTTGAGTATGAAACTTCTGGGTACAACTCCTCCAGGATCACCCTAAGGGTCGTTGAGGAAGACCCTTCCAAATTAACCAAAAAGTTGTCAAAAGACAGTAGCACCTACGCTTGCAAACGATGGGGCGTCGCCTGGGTGACGGGGCATCGATAAATCCGTTGACCAATACATAGACACTTATCCATAAGTGACCAAAATACCAGTATCTGACACCAACTACGGATGTGCAAGATGGTGCGGGGCAAGGGCGTAGACTGATCGACGGACCGTAGGTCGTGGTCTCGTAGGTCAGACCTATGATTTCATTGCCAACATAGGTAAATTAATTTAATTAGTTAATTACTTAAGGTTTTAATTAGGGGTTATGTGAGGTCTAATTAAGTTAATTAAGCAACTATATAAGAACCTAACCTTCAGTAACCTAACCCAACACCCACAATTCCAAAAACTCAAATTCTCTTCCTTCTCTCTACTTTAGCTCTCCCAAAGAAGAATCAATAAAAGACCATTGTAGAGGGCACTAGGGATTCAAGAACATCATTTTTCTCCATAAATCTAAAAGTATTAAAAAGGTATGGGAAATCTTCACCTTTGGGATTCCATTCCCCAAAGGGTTCATTCAAATTGATTTCCAAAAAGATGAGAAAACATGGGTTTCAATCCTAATCCGAAATTGATCTTTCAAATTTATTGTTAGTGATTTATTTTGATTTTTATGGTTGTATTATGATGTATTATTGGTGAATTAGGGTAATTCTTGTTGTTTGACCTAGTTCCATGAAGAATATCATGAATTGACCCTTTTTCCATAACTCTAGGTTATGAATTGGTGTTGAATTGATTAGTATAGATTCTTGTGAAGGTGAATTGGTAAGACCAGTGATCTTGAATCCTTACTTAAATTGTGATGACTTGTACATAATGATGATGCTCAATTGAAGTGTTGATTGTGATTAGATTGTATAGGTGATGTTATGATGAATGTAATTGAAATGTCTTGACTATATGGATTGTGAGATTATGATTTAAATGTATTGATATAAGGTTAGTTATGCACTACCTATGTGCTTTTCTATGACATGATGATGATAATGTATTAGTCTCACAAATGAAGAGTTGTCATGAAAGGACATTCTCATTTAATTTCTAATGAGCTAATGATGATGATATATAAGGGGTAGTCCGCTATGACCTATACTAAGCTATGACTATTAAATGCTTAAAGATATTTGAAAAAGGGATTCTAGTTTAGCATCGACTGAACTAGTCGTGAGGAGTGTCCATTCCTAAGTAGGGAAGGTAGGTTCATTGTTATACTCATGAGATAGATATTACAATTCCAATGGCATAAAGAGGGTCTCAAGCATGTCTCCTAGTTCTTGAACTATGTTGCGCTCATAGGAATACTAGCTAGTGGATCCACTTAGATGCTATGTTCATGTTTTGGTACTATCTTGGCAAGTAGTCCACCTTATTTCAGTGTAGGGTTTCATGACACTGAATTCCAAATTAACTCATGTGGTCTATGTCGGTTAAGGCAAGCGTTCCCGAAAGTTAAATGAAGTAATGAAGTGAACTCTAACTAGGAAGATTGAAGGGGTTTGACTTAGACTAGGTAAGGGTATGGGTCTTTACCTACACATTGCACTAGTTAGCCATAAGGGAAGTCCTAGGAATATGTTCTTATGTTTTTATACTCTTATAAAGTAAATGTTATGCATATGTGACTTTACATGTTGATAATCCTATATGATGTTGTTTTCAGTTATTAACATGTTGTTGGTCAATATTGCTAAATATGATAATGAATACTCATGATGATATGTTCTATGAAGTTAGAAATTATTTGTGATCCATTGGTTGGTTTGCTTGGTTTAGTGAGGTTATGGGACTTTACTTGGTCATTCCTGTTGTGAGCTTGGTAAGAATTTATGAGTAAGGTTCTAAACTATGTTGTAAAGTTATGAACTCTTGTACATTCCTTGTTGTTATTACATGCACTACACCATTTTAAGCCTACGGCAACCCCAGTAAAGTGTAGCCTAAACTAGCAAAAAGTGTGGCCTTCGACAAATGGCTACACTTTTGGACTTTAAGCAACACTTTTTGAGGGGTGGCCGAAAGAGGCGTAACCTTAGCTTTTAGGCAACACTTTTCAAGTGTTGCCTTATCAGCTACACTTAAAAGCGTTGCCTAAAAGGAAAATTGGCAACGCTTTGATATACCTCATATAACAACGTTTCTATCTCAAACAACTACACTTTTAAGCGTGGCCTTTGCTTTTTATTGCCCACATTTTTTAAGTGTTGTCTTTTCTATCTAATGTATGACAACGATTTTAAAGTGTTGCCTTTTCTACCACAATTTATAGGCATATGGCTACACTTTTAAGTGTGGTAATACTATTTTGGCTATAAAATATTTATATGCCACAATTTCTAATTAACAAACACCAATTTTATTTTTCAATAAATAATATCAAGCAATAAATTGGCTAATAAGTAATTAAAACATATGGATTTATAATAAACTTCAAAATATAGTATGTCTTACGTACATACACATACTTATAAAGCAATATTCTAAATGTGTACACAATAGTTCAAAAAGTACTCTTATAATAGTTCAATATATTCTAGCAATGAATATATTTCACAAAATCAAACCTAATGTATTCAAACTTTGATATTAGTTCAAAAACTCTTCATCATCAACTTCAATGAGATCAAATTAACTTGTGGCGACTCTTCAAATTTGATCACCTCCATTTCCTTACACATTTAAAATGTACAACAAAATCATATTACAACAGATATAGGAGAGTCAAGAAGTTCAAAATTAATTCCAGATTGCAGCAGTTCCATATTGCAAATTGCATATTGCAGACTGCAAATTTTTTGAGTTCACTTTGCAAATTCTGAGCAAATTAAAACCAAATTGCAGATTACAGTTCCAGAGATACAGTTTCCAGATTGCAGACTACAATTCCAGATTAATTCCGGATTGCAGTTTATAGTTCAAGTTTGCAGATTGTAGATTACAGTTCCAATTTACAGAATTATTGGGTCCCAGATTGCACATTACGAGTGTATGAACGATTGTGGATAAGATATTTGATATCCTTATATTTCTCCGCCAAATACACAATTCACTATTACTCATTTCAGACAAATCATGAAATTTAAAAAAGAGTGATTTTTTAATAAAGGAAACTGATAAAAGAGTGATCTTTTAATAAATGACAACCAATAAAAGATTGATCTTTTAAGTAAAGGACAACCAATAAAAACTTGGCTACTAAGTAAACCCATATAGATCATTCAAAGAAATGCCAAAAGGTAACAAAAAATTTGTCATAGCTGATTAAAGATCAAAACACACATGCTCTTCACATTTATCCTAATACCACCATATAATTAAAAATAATCACCTATGCATATAAAAGAATATCTTTACGAATCTCTACATCAGTTCTACAATAGCGCTATGATTAAACACAATACAGAAAATAAGCAGAATAGTAAAATACCTAAAACCAGCCTCACCAACAATTTTGAAAGACATTCCAACAGAAACACCAACAAGTCCACAAGAAAGACCAGATGGAAGGTGAGCATATACATCAAATAGATAATAAGATTGATTTTTTGGTTTAATCCCAGTAATAATAATCACAGCAATAATTAACCCATAAATACCCAAAATCCAGCCATAACAACCAAAGCAATTGACTTCATCACCAATTCCGACCTCATTACACCTATTGACGCTACTCCTACACCACTCTTCGTTGTACCATAAGCTGCACCCATATCTTAATTCACAAAAAATAGATTTAGATTCAGAAAAAATTGAAAAACTTATAGCTTAGATCTAATGGAAAAATAGTTACAGGAGAAGACTAAGGCATCTGCAGCGCCGAGGAAGTCAAAAGAAAAGGTGTCGTTGTAACATAAGCTACACCAACGATGTGAGTTTTCATCAAACGTTTTCTCCAATTATTCGAGTGAAGGCAAAGAAGGATCACAAAATCACCACCTATCTCAGACGAAGGAGAGACAATGATGATATCTTTTTTCTGGAAATGAGAAGAAGAGCCAGTAGCATTTAGGGTTTCATTTCTAAGAGTAGCTATTTGGGCAAAGTAACAATGAGGTCTGTGGATTAGATTTATTTGTAATGAGTTTTTTATTTATTTATTCATTTTTATTTTTAGAGCTAAAATGTGTTTTGATGATTAAAGAAGTTATTTTCATAGGAAAAATAGAAATTTCAAGGAAAGTCAAATATATTGGAGGGAAAGTAATATTTTAGTGAAAATTTTAGGAAAACTACAAGGCCACACTTGTTAAGTGTTGTTTTTATATTTATATAACTAGAACACTTCAATAGTGTAGTCATATGTATAAATAGGTGTTGCCAATTAAATCATGATATGACAATGCTTAAAAAGTGTGGTCTATACCACTAAAGAGCACACTTTACAAGTGTTTCCAATATTATTGTAGCCAAAAGCTAATAACTAAGGCTACGCTTCAAAAGTGTACCCAAAAATGTCTTAGGCAACACTTTATAAATGTTGTCCAGATTTAGTGTGGCCTTAGGCCTAAAATGGTGTAGTGATGATGTTAGAGTTGCTTTTATCATGTGCCATAATATGCTATTATATATGTTGACTTGACTTTACTTGATAATGTTGGTCTTGTGTTGAATATGGTATTATGTTAAGGGATACATGATTATTGATTTATATGTGTTCTTGGTTGTGCATAAGGTTTTTCAAAGTAACTTAGCATGGTTTTGAACAAATGTCCCTTTTAGCATGATTTCAAATGTTTATGTGAATAGGTTTCCGTACTTAGTACAAGTGGTGTACTAAATCATTTTCTTTATATTTCTAAAATTATGTAGGTTCCGGTCATTGAGTTCTTAGAAGGCCGATTGAAGAACACTTGAATCCTATCCCCAAGTATTGGTAGGTCCTCATGTTCGGAGATGTTACATAATTCCACATTCTAGATTTAAAGTTGTATCGTCATAAAGACATTGTTCTTTCCTCTATCATTTGGATATTGATGTAAGTATATATTGGCATGTTGACATTGTATTGGCTATGTCCAAGATTTGTATTCATTTAGATGGTTCAATATGAGACGAAGTATTAGACTAAATCTTATGTATTGATTATTTTATGTAAAAGTTGAAGCTTATGTAAGCTTTCTATGCTAGGATTCTATGTGAACTCCCTAATTAGCACGAGAGAGGTCTATGTAAACCGTACTTTGTATATATATATGAAAAGTTTTAATTTTTTGCATTTTAACCTATAATATGTAATTACGGATGCTAAGAGGCTAGTCTTAGTCCTCTCCGAGGACGCCGATGCCGGTTACGTCTAAGGTGTGCTCCTCAGTCATGACAAATTTGGTATCAGAGCATGAGGTTAAAGAAATCTTAGGGTTGATATCTCATTGAACCACGTCTACCTAGAGTGTTGTTCATGGGTGTGAAGTGTGCCTCACTTATGAATGAGAGGCTATCTGACGCGTAGGAATTCTCACTTATTGGTAATCATGAAAGTCGTGCCTTATGAGGGGTAACACTATGTGTCCTTCTTTCTTAATCCTTTTCTTGTGGATATAGGAGATGACTACAAGATGTGCAACGGCAAGAAGAGTGGAGGTAGGGTTGGCTTATGCGGAGTTCCTCAACAAGACAACCAAGTCCCTCCAAAAGATGACCAAGTGCCTCCACAAGTCGAAGCTCCGGTCATTCCTCCACCTATGACAGATGTAGAGATAAGGTTAGCATTCTTGACTTTGGTACAAGACATGACTACCCAAGCTCAAGCGGTAGCCTCTCAAGCCCAAGCCATTACGGCCCAAGCTAACCGGGAGGTTGGACCTTGTGTTCAACCAAATGCTAGTACTATGACTTCTCGTTTGAGAGAATTTATGAGGAGGAATCCTCCTATGTTCTATGGGTCGAAATTGAATGAAGATACCCAAGAATTAATTGATGAAGTTTACAAGATTCTATATACTATGGGATTGACTTCAAATGAAAAGGCCGATTTAGCTTCCTATCAACTCAAGGACATAGCTCAAACACTGTACACCCAATAAAGAGATAATAAGGCCTTGAGAGCGGGTCCTATAACTTGGGAGGTGTTTAGAAGGGTTTTTATTGATCATTTCATTCCTATGGAGAAAGTGGAGGCGAAAGTGAAAGAATCCATCAACCTTCGTCAAGGAGGTATGAGTGTGCAGAAATACTCCTTGAAGTTTACTAAGTTGTCCAAATATGATCTTTCCTTGGTGTCTAACCCAAGGGATGAAATTAGTCGTTTTATCACGGGAGTTTGCAATGAGTTGGTTGAAGATTGTCGTTCGGCGATGCTCCATGACGACATGGATATCTATAGTTTGGTGATTCATGGACAAAAAGTTGAAGAAACTGGACTGAAGAGAAATAATATGGAGTTCAAGAGGGCAAAGGTTTGTGAGAGAGGTACTTCTAAGGGTAGGCTTGAGATGCAAGACAATCCTAGGTTCAAGAAGAGGTTTCTAACATGGTTCCTTCAAACTTTCCAAGACAAGCAAAGATAGGGTGTCTAACCCTAAGTCCCAAAAGGATAGGAGTGGAAATTCACCAAGTGATAAACCAACTTGTGCAAAGTCTGGTAAGAAGCATTTGGGTGAGTGTCTAATTGGGACGGGAAATTGCTTTAGTAGTGCAAAAGAGGGCCACAAAGTTAGAGATTGCCCTAATATAAAGATTCAAGAGAAGGGAAGTGGTCAAGCTGAACCTAGTACTACTAGTTCCGAAGCTCCAAACAGAAACCACTTTTATGCTCTCTGCTTTAGGGGTGAGAAAGAGGAGTCTCCCGATGTGGTCACCGATATGTTACAAGTCTTATCAATTTATGTTTATGCTTTACTTTATCCCCGTGCTACCTTGTTATATGTAATTCCTATAGTAGCTAAAAAGTTTGATCTTCTACCCGATATTTTGAATGAACAATTTTCGGTTAAAACCGCAATGGGTGACTCCATTGTGGATACAAGAGTCTTTCAGAGTTCTCCTATGTCTTTTACCCATAGAGTTACATGGGTGGATTCTGTAAAAATTGACATGTCTGATTTTGATGCTATTTTGGGAATTGATTGGTTGCATGCTTGTTTTGCTTCCATTTATTGTCAGACTAGAGTAGTCAAGTTCAACTTTATTAATGAACCTGTCTTAGAGTGGAAAGGGGTTAATTCAATTATTATAGGTCATATCATCTCTTGTTTGAAAGCTTGTAAAATGATCTCAAAAGGGTGTCTTTACCATATCGTAAGAGTCAACGATCTTGAAACCCACATAACTCCTATTGAGTCGGTCCATGTAGTATGGGAATTTCAGGAAGTCTTTTCGAATGTCTTTCCGGGAATTCCTCCCGAATGGGAAATTGACTTTGTATTGACTTATTACTGGATACGGATCCCATTTCAATTCATCTTCATTGCATGGTCCGGCCGAATTGAAAGAGTTGAAGGCTCAACTCAAAGATTTACTATATAAGGTGTTTCATTCAACCTAGTATTACGCCATGGAGAGCTCCGGTGGTTTTTGCTAATAATAAGGATGTGTCCCTTAGTATGTGTATTGACTATCGTCAACTCAATAAAGTAACCATTAAGAACAAGTATCCTCTCCCTCATATTGACGACTTGTTTGATCAACTCCAAGGGGCAAGCTACTTTTCTAAGATTGACTTGAGGTCGAGGTTGTAGTACCCCCAAAATTAGTTAGGGTGTCTAGAGCCTCACTTGTGCCTATAAGCTTGTTAACATGTTAATACAGTGCTTTAAAGTATGTTTAGGTGATTTGGAAGTCAAACGTCAAGGGACGACTAAGACGTTCGATGACTAAGTCACCTATGTGCCTTATATGTGTTTATATGTGTTTATGTGTGTTTCATGATCTTATGAGGTCCTTATATGAGTTATTATAGTGTTTATAGGCAGTGTGTCAAGTTTCGTGAAGTTTGGAGGTCAAACGTACAATAACGTCCATGACGTTCAAAAGGTTTGCCTTGAAATGACCATATCTCTTAGAATATAAAGAAATACGTGAAGCTTTACCTATGGAATTAAAGGTATTTGAATCCTCTTTCCAACGCCACAAATTTCGCATCAATCTAGTTTTCGAGTTAAAAGTTATGACCATTTTAGTGAATAGTATAGTGCAGTTCCGTTTTGACCGTGGGAAAATAGTAATTAATGTAATTTTCCTCTCCTTTTCCACTAGGAAAACCTAAATAAAAAGGATTTCACAAGTCCTATAAAGCCCTAAATAGTCCTAATTCCATCTTTAAATTCATCATTCTCTTCTCTCTCATACCCTAGGACAAAACCTCAAGAAAAGAATCAAAGTAGAAGACTCCATTCAAGAAAATTCAAGATTTGTCAAGATTCTTTAGATAAGGGTAAATTTAGAGCTAAGGTTTAAGTTCTTCATTGATTTCTTAATCAAATTTTAGTGGATTCTTCATCTAATAAAGGTATGGTGATCCTTCATCTCTAAGTAACTTTTCACTTCGAGAGTTAATCTCAAAGTTTTCAAAGAAGTTCCATAATCAAATCCCTTCTTCTTCAATCTAGCCATGGGTTCTTTCTTAAATTGATTTCAAAAGCATAATATGAATGTATTGATGATTATCTACTGATTTGGACGTGTTTTTCAATCCAATTGCATTTTGAACCCATGCTCTTTCACAAACTCGATTTTAGCCTATGTATGGCGTTATTATATTGATCTTATGCATATCGATCTGTGATTCAATTATGTTAACATGCTTATGTCTACTGTCTAGTATGTATATTGATGGTGAATCATTGATCAATTATCCATGTGAACCAATGTATGGAGATTTGAATAAGGCCAGCTTAGATCTCTATGTGTTCACTTTAACATTGATCTTTAAATCTATAAAAGTGGAATTCGATTATGTTAATATGCTTATAGCTAATACCTTAGGCTAACATCATGGTTGAATTGTGGGTATAAATCTTGTATGATAAAAGTAAAGAAGGCTTTGTATGAATTGATCTAGGATCTCTAGTTTATCATGTAGTAACTTGTAATCTTGACGTTGTGATGGTTGTTATGTGACTCAATCATGGTGAATAGTCCTTAGCTACTACCTATACATATAATGTGCTGATAATTAGGTATAATTGATCTAATATTAATAGATAACCATTGAATTGGTAAAGATTAATTCAGGTTGTTATAGCATATAGACTTGGTAGAGTAATGTATATGTTGTGAACTATATTCTAGGGTGGATGAAACATGTTTTAGCTATGATGTTCTATATGTTAAGCTACTGACCTAAACGTATATTATTCATAAAATATGATTGATGAACAAGACTAGGGAAATTGGTTGATGATCTATAACTCTCTACTTCCTAGTATATATATGTGATGTATTGTATTAGATTGTACTATGATCTTGTAGCGAATTGTACATGATTTATTTTATGATTTTGGTACTTTAGCTACTGCCTATACCTGAATTGTGTATGAAAGAGTATCAATGGTCAATGATGACCAAAGGATAAATGATTGGTATGAATTGCTTACTCTTCTAATTCTCTATAGTATTGTTGATGAAGCCTTGTATGGCATTGTGTGGTATAGTCCACTTATGGTGGCGGTGTTTACTTTATTATATATGTGTTGACCATGGCCTTTAAGGAAAATTGATGAATATATGAATGTGTGGTTATGATGATCACCTTATGTGTAACTTGTACCTAGTCTTCTACTCTAGTTGTGAATCTAGATTATGTTACTATTGTTATGAGCATGAGAATGACTATGTTAGGGTTATGTGTAGGTGCTGCCATAAATGAAATATTAAGGAATAATTCTCCCTACCTATGTACCCCTATATGCATGAATAGCAAAGTTAGGAGTCTTAAGTGTAATATGAAGTTGACTTGCCTCCTATTCTATTATGTGTTGTGTGGTCTATGCTTGGTTGTGGAGTTGTGGTCCTAAGAGGGTGGCTGCCTCAATGTGTTGTTGATATCCATGATGTGATCATATTAACCAATGTATATACACCCTCACTCTACATGCATGCTTACAAGTAGTATAGGATGATAGTGTGTAATGAAAGGTTGTTCTCATACTCACTAGTGTCTACTACTATGCATGTTAAGTTTATGTCTATGGAAGTATGGTATGTGTTTTCTTATCTACGATGAATTGATAGTTGTATTAGTATGGGCAAGGGTATGAGACCTTATCTATGCATTGCATATGTGTACCTTGATAGGATAGTTCCTATGTTTTGTATCTTATGTACATGGATATGAATGCATGAGTATGTTAGGAACATGTCTTTTATGTTATAATGTGGAGTATGTGGCATGATAAAGTATGATTATACCTAGTGTCTAAATGTGTTTATATGAAAGCATGGCTCATATAGTTACACTTGTACACTTATGCATGAATGAAGTGAAGTATGAACATGTGTGGTCAAAAGGTGTTATGTGAAAGGTTTGCTCACATTTATGTTCACACACACATGAATAATGGTCCAGTCAATAGAGGGGCTCTTGAAAGGTGTTCTCAAGAGTATCCTAAACTAGATAGATGCTTATATATGCTATGTCCATGTGAAAGGTTTTCTCACATGATATAGGTTGATGAAAGGACATCTCATCTATAACCTATGATCGAAGCATATGGGGAGTGAGTCTCCTAAAGCCTATGTTTTATAAAGTAATGTAATAAAGACTTTTAATAAGGAGAACTTAGATAATCACCGAGTGAACTTGAAATGAGGAGTATCCCTTCCCATTGGAGGAAGGTAGGTCACCATAATCCTCATGAGGTGAATAGCCTCATGATCCAAAAAGGGTGTTAGAGTGATGTTTCCATGATGCCTCCAAGTTACATAACTATGTTGCCCTATAGGATCTAGCAAGTGATATCACTTAATATCCTAGCATGATACTCATGTCTTACCTTGGCAAGTGAGACACCCTCTTTTGGTGTGAGGGGATGACACCAAATTCCATGTTTGGCTTACATGGTCTTATTGTTGCTTAAGGATATAGTTTACTAAAGTAAAATGGACAATGGAAGTAAAGTAAGGACCCTAACTAGGATAACATAAGGGTAGTTGCTTAGTGTAGGTTGGGGTATGGGACTTCACCTATGCATTGCACAAGTGACACTTGAGAGAAGTCCTAGGAAGGTGTTCTAATGCATGTGTCTATTTTTATGTTTCTCTTGCATGACATTTTATTAGTGTTTACATGATGAGATGATATGTATGACATGAAGTTCTAATATGACTATGTGACTAAGGCCCTATATTAAACTGTATGTTGGTACCCTATAGTATTGCATTTGGTACATGAAGGATATGTGAAGTCTTGTGGTCTCATGATAGGTCTACCAAGTATGTATGAGGTTATGGGGCTTCACATGTACATTGCACTAGTATATTTAGATTGGGATTATGAGTAAGGTTTCATAAGGTCCTATATGAAGCAAAATAAGTATATATGGATAATGACAAGAGTTTACTATAATGTTCTTATGTCTTGGCCTAAGTGTGTCTTTCATGTATTATACTTCAATGAGGGTATGTGTTGGCTTATATAGGTTGTATGAATGATTACTTATGGCCTTAAGGTGATGAATTGCACCAAGTATCACTAGATGGTTACTTGGGAGATTAAGAAGTTAAAAGAAAGATGTTCACTGTTAAAGGAAAATGCTTACTGTATAAAGAAAAGAGCTCACTGTAAAGTGATCTCAAATGTGCCTTAAATTCTATATGTGATTTTATATGATGTTTGGCCCTTCAATATGCCTATATGAAGTATGAAAATTATATAAATGCTATTGTATAAAGGTTTTATGAAGATTTACTCGAAAAGGCATGAAGTATGATTTCAACAAAATGTCCCTTTTAAATGCATGTTTTTCCATGGTTTCCACACTTAGTGCATTCTTGTACTAACTCCATTCTTCTCTACTTTTAACACAAAGTGTAGGTTATGGATGCTTAAAGGATGTCTTAAATGATGAAGAGCTTTATATATGATTCCCAAGCTCAAGGAAAGGAATCCTTAAGTCCAGGGATTCCTAATGTCATCTCTTTACTGTAAAGTTTTTAAATTTTGCACTTATGTATTATGTTATAAGGGCCGTGTACCTAAAGTACTCTTATGATGCTGATTGTAGGATGGAATAGGGTACTAGAGTCTCTAACTATGTATAATGATGTTTTATATATATATGAAGTAATGTTCTAGCATATGATGTGCTAAGAAAGTTATAAATTTTTCACTAAATTTACCTATGACAATGCGATGAATGATAACTATTGGATTTTATAAGACCTCCGAGAGGTCAAGTACACCATGTTACTTCTAGGGGGTGCTCCCCACCAACTTAGGGTTAGAGGTGACGATGTACCTAAAACGACATTTCGAACTAGGTATGGTCACTATGAGTTCCAAGTAATGTCCTTTGGTCTCACTAATGCCCGGCGGCTTTTATGGGCCTCATGAATAGGGTGTTTCAAAATTACCTAGACTCATTTGTCATTGTCTTTATTGACGACATCTTAGTACATTCGAAGAATGAGGGTGAAACCATGAGTCATCTGAGAGTGGTGTTACAAGTCCTTAAAGAACACCAACTATTTTCCAAGTATGACAAGGGTGAGTTTTGGTTGAGATCGGTAGAGTTTGTTGGTCATATTATCTGAAGTGAGGGTATAGAGGTCTACCCAAAGAAAATCGACGAGGTTAAGAATTGGCCTAGACAATTGACTCCAACCAACATTAGAAGTTTCTGAGGTTTAGCCGAGTACTATAGGAGGTTTGTGGACTTCTCCCTTGACCACCTTGACCCAAAAGAGTGTTAAATTTTAGTGGTTGGAGGCATGTGAAAGAAGCTTCCAAATTTTGAAAGATAGCCTTATCTGCGCTCCGGTATTGACTCTACCAGAGGGTACCAAAGGTTTCGTGGTATATTGTGATGCATCACGAGTGGGCTTGGGGTGGGTTCTTATGCAACATGGGAAAGTAGTAGACTATGCCTCTAGACAACTCAAGTTGCATGAGAAGAATTACCCTACTCACGACCTTGAATTAGCGGTCGTAGTATTTGCCTTGAAAATATGGAGGTATCACTTTTATGGTGTTCAGGTGGATGTGTATAGCGACCATAAGAGTCTTCAATATGTGTTTACCAAAAAGGATTTGAATCTCCAACAAATAATATGATTGGAATTGTTGAAACATTACGACATGAGTGTTCTCTACCACCCCAGCAAGGCCAATGTGGTTGCGGATGCTTTGAGCGTATGACCATTGTAACGCCTCTAAAATTCAGCAAGGTGAAACTAGATCCTAACACTTGCGTCATGATTTTTTAAAGTCCTAAAATGGTTAATAATAGTGTTTATAGGCAGTACGTATTTGGAAGTGTTTGGAGGTCAAACGTCCAAGACGTCCGGAAAGTAGTCAAAGTTAAACTAGTGTGTCGTAGTGTTTTGTAGTGGAGTTATGGGGGATGGTTTGAAGGTGAAATTGAGTATCGATGGTTCCTACGCATAGCCTGACATGTAAAGAATTGAAACATCCGACAACGACGCCATGGGGACCAGCCTAAGGGAACCAAAAGAGGACTCAAACATGGGACAACCAAGCTGCCGCGCCAGCCAGAATCTGGCAATGGCTGCGCGTCGCGCAGCTGACGCTGAGAGGGAAAAATTCCTGCCCTGCGATGCGTGGCTATCACGAGCCATTCTTTCTCGAAATTTTCCACAAACATGATTTGAAAATGCCTCCGCGATGCGCAGTAAATTCCAAGATTTGGTTGCGTCTTTTTTAAGTCAAATTTGAGTTTGTTAAAATGTGTGATAAGTGCAAGGGTATTTTGGGTATTTTGGGGATGACTTATTGACGGTTATTGAGTCTTTTTATACCCCTAAACTCACCAACCAAAGCTAAACCCTCAACTCAAAACAAAATCTCTCCGTTCTTCTCTCCAAAACCTCCATTGATGAAGGTTTAAAGCTCCAAGGAATAAGACTGATTTTCTCATGTTTTGTCCATCAATTTTGAGGGCTTTTCATCACAAATAAGGTATGGTTCTTCATCCTTGAAATCTCTTTCTTCAAGGAGTCAATTCCAATGATTTTCAAAGATGATCAAAAACATGAATTGTCCAATATTGTAATCTATCCATGGGTACATGAATTAAAGGATTTGAAACATTGTATTATGATTAAATTGAAGTTAATTTGATGATTTAAAATAAAACTCTATGAACCCATGCAAACCATGCACTTCTAGTTTTGACTACTTTATGGGTGAATTGATTATGTCTTTAATGCTATTGAATTATTGTGTAGGTTTATTAGGGATATTCAATAATGATAGAATCATGCTAGAATTATTAGTTTGCTGGTCTAAATTCATAAATCTATGTTTAATTATCTTTGATTCATTGTCTATTATAAGTATTGGATTGAATTGGTGATCATGGTCATGAATAAGGGCCTTTTAGTATTGTGTTGGATGATTTAACTATGGATTTAAGTTGTGAGGTTGGAATCAATGGTATGTCAGAACTAAGTTTTTCTATATTGTGTAGTCTAGTTCTTAGATGATGATGATGCTTCGTATGGTCCACTTATGGTGGCGGTTCTTATGTGCTATACTTGTGATTAATTTGGGATTGTCGGTATTACTTTATGAATTGTGAATCATATGGCCTATGCATCTTGTATAAGCTACTTTTCCTAGAGTCACACTAGGAAAAACCCTAACACTCTCTCTCTCTCTCTCTAAAACTTCTCTCTCATAATAACGGTAACTTCTTCTTGTACAAGGGCTAGTCGAACGCCGGATGGGCTCACCGGATGACGAGTGAGACGCCGGCAGTCAAACCCAAGCCTCCAGAAGTAAAGATAAGTGAGCAGGAATGTCAAAATACCACGGTCAGGACCTCGCAAGAAACGAACACGGAAAATAATTTTCCACCGACAATACTCATTGCTGTCGCAGATTCCGACGGCTCCAGTGTGTTACATTCATCGAAAAACAATATGGTGAGTAAAGAAACAAATGTTGAAGCAAATCGAACTCCTACTCAAAAGCTCAACTCATCTAAAAAATCAGAGAAGTCTATTTCACCAGCTCAAATCGAAATGCAGCATCCATCTAGAACAATGGAGAAAGCACCTGCTCTAATTGAAACTCAGAACACAGCTGGAGCGGTAATAGAAATAAGTTTCAAAGTTCAGCGAACTACGCTTCAACAATCATCATCTCACAAGCTCCAACTAGAAACTCAAAATATAGCTGGAAATGTAACCGGAATCGAGGAAGTCTGTGCGCAGAATATGAGTGGAGTTATTTTCAAAGGATCTACTCCAAAATCTATAGCTCAGGTATCTGACAAAGTGCAGGAAATCAACTCAGACGGTCTATCAAAAACAGAACATAACAAAGCTCAAGCAACTGAAAGTTCTACCGAACTCGGGTTCCATCCAAACAGAATGACCAAACTCGGGTTTCATATGATACAGGGATCGTGTAGGTAAACATCCCTTTACTAATATTTCAGCTACTATGTCTGAGGTGCAGGGGGAGTCGATGAACATTGGTAGAGCACAAGAAATGGATAAGAGTCAATCCCATCGAAGAAATTTAAGTGAACAAGAGCACAAGGATCAACAGGGGATTAACAAAGAGAACATGAAATATCAACAAAAGTTCTCAAAAATATCTAATAACTTTACCAGGTATGTTCCTAACTCGGGAGGAAACAAAAATATTATTCATAATAGTCATGCATGTATGGAGAATGGGAGACAAAGCTACAATCACCAACAGGAGCAAAAGGAGCAAGAAAGTGGACAGGAACCAACCCCCTTGTGCAATCTTATGCTGCGAGGTTGCGGTTTAATCAAGCCAAAAAAGAAGTTCCAATCATGTTGAATGATCCTATCCACTCTACTAGACAAGGTTATCCGGCAGTACTCATTGATGAGGATGATTATTACGTAAAACTAGCAGCCAAGTTTACATTGGTTGGAAAATTCACTAACACCATGCCTAAAATGGAGCTTGTTCGTAAGAATTTATTCGACAAATGCAGTTAGCTGGAGGGGTGAAGATATCTCATTTTAATTAAAGACATGAGTATATAGATTTGGATAATGAAATGGATTATCAAATGGTTTGGACAAAACTTTGAATGACTCATTGAAGGGCAGCTTATGCACATTCAAAAATGGACTACGGACTTCACTCCGGATGAGGAAACTTCTCTTGTGCCTATTTGGGTGAGTCTACCGAGTATTCCCTGGCATTGTTATGACAAAGTCTTGTTGACAACGGTGTTGGAATCAGTTGGCAAAGTACTATATTTGGATTCACCTTCATCACAACGAACACGAGGCAACATCATTCGAGTGAAGGTCCAGGTTAATCTAACTAAGGAACTACCAGTCCATGTGTGGTTAGGCTTCAAGAACTCACATCCTAATAAAGGGCGTTGGATCAAAGTGCAGCATGAAAATATCCTGCCATATTGTATGCACTGTAAACATCAAGGCCATACGGATTACCAATGAACTATTAGGAGAAGGGAAGAGGACAGTAGCAACAATGGAATTCAGGTAAGAGAAAACAGGTTAATGGAGTAGGAGAGTAAGCCACAGTCAGGTCTTGGAAGGCAGCAAATTCAGCAGCAGAATGGGACTGAAGTGAACCTCCCTGGAAAGCAACAAGCAAATCTCAATTTTGAACAAAGGCAACATGACACAATTCAAATTCATACTAGGCAAGGCACACAAGAGGACCCAACAATGCAATGGCAGACACAAAAGAAGAGACAACATAAGTCTGGGGATCAAAACAATACCAACATGAGATGGAGGGCTACATCATCTCAACGCAAAGAAAATGTTATCAAAACCAATGACAATGCAGGTAAATATGGTATAATTCCTTTAAGTACTAGTAATAATTACAACTCTCTTGCAGCGGAAGAACAAGTGGAACAACTACCACAAAATGTAGAAGTCAAGGACAACCGTGAAGATCAACATACATTAAGACAGGACACACCAAAGGAAGCAAACAAAAGTGATCCAACCGAACAATAGGGAATCAATAACTAAGACAAGCAAGAACTCAGAGGAGAACCAGGGTACCAATCTGAAACAGAGAAATTCCAAGATAACAATGCAGACACACCTACATTAAGACAAGAGACTCCTAAGGCAGGTATTAAAACTGACTCAAAAACAGCTTTACAGCACCATAACAACTATAAGACAACAACTAAGACAATCAAGAGCCCAGGTATTGACTTATCTCTCCCCACACTCCAGCAGCCCTATAGTAATAATATTGAAGATTGTATAACCGTTGGGACAGCTGATGTAGTTACTGGAGGTAAGGGAGGAGATGGTCGGGAGAAACTTTCTAATGTGCAGGAAGGAGAAACCATAGGGAGGGGGGACAGATTGATGAATAAGGATAATATGCAGCAACCAACAGAGGGTACTAAAAATCAAGATCAAAATGAAAATAAGAGTCAAAACAGGCTGAGTAAAAAGAGAAGAGAAGCCATTAAGAGAAGGAAACAAAGGGAAGCAGGGTTACAAGGAGATACAAGTCAAGCTGAAATGGTAAACATGTTACGAGAATATGACAAAGAAAATTTAGATTATGATGTCGTAAATTCTGAAGATGAATATGACACTGACAATCAATACTTGAATGAATTTGATAAAGATGATGATGGGGGGGGGGGGGAACTGCAGAGCATTGGATTAAGCCTTTTGGCTCCACATTCCAAAACGAGCATCATGGCGAGATACAAGAAGCTACAGATCAACATGGCCTCTCTCCCAGAGGCAGGAAGACTATCAGACAAAGCCATAATGCAACCAAGGATACTACATCTGCTAGTATGAGCAGGACTAACAGCAGGTCAAAGAGTAAAGTTTGTAAATGATCTATACTATTTGCTGGAACCTGAGAAGTATTAACACCCAAGGTTCGTTGGAACGTCTTCAAAATTTCAAGAAAATGCACAATTAATCAATCATTGTTATTCTGGAACCTTTTGCAGATAATTCTCAATTAGACAAGTTTAGATACTTATGATGATGGAACATGCGGTTTGTAATGGTAACGGTTAAATTTGGGTTTAATGGAACAAGGATGTGAATTATGATGTTTTGGAAATCCATGATCAACACATTACTCTTATGACAAAACATGTGGAACATCCAGACAAATTCATCCTTTCTTGTATCTATGCAAAGTGCAAAGAACATATTAGAAGGCCTCTTTGGGATAGTTTGTATTATTTTTCTAATATTATCGAACCATGGTGCAGAATTGGAGATTTCAATGTCATCACATCAATTGAAGAAAAATATGGAGGAATTCCTTATAATATGAATAAAGCTTGGAGTTCATTGACATCATTGAAGCTATTGGCTTGATCAACCTCGGTTACAGTGGTCCTCATTTTACATGGTGTAATCAGAGATTGGCGGAAGCTCGTGTGTGGAAGAGACTAGACAGAGCCATGGTGAATAATAGATGGCTGGATTGCATGCCACATACTACAATAGGTCACTTGCCAACTGTTGGATGAGACTATTGCCCATTACTCTTTGAAATGGAGGCTAGAACCGATCATAAAGTTAAATATTTCAAGTTCCTGAATTGTTGGACTGAAAATTCTAACTTTATGAAGGTTGTTCACAGTCATGGAAGGAGGATGTTGGTGGTGATCCGATGTGGAGATTCCACCAGAAACTTAAAAATTTTGCTCGTAAACTAAGTGAGTGGTCTAGGCAAGAGTTTGGAAACATTTTCTCTAAAGTGATTGAATTTGAGGAACAAGTTAAGGAGGCTGAAGAGAGGATATTACATTGTAATACATAGGAAAGCAGAACCAATCTTCATCTGTTGAATGCTTTATATATCAAATATATGAAAATGGAAGCATCTATTCTTAAACAAAAAATGCAGCTTCAGTGGTTCAAAGAAGGTGATACGAACTCAAAATACTTCCATTCTGTTATGATAAGTCGTAAAATGAAACTTTTCATTCATCAAATTTGCAAGGATGAGGATACGTGGATAAAACGTGATGAAAATATTGCAAATGAGGCTTGCCAATTTTTCCAAAATCTGTTCTCGGGTAAGGATGATAGAATAAAAGAAGAGATTTTGAATTGTATCCCCAGAATGGTTACGAATAATCAGAATCAGTCAATTCAAAGACTCCCTGACTTAGAAGAAATTACTCCAGGTGGTTTATTCCATGAACCCAAATTCAGCGGCAGGTCCGGATGGATTTTGAAGAAATTTTTATGAATCTTGTTGGGAGGTGATTAAGGAGGATGTATTGAAGGATGTTCAACATTTTTTCTACGGAAATATTATGCCTAAGTACTTCTCTCACGCCTGTCTTGTTCTGCTACAAAAAATTGATAATCCGAACAGATTTTCTAATTTCAGGCCTATCAATTTGAGCAATTTTTCAAATAAGATTATTTCCAAAATTTTGGCTACCCGTCTAGCTCTTATTTTACCTTAGTTTATTTCTGAGAATCAAGAAGGCTTTGTTAAAGGTCGAAGTATCTCCGAAAACATCATGTTAGCACAAGATATCACTCACGGTATTAAGCGTCCCAAAGAAGGTGATAATGTAGTCATTAAGCTGGATATGGACAAGGCATATGACAGAGTGTCGTGGTCATACACTTATTTAGTGTTAAGAAGAATGGGATTCAGAGAAAATTTTATTGATCTAGTCTGGAGAAGTACGAGTAATAACTGGTATTCGATCATTATCAATGGAACTAGATATGGTTTCTTTCATTCTTCTAGGGGACTCAAGCAAGAAATCCGTTATCACCGTCCCTATTTATTTTAGGGGCGGAGGTGTTATCCAGAACTCTTAACATGCTTTACCAAAATCACAGATTCCATAATTTTCATATAGAGAGAAAGGGTCCTCAAATTAATCGTCTGAGCTTTGCTGACGACATTATCATCTTCTCCTCGACTACAAGGTATTCGTTGTAGCTAATCATGAAAACTCTAGCAACATATGAGGCTGTTTTGGGACAACTCATAAACAAGGATAAAAGCCATTTCATGATCTCGGAAAATACTCCTGTTGACACTATTTCTCTGATTCAGACCATCACAGGCTTCTCTCAGAAAAAACAGTCCTATCACCTATCTCGGATGCCCGTTGTACATTGGTCGTCGGAGAATCATTTTTTTTCCGGAGCTAGTGGATTAGATCACAAAGAGGATTATGGGCTGGCAGTCTAGAACATTTAACTTTGGGAGCAAAGCTACAATGATCAAGCATGTTCTTCAATCCATCCCGATTCACAATATGTCCACTCTCTCACCGCCGAAAGCTACTATCGGATACATTAAAAGGCGTTTGCAGACTTCTTTTGGGGATGGGATAAAGACAAAAGAAAATATCATTGGTCTTCTTGGGGTAATATTTTTCTTCCTATAGAAAAAGGCGGTATAGGTATTAGAAGAATTGAAGATGTTTGCAAGTCTCTCCAACTGAAACAGTGGTAGATCTTCAGGACAAAGAACTCTCTTTGGGGTCGGTTTTTGAAAGCAAAATATTGTCAACGAGCTCACCCGGTAGCTAAAAAGCTTAATGCAAGACAATCTCTTTGCTGGAAATTCATGATAAAGAGCAGGGAAATAGTTGAAAAGCAGATTTTTGGAAGATTAATTCGGGTAATATCTCCTTTTGGTAGGACGACTGGACCGGAGAGGGACCTCTAGCTAATCAATGTGATCACATCACCAGCATTAATAACACTCACATCTCTTACTTCATGATTAATGGAGGCTGGAATGAAGCTAGTATTCGACAATCAATTCCCCTGTTCTGGTTCCTATTGTCATCGACACTAAGCTCAATCAAAAAGCAAATATACAGGACACGCCTATTTGGAAAATCAGCAATAAAGGACAATTCTCATGCTATTCGGCTTGGGATCTCGTCAGAAGTAGAGGTAGCCACATGGTAATAAGCAAAGGCATTTGGCATAGATTTATCCCGTTTAAAATGTCCTTTTTAGTTTGGAGGGCTCTTCGCAACAAACTCCCAACTAATGATAGGATAACTCAATTTAGGATGGATCCTGCCCAATGCTCTTGTTGTTACGCCCCAGGTAATGATACTATTCAGCATATCTTCATTGAGGGTCCTTTTGCTAACAATATTTGGAGGTTTTATTTAGGGTATGCAGTTATACAACACGATCACACTTCAATTCATATATTAATACATAGATGGAAAAATTTGGAGCATAAGAATGAGGCACATCTGCTGTTCAACCAAAGCCTTCCTATAATCATCCTATGGAACCTATGGAAAAATCGATGTTCAGCAAAATATGGCGCGAAGAAATCAAGCACTATACGAGTATTGTACTTAATCCAAAAAGATTTTAATCTACTCTTAACCATGGATTATTCGCAGATTGCATGGCCGAACAAGTGGAACAAACTAAGTCGTATGGTGATGGAATGTCAACACGAGGTTATGGTCAAGGAAATTACATGGAAGGCCCCATCTCAGCCCCTATTAAAATTAAACTCGAATGGGAGTGCACTCAACAATCCCGGGAAAATTGGCGGAGGGGGCATCGTACGAGACTTTCAAGGGAATATGATCTATGATTTTGCTATACCTTTGGCCATTGGAACCAATAACCAAGCCGATACTCAAGCAGTTTAATATGGATTACCATGGTGCATCTAGCATGGATACAACAAAATTCATTTGGCGATAGATTCTCAATTGGTCATTCAATGGATAGCAAAAATACAAGACACGCCGTGGAGGATGCAACCATATATCCGAGAACTTCAGGCTCTACTTCAGCAACTTGACCAAGTCAAGATTATTCACACATATAGAGAAGCAAACTTTACAGCGGATAGACTTGCAAAGCATAGCCATAGCATGGACATAATTCAACATTTCTATGTCAAGGATCAACTGCCGATATTAGCAAAAGGAAGTTACAATTCAAAAAAATGCTATGTCCTCTTTTAGACGGAAGAGACTTAAGAGGATTAAGGAGCCTCCTTAAATTTTAGCTTGATTTTGATAAGTATAGTCTCTATACTTTTTTTATTAGGAGCCTATTCAATTAGACTATGTCATTTGATATAGTCTCTTTGAATAGGATAGATTTCTGTTGCTTTCAATCTGTAAAGGGAGAGTCTCCCTCATTTATGTTTATTTGATATGATGTACAGAGAGGAGTCCTCTCTTTTAGATGCATAGTATTTGGTTTAATCTTTTTGATTGTAAGGTGAAGAATCGGCATTCCTTTGGGAATGCGAATTACGGATATAACAACCTGCAAATGACTATGCTAAGTAAAGCTTAAACGTACCTAGAATACCGGCTTCACACGGCTTGTTGCGCGTAGAACCAGATCTGAGAACCTATGCACTAGCCTAGCCAACAAACTTGGTGAGTTAGTTGAGCTTGGCAAGGTGAGAACCAACCATGTAAGGCACCCAAATTGGAGAGATTCACCCGGATGAGTCTTATCGGACTTAAAAGGGGTAATCTTTGGTTTGGAGGGTCTAGGGGTAAAATGGTCTTTTCCAGGATAAGGGTAGTATTGTAATTACCCTAAGTATTAATTAATTAATTAATTAATATTATTATTAAGGGGCAATTCGGGTAGGGGTTGACCAAATTTGACCCTTATGCAAATTTAAGTTTTACCCGGGTTCGAACCTGGGTGGAAGCAACGAATTAAATGAATTGATTGGTATTTAGTGAATTATTTGAATTAATTAATATTTAATATCTGATTTAAATAAAGGAAAATCAGATTTTTAATAATAAAATAAAAAAAATAATGAGGAGTCCTATTTTGACTAAGTCTCCACCTAATCTCCTAATCCTAAGCTAACTCATTCTCACGTATCCTCTACTATCACCTTATTTACACGCTCAATCTACTGAAAACAAGAGAACAGAACAAAAAGAAAATATAAAGTTCATCAAAACTTGAACGCTCAAACTCAAAAAGCAAAACAAGCTTTAAAACGAAAAGCAAAAAAACCCAAGTTCTCTACGGATTGTGCTTGTGATTTCGGTGGTGAGATGTTGGCTTAGTGAAGGGATTTTGGCAGCACGTAAGAACACTTTGAACGACATTAAGGTTTGGTTTTTTTTCTCTCTTGGTCCCTTTCCCAAAAGACCCCTAAGTTTAGCTTAATTCCAGTGAAAAACTAAGATTGTACCGCGTTGCATGCCCCTGTCATTAGATCCTTTGAAAGATTCAAGTATGCGTTGGTATGACTTCTGGTAGATAATTTTAGGGCTGGTTGTGATTACGTGTTTGAATGTGTGTTCGGAATTAAGTAGAAATGAAAGAAGTGTTTCCGAAAATGTGTGATATGTGAACTTGTGGGTGCACGTGTGTACTGTGAATTAGCCACGGCTTGAAGCATGAAATTTGGCATGTTAAATTCTTGTATTTTACGTGTATGAATATGTTAAAAATGTGATGTTCATATAAGTTCAAAGTTGCTGAATTAAATGATAATTCTTGATTGAAAGTAACCTTGAAAATGCACCTAAGATATCCCTAAAAACTACTCGAAATGTCTTAACGTTTAACGTGATTAAATTCCCGAAAGTAACCATGAAAACTCACCTAAAGATGCACTAGATGCTACACGAAAATTTGTCCTAAATCTAACACTTAAAAGTTGAGAAAATGGACTGCAAAGAGGGTGAACAAATTTCCAGCATTCTGGAAATTTGTTTTTGGCAGCTTACAGTAAAAAAATTCACGTTTAAAAATATTTTTTAAATGCATGAGTTCAGTGGGGATTGAACCCAAGACCTCACCATATACATGTTATAAAAATTAAATAATAAAATGTCGTAAGGGGGATTCGAAATGGGGTGAAGCTCAAGTGAAAAGTTAGGGGAAAAAATGAAAGAAAATGAAGTGAGGCGTGTGTGGTTCGAACGCACAACCTCTTGGACGGATGAAGGATAGAGGAGAAAAATGAAATAAAGAAATAATAAAAATGAGGTATGTGGGATTCGAACCCACAACCTCTTGGTCGAATGAGAAGGTAAGAAGAAAATGTAATTAAAATAAGGTGAGGTTGTGGGGGTTCGATCCCACACCCTCTTAATCTAAACGAATGAAGCAAGTAAATAAAGAAAAAGAAAAGAATGTGGGCATGGGGGTTCGATCTTGGGTCCCCCAGGCCGAATTATTTAAGGCAAAAATCAAAAAAAAAAAAAAGGAGAAAGAAAGTGTAGGTGTGGGGAATTGTCTCTGTTTCCCTAGAAAAGAAGTTTATGACAACGAAAAGCATAAAGAAAATTAACCAAGTGTTATACAAGGGATTTGAAATAGGGTTCCCTTGCCCAATTTCGTATTGACACATAATTCTTACGTGATTAAATAATTAACGAATGCTTCTTATAGGAATCAAATTGAGACCTTGGCATACTTACAAGATGCATAAGTCTTGTACCACATAATCTTGGGCAATATGAATCACTTAAATGAACTATGAATGAAGCCTCATGGCTTGTGTGTGTGGACTCATAAGTCCAGCATCCGTTTATAAAGAAATTGAACCTAAGATGTTATGTGATGAATGATGAGACCCCAGAAAGGTTAAGTAAGAGTGTGAAACACACTAAAAGGCCAAGTGCATTGGCATATGATGAAATGAACATTCACGTAAAAAGGGGTGAGTAATTATGAAGGGCAAATGTGCTAAGACTAATGAATGTGGTGACAACATGATAAAAGGCAAATGTGAAACATGAGAGCAATCTCAAATGAGCCTAAGTAAATGTTACCATAACTACTCACCTATGAGAGTGTAAAGTTAATGAAGAGACCAGTCTCTATGAACACTCTAATGAAAGTATTAAAGATAATCCATACATAATACTAATGATGAGATGAGAAATCATCTAATGAGCAATGATGTCCCCATGCTAGAATCCAGCTTGTATGATGTATGAGATGAATGTAATGGAACTTTATACTGAGCACCGATAGGCTAGCTATGAGTGGCGATTCCTTCTTTCGGGAAGGCAGAGGTTCGTGTAATTCTCATGAGATGAGACTGTCCGTCCAAACGGGTATGGGTCTCCTTATATCTCCTAGTCTTTGAACCTATGCAGCCAACATAGGGATCTAGTAGGGTTCAATTCCCTATATACGCTAGCATGTTTTGGTTTCACTTTGGCCGGTGATTTCACCTCTTTTAGGTGTGGGGTAGACACAGGATTTCATAGAGATCACATGATCTATGTCGGTTAAAGTTAAAGTTCCCAAAGAAAGAATGAGGCCAACCTCATGTAATGCCCACAATGAAATAAACGATACCAAAGATGTTTGGGTAGGATAATCAAGAGGTGAACTAGACTTATGTAATGACACTAGGTCATTCTTAGTCATTGCACAGTGAACCCAATGAGAGTCTTAAACTACATCCTAGGTATAGCTGTTTACACTAGCCTATGAATGAAATAAAATGAAGTACGTATGAATGAATAAAGTAGACTCTGTGTTTACTAAAGAAGGCTCCCTAATTGAGGTGCCATATGTTGAGCCCTCAATTTGGGGAAGTCCTAATGTTAAGTCCATGATTCCAAGGTCTCATGGCATATGAACGAATGGAATGAAATATGATATGTGCTACATGCAATATGTTATGTGCTATATGCAATATGTTATGTGTTGTGTGCAATATGATACGTATGATGATGCATGTTACTCTCATTGCATGACTTTCCTAATCCGATTTTGGCAAGTCCATTGACTTGACTTTACATAACTCATATCGTTAGGAGAGCTATTCTAAATCATGCATGTCCGTGGTGTGTGCTTGCATATACCCATATTTAGTACAAGTGTGTACTAATTCCATACATTTATGTACTTTTAGGTGCAAGTGCAGCTGGACGTTAGAGCTTACGAGTCGACGTAGAAGTTATCTATATGTGGAGCTTTCATCCGGATTTGGTAGGACCTCATGCTTTCGAGGATGCTTACTGGTTTATTCTAGCGTATACGTAGGCATGAGCTAGTGGAGTATGTTCCACTAGCATTTCTTTCGTATTTACTTTCAGATGTTGTATTGGTGCCATTTTGGCAACTCTATCTTTATGACTATATCTTTCATTTGGTTATCTTGATTTAGATGGTTATTGTGAACGCCTATGAGTTTACGTAGATAGTATTATGCAAGATCAATGTTTTCCAATATAAAGTTTAAGTAAACAAAAGTTCAAATTTTCTGCTAAAATTAACCTAGATAAAGTATCAACGACGTATGTAGGCTTGTCTGTGAACTTTGAGAGGTCAACGACGCCGGTCTCGTCTTGGTCTAGATTCCAGTCATGACAACGGAACCATCGAAAAGGATGGAGGTAAGGTTGATGCCCCCCTCCGTGTATATTTTCAGCTATTAATGCTAAGGCCTGGGGGTGTTGCTTAGCCCCTTACCCCCCCAAGGGTAATTAAAATAAAAAAAAATGATATGGCCTCATCAGCATTACTTCAAGTATTATGGCTTTATCATGTTATAACTTGATTATGTGTATATTATGAATGTCAAGGTAACTTATGTGTTTATGTGCAGTAAAAGCATGAGTTGTTGTAGCTTATGATGGGTGTCTTTAAGTAGACTATAGTGTAATAATTATGTGGATTACTTTATGTTGAAGCATGATGTTTCTTGATAGATTATATGATACTTGTGATACTTAGATAGATGATATTGGTTATACCTATGTGCCTGTAGATTGATGTGCTATATGTGATATGGTGAAGTATGCGTGTGTCTTGTTTCTGTAGACTTGAGTCCCTTACTTGATACATGTACAATGTGAATATGAGTTCTTGACTTAGTATGCTAGAGCTTCTTAGTCTTGTATGTGTGATTAACATATGATCTTGAACATTGTTACGAAGGTCCTTTATGTTAAAACCTTCATCCTAGATGGAAGGTTATGATATCCTTGAAGTTGAAAGTTGTAATGGTATCCTTCTTATGTGGATGGTGGAGTTAAGGATGATTGGTTGGAACAACATGAAATCGTCCTTAGGAAAGTCATTGAGCTATCCTTTTGACCATTGTAGGTAGCCTTAATGGACATTTTTTGGTACGGTGAAATGTGATTGGGTTATGAACAAGATATGGAACCTATTCATGTGATCCTTTATGGAAATTACTCTATGAGAACAAAGTCTAGCACCGAGTGAGTACTGTTTGGAAAGTAGCTCTAGTTAAGGATGAGGCTAGATTACAAAGAAACCCTTCATATTCCTTAACCATGTGCCTACATGGGATGTGTCCAAGTTTTACCTTTGGCAACTAGAACACCCTCCATCAGAGTAGGTTTATGACTCCCGATTCCATGCACAGCTAGTATGGTCTATGTCGATTATTGCCTATTCTCATCATGTGGGATACATGCTAGTGTCGAATAAGTTCTATGAAGTTTAGGTAGTGAAATGGGATGCTATCTATACATTGCACGACTAGGCTTTGAAGATATTAGTGTGTGAGTTCCCTAGGTCTTCTCCAAGACCATTACTTGAATGTACTTATGTGTTGAATGTATGTTAATGAACTAATGAAGATAATGGCTTAAGTTAGAAAGCATGTAAATGAATAAGTACTTACCTAAACTTGTTTAAGGGTTGCTTAGTTAAGGTATGAAGGGGGAATAGGAATGGTCACTTCATGTCTTATCTAGGGAAGTCTTAAGAATGACTTTAGATAGGGAAATTAAATTTATTAAGTAGACATGATCTAAACTTAGGTGGTCTTAAGGATTAGTTAGGAAAGCTTGGAGAGGGTGTATGAGCGGTCTCTTCTTGTATTACTTAAGTAAGTCTTTTGATAACCTTTGGGAAGAGACTGTCATTTATATATATATTCTATTAGGTGAAGTGAGAATAATTATATCTTTGGTAGTCTAAAGGATCTCTTAGGTGTGTGTGAAGGGATTGTATGGTCGGTCGCTTCATAATTAACTGAAGTGAGACTTAGAATCACCTTTGGTAGGAGGATCTTATGTCTATATGTTTTCATGTAAGCTTGATGCTATTTGTGATGTTTGGTACTTAAATGAGGTTCTTATAGTTTTGATATAATGTTTTAATTAAAAAGAGGATATTTCTCATAAACGTACGATTCTCATGAGTTTATGCATTAATCCATACTTAGTACAAGTGTTTGTACTAATTCCATACATTTTTTATATCTAAAGGTGTAGGTGGAAGGTTAGAAGCGTCTTGAATGAAAGCTTGGATTCTACTTATCGTTCAAACAAAGTTGAAGTATGTCCTCACTTGACTCGAGAGCATAATCGTCTTTTGATGTCTTTTAATTCAAAGTATTGTAATTAACTAAGTATTTTTATATTCGTATTGTATAGGCCGTGTCCCAAGTATTCTTGAGTCTAAGATTGGCATATGTTGAGATTTAGTGTTTCTATGATTTTAATATAAAAATTATTTTAAGGTATTTCATGCGAAAAGTTTTAATTCGTAACTACTTTTCATACATGTATGCAATGAATGATGCAAAAGGTCTTGTACAAGACCTCTGAGAGGTCAAGTACACCGTATATACACTATAGAGTGCCATAACTTCTAGGATGTACTTTGGGTCGTTACAACCATGGGTAGTGTTTCTCATGTAGAAGAAGAGAAGAAACACCTAGTAAATGATGTTCATAGGTTGGCTAGATTGTGTGTCCGATTGGAAGATTCCCCAGATTGTGGTTTTGTAGTTCATAATAACTCCGAGTCATCCTTAGTGGTTGAGGTGAAGTCCAAACAACATCTTGATCCACTATTGATAGAGTTGATGAAATTGGTACTTACCAAGTTGAATGAGTCATTCTCCCAAGGGGAGATGGTGTGTTAAGGTACCAAAATAGATTAAGTTCACTGGATGTTGATGATTTGCGGAATATGGTGTTGGAGGAAGCTTATAGTTCCTGATACTCTATCCATCCGGGTTCCACCCAAATGTATCATGATCTTAGGGAGGTATAGTGGGATGGTCTAACAAGGTACATAGCGGAGTTTGTATCCAAGCGTCCAAATTGCCAACAAGTAAAGCCGAGCATCTAAATCCTAGTGGTCTAATCCAAGAAATGTGTGTTCCTACTTGGAAGTGGGAAGAAATTAACATGGACTTTGTAGTTGGGTTGCCCCGGACTAGGAGGCAAAATGATTCAATTTGGGTGATAGTGGATAGATTTACAAAAACCACTCATTTTATCCCCGTTAAGTCTACTTATATGGTGGAAGATTATGCAAGGATCTACATTTATGAGATTGTGAGTCTTCATGGGATTCCTTTTTCCATTATATTGGATATAGATGCTCAATTCATATCTCATTTTTGGAGATTTTTCCAAAGAGGGTTGGGTACACAAGTAAATCTAAGCACCGATTTTCATCCCCAAATGGATGGTCAAGCAGAGCGTACTATCGTAACTCTTGAAGACATGTTAAGGTCTTGTGTGATAGACTTCAACAGGAATGGGGTGAGTCACTTTCCATTGATTAAGTTCTCCTATAATAATATCTACCATTCTAGTATTCAATGCCTCCATTTGAAGCACTATATGGTACGATATGTAGGTCTCTGGTTTTGTTGTTTGAGGTTTGTGAGTCTTCACTCCTTGGACCTGAGATAATCTATAATGCCATAGAGAAGGTTCGTGTTATAAGGGATAGTTTTAAAATAGCCTATAGTCGGCAAAAGTCCTATGTCAACAACAGAAGGAGAGATCTTGAATTTGAAGAAGATGATAAGGTGTATTTGAAGATTTCACGTATGAAAGGTTTGATGAGGTTTGGCAAAAAATGGAAATTAAGTCCCCAGTATGTGGGTCCCTATGATGTTTTGCAAAGGGCCAGAAAGGTTGCATATGAGTTGAGGTTACCTAGTGAACTAGCTTCGGTTCATCCGGTATTCCATCTTTCTATGCTTAAGAAGAGCGTTGGTGATCCCGTGTCCATACTTCTTATTGAAGGGATTGGTGTGGATGAGAACCTCTCCTATAAAGAGGTTCCGGTGGAGATCCTTGATAGGCAAGTTAATAAGTTGTGGAATAAGGAGGTGGCTTCCATAAAAGTGTTATGGAGAAACCACCTAGTTGAAGGGGAAACATGGGAGGACGAGGACGACATTAAGTCCCGTTATCCTCATCTCTTTTCTAACTAAGGTTAGTTATTCCTATTAATAATGAAAATGAAGAGTAAATTTTAATTTGATTTGTTTTGCTAAATTTTCATGATTATGGTAAAGATTTTATGCTAAAATGTATTTTATGGAAAAGTGCTCTTTTGCTTGAATTGCAATTATTTCTGTATTTGATGTATTGTTTCCTTCATGAAATGATATTGATCATGATTATGTGTCGTACAAAGTTTTTGAATAAGTGAATTGATTATCATGTTGAGCTCATGTTGATATTGAGAAGGAAATTTCTCATGTTGTGATGTTGAGCTCTTATACGTGGTAAAATGTGATTTGAGTTGCTATGTGTAAATGCCATGTTGATATGTTGAATTTAGTTGAAACTCATGTTGATCTTAGGGAGGTATATTTGTTGGTCTTATAGTATTGAGACTATACTTCACCTTCAAAAGATTTTAGTGTCATTCGGGGATGAATTTTCCTAAGGGGGGAATAATGTAACACTCCAAAAGTCCAAGACCTAATCTAGAGCCTCACACTTTGGTCTAAGGTTAGTTAAATTGTATTAACACCAAAAATATTTTTTATAAACCAATAAGGAAGTTTTAGATTTAAAACGTCAAGGAACGTTCATGACGTCCGGTGACTAGTGAAATAGGTGAGTGTGCCTTGGCATGTTTCATGGGGTTTTAGGTGTCGGAATTTGATAAATTTTGTAGGAAGGTGTCAAACATGTATTAGGATATGTTTGAGGTCTAAACGTCCGGGTACGACTCCCCAAGGACCAGCCTAAGCTTCCTTGAGGAGGACCCTTCCAAATTAACCAAAAAGCTGTCAAAAGACAGCAACACCGACACTTGCAAATGACGGGGCGTCGCCTAGGTAACGAGGCGTCGATGCCTCTGTTGACCAACACTTAGACACTTCTCCAAAAGTTGCCAAAAGACCAGTCTTTGACACCAACTATGGATGTGCAGGACAGTGGGGGGCAAGGGCGTAGACTCACCTACGGACCGTAGGTAGTGGTCTCGTAGGTCAGGCCTGTCATTTCACTGTCCAACTTAGGTAAATTCATTTAATTAGTTAATTATTTAGGTGTTTAATTATTTGTTAGGGGAGGTCTAATTAAGTTAATTAAGCAACTATATAAAGACCTAACCTTCATTAACCTAACCCAACACCCACAATTCCCAACACTCAAATTATCTTCCTTTTCTCTACTTTCTCTGTCCCAAAGAAGACTCCATAGAGGTCCAAGGTCGAGGGCACTAGGGCTTCAGGAGCATAAATTTTCTCCATCAATCTTCAAGGATTAACAAGGTATGGGAACTCTTCACCTTTGGGATTCCTTTCCCCAAAGGGTTCTTTCAAATTGATTTCCAAAAAAATGAGAAAATATGGGTTTCATTCCTAATCCGAAATTGTTCTTTAAAGTTGTATTGTTCTTTATTTATTTTGATTATTATGGTTATATTATGATGTATTATTGGTGAATTAGGGTAATTCTTGAAGTTAGACCTAGTTCCATGAAGAAGATCATGAATTGACCCTTTTCCCTAATCCTAGGTTATGAATTGGGGTTGAATTGATTAGTGTTGATGCAATTGATTTAGTTCTTGTGTTAATTACTATTGAAAGTTTTTATTAAGTCTATTATAGGATGAATATGGTTTGTTGATGTTAGACCATGGAAGAAGGGTTAAGAAGGTGAATTGGTAAGACATATGATCTTGAATCGTTACTTTAATTGTGATGATTTGTACATAATGATGATGTTCAATTGAAGTGTTGATTGTGATAAGATTGTATAGGTGATTGTATGATGATTTTAATTGAAATGTCTTGACTATATGGATTGTGAGATTATGATTAAGATGTATTGATATAAGGTTGGTTATGAACTACCTATGTGTTTTGCTATTACATGATGATGACAATGTGTTAATCTCACAAATGAAGGGTTTCCATAAAATGGAGTTCTCATGAAATTCCTAATGAGCTAATGATGTATATAAGGGGTAATTCTCTATGACCTATACTAAGCTATGACAATTAATAAAATCTTAAACACATTTCAAAAAGGGACTCTAACTTAGCACCGACTGAACTATTAGTGAGGAGTGTCCATTCCCAAGTAGGGAAGGTAAGTTCACTATTATACTCATGAGATAGAGATTACAATGCCAAAGGCATAAAGAGGGTCTCAATCATATCTTGTAGTTCTTGAACTATGTTTCCCTCATAGCAGTACTAGCTAGTGGATCTACCTAGATGCTATGTTCATGTTTTGGTACTACCTTGGGAAGTAGTCCACCTTATTTCAGAGTAGGGTTTCATGACATTGGATTCCACATTATCTCATGTGGTCTATGTCGGTTAAGGCAAGTGTTACCAAAAGTAAAATGAAGTAATAAAGTGAACTCTAATTTGGAGGACTTAAGGGGTTTGACTTAGTCTAGGTTGGGGCATGGGACTCTACCTATACATTGCACTAGTTGGCCTTGAGGGAAGTCCTAGGAAGATGTTCTGTTCTTATAATCTTATGCTCTTAAAAAATAAATGTTATGCATATGTGACTTTACATGTTGATGTTCATATATGATGTTGGTTTCACTTATGAACGTGTTGTTGGTCAATATTGCTAAATATGATAATGAATACTCATGATTCTATGTTATATGAAGTTAAACATTATTTGTGATCCTTTGGTTGGTTTGCTTGGTTGAGTGAGGTTATCGGACTGTACTTGGACATTGCACTTTAGAGCTTGGTAAGGGGTTATGAGTAACGTTCTTGAGTATGTTGTAATGTAATGAACTCTTGTAATGTCTTGTTGTTATAAAATGATGTTGGCATTTCTTTGATCATGTTTCATATTATGCTATTATAATGTTGACTTGACTTTACTTGATGATGTTGGTCTTGTGTTGAATATTGTATTGTCTTAAGGGATACATGATTATTGACTTATATGTGTTCTTGGTTGTGCATAAGTCTTTTCAAAGTAACTTAGGATGGTTTTAAACAAATATCCATTTTAGCATGATTACAAATATTTATGTGGATATGTTTCGATACTTAGCACAAGTGGTGTACTAACCCATTTCCTTAATATTTCTACAATTATGTAGGTTCCGTTCATTGAGTTCTTAGAAAGCCGATTGAAGAAGACTTGGATCCTATCCCCAAGTATTGGTAGGTCCTTCTGTTTGGGGATATTACCTTGTTCTACATTCTAGCTTTAAAGTGGTATTTTCATAAATACATTGTTCTTTCCTCTTTCATTTGGATATTGATGTAAGCCTATATTGGAATGTTAACATTGTATTGGCTATGTCCAAGATTTGTATTCGTTTAGATGGTTCAATATGAGGCGAAGTATTAGACTAATTCTTATGTATTGATTATTTTATGTAAAAGTAAAAGCCTATGTAAGTTTCCGATGCGTTAAGTCTATGTAAACTTCCTATGTAGTACGTGAGAGGTCTATGTAAACCTTAGTTTGTAGATGTATATGAAAAGTTCTACTTTTTCTGCATTTTAACCTATGATATGTAATGACGAATGCTAACAGGCTAGTCTTAGTCCCATCCAAGGACGATAACTTCGGTTACGTTTAGGGGGTACTCCCGATCGTGAAAATTTTAACGACGAAATAGTCACTTTATACCAAAAGAATATCCTACCTTTCCCTATGCCTACATTACAAGTCAATGACAAGTCCTGTTTGACTTCTTTCTTGGTGTTCTCACATTAGTGGATACTTACATGAGTACCAAGCATATGATATCTCAATCTCATGCATTGAATATCTTTTTGAGTGTGAGTGACATCTAAAACATCCTAAGATCAAAAAACTTCTATTGTGTGAAGTAGGACTCGGTTTGTTGCAAGAACACTTGAAATATGAGAATATGAATAATTGTATCCCTTAACTTAGGCAAAATGAACATATCTTATAATATTGAAGTATGTTTGATATATCCTTTGAAACTATAGAGATTTCTCAAAGTTGACCTGAAATTTGTCTAAAAAATAGTTGAAGGTGATTCATATGTTAACACTAATTTCTTTTACCAATAATTAAAGTCAGAGTAATCTCAACCATGATTTAATTTCTTTTATTTATCCTATAGTATTTTTGTAAAAATAGAGGTGTTTTGTTAAAAAAAATATTTTTTTATTTATATGAACAACGTTAGACCTGATTTTTTCTATACAGGATATGTAGGCAGTCTTATAATAGAGCTCGGTCTCACATAATAAAATTTTATATCCTTGAAGGAATTAAATTGGATCATCATTTTAAACCAACATTATAAATTAAAAAGGGTTTAAAGATGCTCAATTTAACAATTGAGGCATATTCTTAGTTGTTAAAAAATTATCGCTCTATTTTCTAGGGAACAAAGGTCCTATGTAATATACGAAAATCTAATGGCATACGATAGAGCCTCATATAATGTCTATTAACTTTAAAAAAGGATCAAAATAATGATTTTAGACTTAATATAATACAACAAACTTAGTAAGAAAGTGTACATGCATAAATGTTAAGAAACGACCATGCCGTGCGGAAACTAGTGATTTGGACTAGTGTGGCTTGATGCCCTGTAATGAGGTTTTAAAGTGTCTTATGAGGACTAAATCTTGTAAAATGATACAAATATTTAAAACTATGTTTTTAGGGTCCAAACGTCCGGGTACGACCCCCCCAAGGACCACCTTAGTGTCCTTGAGGAGGGCCAAACCTTGGACCCAAAAAGTTGTCAAAACACAACATAACTTACGAAGCCAAACGACAGGTCGTCAACAAATCTACTCCCAAAGATTGTTCTCGTGGGTTGAGACTTAGTCTCATCACCAATACCTCCCAGAATCCCTCTCTTAGCTAAACAATGGAGGAGCAGTACATGAAGTAATTCCACCTACGTTTCGTAGGTGGAGGGGCGTAGATTCTGCCCAGAATTCGAGTTTTAGTTTTAGTTTAGGGGTATTATTTTTTTTTGGTTATTTAATTGGGGGTTAAAAAGTGAGGGAGATAGATAAATAATTACCTTTATAAAACTAATTGTAAGAATCTAACCACAATACTTTATGTCATTCAACTAAACTCATAACTCAAAGTCAGAAACTCAACTTCATTCTCAAAAAATCTTCTCACTATGAACACCATTGAAGAAGATGACTAAGGTTAAACTAGGGGTTCCAGAACTCGAATTTACTCCATCAATTCTCAAGGGATTGATAAAGTTATGGAATATCTTCACTCTTGGGATCTTTCCTCCAAGTGGGTCTCTAAAAATTGGATTTCAAAGTTCCCCCAAATCTAGGTTTTCACTCAATTTTGTGGGTCTCTTTATAAAATTGTTTCCATTGATCTAAATTGATTATTTATGATTATATAATACGGTTTATGGAAGAATTCAAGTAATGCTTATGGTTTTTGAACAAATCTCCACAAGACCCGTGAATCTCCCTTTTTTCTCAAATATAAAACCTAACATGCTTTGATTGATGAATGATGGATTGGAATCTAGTATGTTTCTATGTAATTCATTATTTTATTATGATGTTACCCTATGTGATGAATGATATCGTGAAGTTAGGGTTTAATCATGATGAAATCCTAGAAGGATAACATGGATTTTTATCCCCACACCTTTCTCGAGTGCAAAACTTCTCTCTAAGACTGAACAAGCTAACTCATGTTGATCAACAAATGACAAAAATAGCCCAACATACAAATAACATACATTGTTTCACTATTACCAAAGTACCAACTCTCTGAGAACATAACTAGTGCCCTTACTTCAAACGAAATCCCTTTTTTACACCATTAATTTGATTTTGGTTATAAGTATTTATTCAACACTCGCGCTCAGAAATAACTTGAAGAATAGTTCATTCTGAATGTCACAGGCTTGCCCTAATTTTCACTACTTAGACTCTCCAGACTAGTTTCTAGGATCACTATAGGACTTTCTTGTCTTGTAATATAGGCTCAGGTTCATGTCTAGTACATTTGAGTAATTTTTAGTGACTTTCTTCCCTCCGTGACATTACATTAGGCTTTTTCCCTATTTTCCCCCTAATTTTGACATCCTACATTTTTACCTTCTTTCCCTTGATTATTTCCAACCATTGGTCTGACTTTAGACTTCGTAGCTCTCTATCCTTACTTCATCTTCCAACATTTATTCTTTTTTGTTATTCTTCTCATAAATGTTTGCTTCTTTGGCACAAAGTCACATCCTATTCTCACTTCTCTTATTCTCTTTTCAACACCCAATTTTTTTCATACTCATTTGTATTTCGGTTTCCTCTTTCATAGCCACCCTCAACTTATAGATTTTCCATTAATTGAGGTGAATGATATCCAATGTCAGATCAGGGCCAAGATTGAGGTCTCTCTTTGCATTTTCCACCCTCAACTTAGGCTTTTCGCATAAGTTGAGGTGCACATGTCCAAGGAGGGACCGAGGCCAAAACAATAGAATACACGAAGGTGATTTAGGGTCTAGAAAGTAATGGATTATTTCAGGATGAAATCATTTGGATTAACGGGAGCATTTATTTCATTTGGTTGGATTCTTTTAGGCACTTAGTTGACTTATTAGAGTAAGGGTCTATGATCAATTCCTAGACTCTAGCGTAGATTTTCTTAGCAGGACTAACCGGTCAAGTTCTAGATTAGTACAAACCTTTCTTAATAATTCAACACTTCTCACTCACTAATTGCACATTGTCACATTATAAGATTATCAGTTACCCAGTTCATCTTTTGCTTAAGTCATGTGGTCAAGTTGGTTCCTTATCATGTCATATTAAGAGGCAACACATTCAACTCATTTTGTCCTACAAATTTTAGCACATATATTTTATTTTGGAGGGGTGTCATTTTTCATTCTTTAATATGACATCATGCTTCATTCTTTCTATATGCTTCTACACATACAATCCTAACACATGCCGGTTTAACAAACATTAAGCACTCTCTTGAGGCAAAAATAAAGAGGCAAGAAAACACCAAGAGGGGACTATAAGTTAGGTTATTAAGACTTCACCCTACAACTCTTAATCACTTTACCCCCACCCCAACAAACAACAAAGTACTATTGTCCCCAACGCACAAAAAGTAAAAAGTAAAGGATTGCGTAAAGCAAACTTGTGGCGTATAGCACCGATGAACTATTAACAAGCGGGTGGGTCCGGTTTCCCATGGACCACTGCATCAACATGGAGAACTCCATCAGTAGAGATCCCATCTATCATCTCTGCACCATCTCTCGTAGTGCAAAATGCCTTCCAAATAGTCAAAGATCTCGAAGCACCAACAGAAATCTCACGAACCCCCTAATGTGAAACTCCTCATCTACTATCGACGCTCTCCTTACCTGCTCATGCTGCTAGCTCTCCCTCTTCTTTGCCCTTACACTTCAGCAACATCAGAGGTGTGGCTTTCGTTGCCACTTTCCTTGGGCACGGATGGTCTCAGACTACGATACCTCCTCGTTGTATAGAGCACTAAGCACTATATCATCAGATAATGCGGTAGGTACATACTCTATGGAATGTGTGGGTGGGGCACGGATGGTATTAAGTTCGGTCTGACGACACTCTAACTCTATCCAAAAATAGGAGAGATATATTGTGGGGTCTTTTCGTGCGAGGACCCTTAACTTAAGGCATCCAGACACTTATGAAAGGTCTGGACCTTCTAGTCCATTATGGTCTCCATCCTAACCTCAGACACTGCAATAGACAAATGCACCCACGACCTCACATGTTAGAGCAGTGTGGCAATCTGAGCCCCAAATTTATGAACTCGATCGAAGGGCACAACAATATCTCCTGAAGACGTAGATTCTCTAGATGAATTAGGGAGGTTAGGGCATCATTAGCGTGGGATGCAGGTTACGGGTCCTCACCCTGCATGTTCTCCACATCAGCTACTAAATCTCCTCCCAATGGCTGCACCTCAATATTTGGACCACGTCATGGGGAAGCTATGTTGAACTCATCCCAAATAAGGCACATGTATAAGGTTCCGGTCCCCTTCTCCAATTTATTACAATGCTAGATTGGCACCCTTCAATTCTTGCACAACTGGAAGATTATACAAGGGAAAGGTAAAGTAGTGGTCATCCTTCACGCCCTCTCATGAATATCTACAAACAGCATGCGGGAAAAGTCCATCTCAAACACAATGACCAAGCCAACAACCATCACCTCTCTATTCCAATTAAGTGCATTATCAGCCTGAGTTAGCAATACCTAGTTCTATACCAAATGCCAAGAAAATTTGGTGACTACAATTAAGGTGGCCTTCTTAATACCCAAACGCGGTGTGCTGACCTATTTTGCATTATCTCTGTCCAAAGGTTGTTCGTGTCCAACAAAAGTAGTATAGCCTCTTTCTTCTATGCATTCCTTTGGAATGCTCCACTCTTCACAATGTCCCATCAATATTTAAATTTTGTAGTGTTGAGTGCTCAATTGGATCCTACACCGTAGAGAAATTGGCAGAAGAAGATCTACAATATTTCCACAGACACTCCCTGGACTAGAGTGGAAGTGCGAGGTTCCTGGGCTGCGGGCTTGGGGCGTTTGCCTATAGAAGCACAAAGTTTGGAAGAATAAGAGGAATAAATTCCTACACTATCTCCTCGCTATAACTCCAAGGGCTTCGACTTATCCACTAACATTTGTTCTACTGAAAGAGTCAGTAGATTTTGGGTATGGTATGTAGGCTCCCTGTGAGAACTCTTCACTCCTTTATGATAAGCCAGTCCATCTTCTCATTTTAATTCTATATCTTGGCATCCTGGTATATTTGGATTTAACACGGATGCACCAACGGTATGGATCCTTCAAAACTAGGGCATGTTCAGTGTTCGATGGCACTGGAATATCAACCGCACTAGAAGCCTCATCACACAAGTCGACCCTCTGATTTGAACTCCAGCTTGTTGCAGAGCTAAAAGTATACGCTGGAGCAGAGGTAGACTCATAGATGGAAGGAGACCCACCCTGTTACCTAATCAGTTCATCCTTTTCATCAAATTGAGAGGTAGTGACTACGTTGGGGACCACCTGTTTGGATTGATGTTGGGTAGCCCGGGGTGTGGTGGCGGATACCCTTCTAGTAGGGGGATGGTTCCATTGATTTAAACATGCCTCTTGCGGCAACGTTCTGAGCTCTCTTGGGCTCCATAGGACCTGTGGATAAATAATTAGTACCAATTTAAGCCCATAACACACTAAATAAATTGGAATAAAAAATGAACAAAAACAAAAACATAAAAAAATTGTGTAGTGGCTGAACTCCTGACCCATGATGGGTTCCAATGGTTTGTGAATGGACCCATGGTCCGTAGGTCCCTGTCATAGATGAAACTACCTAGGAGATAGGTCTTTGAAGTGAAACACAAACATCCTGAACGGTCTGTAGATTGATCTACGGACCGTAGTCCATGGTCGTGGTTCCACACTTAGCATTTTGGTTGTGTGCATATCCACCGACCTGATCCACTTTGTGTATATTAAACTACGGTCAGTAGAAGGGGTCTCGTGGATCATGCATGTGCTAGGTTTTGTACCTTTTTACAATTGGAACTCCAAGATCATTCATCAATTCATACAATCCTATGTCTATTCATGCATTTAAATATAAAACAAGATTGTTCATGATCCCTAGGGTTTCGAAGACATGTAATTGGACTCATTACTAAACCATACATAGGAAACCCTATTTCAGAAAATTCACTTTAGACCAGTTAATCATGCTTTGTTCTACAAGTGAAATTAATACACATTCATAATCTATTGTCCCAAGGGTGTTTCTAACATACCATTCAAGGGGAACACATAAAATATCACACCAAAGGTCAAGATTCATTTCCAGACTTTCAAAAACAACAATGAACCGAAATTCAATGTGAAGGAGAAGTCGATTGCCTTACAATCAAAGGAAGTGGTTGATGGTGTGATGACTTTAGAATTTCAACAATTTCTTACTTGCCTTGTTACCAATATCGGACACTGAAACCTCCAGAAAGTGGGGAATATGGGAGAGAGGATAGTGAATATAGAGTATGGGGAAATGGAAGAGGAGTGATTTATGGGATATGGGAGTAATATGGAAGGTTTTTAGGAGAGGATAGGTGTAAAACTGTCGGGGGAGTTTTGGTAATGGGGGATATTTTAAAACTTGCAGGGTCGTAAACTAGGGTCTTGACCCACGAGACCGTGTCTACCCGTATATTGGTCGACCTATGTTCCATAAATGGGGTCCTTAGGTCACCTTCTTACTTAGAGAAATTAGATATCTTACCTGGGGTCTACATATACCATTCATGGTCTGTGGTTTGACCAACGGACCGTCGATGGTTCCCATCGACCTCTACACCATACATTTTCTACATATTTTTCTTTTGAATTCTGCGCAAGTAGCAACCGTTAGGCCTTTATTTTTTGTATTTTCTGGACACTTTTTCAACACGGACCCTATGCTTTATCTAGCCAACAATGAAAAAATAAAGCACCTATCTAAAACTAATACAGAATAGCAAATAACAAAGAAAACTACTAAACCAAAAAGTAAAACCTGCAGTTGGCCAGATTGTACATCTTGGTTTGCCTCCCAAGCAGTTCTTGATATAACATCCTGGAACAAGGCAGGCCTCTTGATAACTTAGACTTCATCAAGATAGTAGGCCTCAACCACTTCTTGCATAATTTCCACGTTTCACATATATACCTTGATCCTATGACCGTTTACCTTGAATCTTGTTCTTTCACTATTCCCAAGTTTTACTACTCCATGTGGTAGCACTTGAATGACTATGAATGACCTAGTCTACTTAGACTTGATCTTGAATGGAAACAAGCGCAAGCTAGAGTTGAATAGAAGCACATGATCACATACAAAAAAATCTCGCTTTTCAAGCCTTTGATCATGATACTTCTTCATATTCCCCTTGTACAAGGCTGAAATTTCATAGGATATTAGGCGAAATTCATTAAGCTCATTCAAGTCACTAATTTTCTGATTCAATGCGGCACCCAATCCAAATTTAGCTTCTTTAGCGCCCACATAGCCTTATGCTCTCGCTCTATCGAACAATGGCAAGACTTCCCCTATATAAGTTTGTAGGGGGACATACCTATGGGAGTCTTAAATGTGGTGCGATAGTTCCATAGAGCATCATCGAGCTTCCTTGACCAATCAGTTCTATTAGAATTCAGAGTCTTGACTGAAATCTGTTTGATCTCATTGTTGGACACTTCAACTTGCTAACTAGACTGCGGATGGTAAAGAGTGGCTACATTATGGCGGACGACATATTACTCATGTAATTCTTTGAACAAGTTATTCAAAAAGTGGGAACCTCCATCGCTTATGATCGCCCTAGGTGTACCAAATTTGGAGGAGATATTCTTTTTCAAGAATGCGGTTACATTTTTACCTTTATTTTTGCGAAGCATAATTTCCTCCATCCACTTCGACATACAATCAACCACATATTTCCTCCCATGTGAACTCACAAATTTCCACATAAAATCAATTCCCCAAACATCAAAAAACTCAATCATCACTATCGGATTCATTGAGATCTCTTACCTCCTTGAAATACCTCATTATCTTTGGCAATGATCACACGACTTTCCCAAATCATGAGCATCTTGATGGATGGTGGGCCATTAATACACCACACTGCAAAATCTTATGTGCAGTCTGAATACCACTATAATGCCCACCAACAGGAATGAAAGACAACTCTACTATACTCAACAATTTAATGTCGGTCACACATTGACTAATAATCCCATCAGCACAACAATACAAGTAAGGCTCATCCCAAAATAATTTCTTCACATCATGCATACACTTTTTCCTTTGGTGAAAACAAAAATCTTGTCACACCCGAATTCTGGAATCCGAATGCAACCGGCGTCGTTAACCTCTCAGATGTCGCAGACAAACCTCTTTTTAGCTTTCATTACAATTATACAGTTAAATTTGCAGAAAACTCAATACTTTTTAATTACTTATTGAAGTGTATATAGACTTCATATAACTGCATAAGAGTGATAGTCTAATAAGCTCAAACTAAATCAACCATCTATTAAAGATTAAACAATCGAAATAGAGAATCATAATAATAATAATAATAGTTTGCTTATCGGCCTTATTACAAACGCTTGAACAAATGTTTGAAATGGAACGCTAGGGACTACATCCACCAGCTATGTCTAATGTACTAAAGCTAGAATAATAAAGTGTAGCATCCTTGAACTCAAGAGGACCTACCAAAGTCTGGAGATCTCTTATCCAAACCGCTTCGTCGAATCTTCAATCTTCTCTCGGACCTGCGCCTGTAAAAATAGTAATAATATATGGGGTTAGTACACATTTGTAATAAGTATGGGTGTATGCACATAAACACATAAGGACTATGCATAATCAAGGAAAGCTCTTCCTAAAGCAACATGCCGTTTCTAGAAAATTAAGTCACTTTACTTTCTTAAATCGTTATTTATGATTCATGCTATCAATATGACATGTTCTCATGCAATTAAGGCATACAACTCATTTTCTATATGAACAGAAGACCTTGGAATCATGAACACAATTTTAGAACAACTTAAAAAGAACTTTATGATTTGGTCCCTTAGGCCGAGAGCTCTTCTCCCATGCCTTTGTTTATTTTTCAGTTTTTTCTTCTTTCTGTTATGTAGTTCAATGATATCCTTTGATCCTATGTTTTACTTACAAATGAAATGATTCATTGTAGTCCCATACCTACAATGAACCGAGTAAGTAATCCAAAGAACTAAGGAAATGATTTGGCTACTCTGCTCCTGAGTTATATGTCACGCCTCAAAACCCATTATGACGGACAGGCACCCGATGCCCTAAAGGCCCGAGAGAACCAACCTGCAACCTGTTCTTACTGAGCATATACTATAACAATTGAGACAAGTTAACTTAGGATGCAGTGATACAAAACAACGTAAGTAGGTCCAAAATTTATGTACAATACTTGGCCGTCGTGGCCACAACTCCTTAAGACACAACTGAACCATGTACATACGTCTACAAAGGCTCTAAAAGATAGAAGACTAGAGTAGGTCGGGACAGACCCCGCCTTACCCTTAACTATGATACAATACCAAATGAATTTACCAAGGACTCAATAAAGCTCCGAATCAACTTGGACCTCACCAAAACTAGCAGAATTTCGAGTGCTCCTACTGAAAAGGTCTACTAGCTGGAGTACCTGAGCCTGCAGCATGAAATGCAGCGTCCCCAATACGGGACGTCAGTATGAAAAATGTACTGAATATGTAAGGTAAATAGTATATGTAATATAAGGCTCAAATGAAATCAAGTAGCAACATATGAGTGCATAGATTAGGAGAGAAGACCACCTTTGCTTACTCTTGTGGAATCAAGTAAGCTACATTCTTTTCTTTACCTTTTTGTATGCTATAATCTTTGTTGGACATGTGATACAAGTGACCAGCTGATAAGTGGTAGAAGAGGATGACCCATGCTACGCGTATTAACCCCTGGGATGCGGTCCTCATAATTACACAACTTGGGATCGGCCCATGCTAGGCTTTTGCCCCTGAGATGCCACCCTTCTATACCAATGGGGATCGGCCCATGCTAGGCTTTCGCCCCTGAGCTGCCACCCTTAATTATATAGATTCCTTCACTTAGATTCTTTAATCTTTGAGATTATTGTTAATCAGTTCATAACTCTTTTGAGATATTATTTTGGATAATCATAACACTTATGAGATGTTGATTTGGTGGTCATAATCATCTTGGAGATATGGAAATACGGAATAGTAGTGGAATACATGAAAATAATACTTTGAGGCAGTAACAATGACATAAGGAGCTATGAAACATCAACACATTACTTTAAGACCTTAATGGCACAATTGACTTCAATTGGCTTAGGAGAGGGATTCATCAAACTTTGCTTTGCAAATACGATTTCTATAACAGCACAAGGGGAATAATTACACAAGTATAGAGTAGTGAACATATAATGAAGTAGTTCTATGTACTTAGAATGGGGAAAGAAATATTGTTAGCTATTTGGAGATAGTACGCTGCCACTATGCTTCCTTTTCTAGAAATAGAACTTATGGGAAACACTTCATTGATATTAATTACAGGTGCCAGATTTCATGCCAAAACGATATAGAATCGAATAGCCTTACATACCTTATTTTTCTGACCAATACTACTATCACGATTCAGCCTTCCTTTTTGGGTGCTAATCTACAACATAAATCATGATTAAGCTAACATCAGCAACTAATCACAATAAGGTCCTCGAAAACAGTAGCTACAATTTTGATGGAAATCAGGCCCATACAACCCTTACATAAATGGTGAACCACCACACCCTTTCTCTACACATTAATACAACTTTATACATCATCTTCCAAGATACCCAAACTGCCCTCAACAACAATATTCATAAGGCAGCCACTATCAATCTCAAATCATTCAGCATAATAGGAGAATATTGACTCAAAGATCTATCACAATCCATAAATTCTTGATAAATATATACAAAATTCTCCACTCCAAACATGATCAAAGAGAGGAAACAAATGGGTTGAAGTCTTACCTTAATTCTGGAAATTTATCATCTAAACTTGTACTTCAAGAATTCAAACGCTCCTTCAAACTCTCACTTGAAAAAATGAGACAGCACTCAAGAACCCTAAGGTGTTTTAGGGCTGCTTATTGAAGCCAAGAGAGACCAAGAAAGAAACTTAAGGAAATATGAAATTTTGCAAGTTCAAAATGGAGAAATAGACTTGATCCTTATCCTTTGAAAAAGGAGGTGTTATGGCCGACATTCTTGACCAATTTTGGGCCATATAATGTCAAGTAGGTGTCCGACCTGCTTGTCCTTTTAACTTGGGTCTTTTTGGACTTAAGATTATTAGACTTTGGCTGTCCATATTCCCTTTGTTCTTATATTCAGCTTGGGACAGATTAATGCAAGTAGGTGGTACACACTTGGCCCAATAACATGATAAAAAAAATAATCTTAGGAGGTGATGCACTTACCTAGTTTCACTAGGGCTTTATCCATAATGGGCCAATTGGCAGATTTGGCTGCTGGGCTTTCTTTGATTCACATATTTCTTTAATAGGTTTGGCCTTCAAATGATCCCCTAAATATAAGACTAAAATCTGGTCAATCAAACTTGTGCCCTTTAACTATAATATAGCTCAAGTAGGTGATGCAGCTGCTAGCTCAATTACCACCTTACTATAATTACTTAAATATTTTCCATCGGAGTTAACTTGCAATGCATATGCTGAAACGTGCAAGGCATTACATCACCTTCCAAGCTAGTTTAAACCAATACTAATCATATAAGAAACATGATCCCTCACCTACACTATAAGTCTATGTCAAGTATAACATGAATAGAACTACCACATACAAAATACAGGCCGTTACATCCTTCCCCCCTTGGAACATTCGTCCTCGAATGTTAGCATGGTTGTCCAGCCTAAATAAGTTCAAGCCTAAGTTAGTACTACTATTAATCACATTGAACATATAGACTTATACTTACTTGTCAATGCCTCCACTAACATTTTGATCGTTCTCACCAGTGAGGAAGAGGTGAGGATACTTCAATTTCATTGCTTCTTTTGCTACCCATGTAACTTCTTCTACTTGTTGGTTTCTCCATAGTACTTTTACAGAAGCTACTTCTTTATTTCTTAACTTCCTAACTTGTCGATCCAGAATAGCAATGGGTACTTCTTCATAAGTGAGATCTCCTGTAACCTGTACGTCTTCAGTAGGAGTAATACGAAATGGGTCACCTACGCATTTCCGTAGCATTGAGACATGGAACACCGGATGAACTGATGAAAGCTCTTGTGGTAGCTCTAACTCATAGGCTACTTGGCCAAATTTTCGGATAATCTTATATGGCCCTATATAGCGTGGACTCAGCTTTCCCTTTTTACCAAACCTCATTACCCCTTTCATCGGAGACACCTTCAAGAACACCCAATCCCCTATAGAAAATTCTAGTCCTCTCCTTCTAATATCTGCATATGATTTATGTCGACTTTGAGATGTTTCTAGCCTCTGCTGTATCACTTTGACTTTTTCCATAGCTTGATGAACAAGATCTGGCCCAAATAAGGTAGTTTCACCCATTTCGAACCAGCCAATTGGTGATCTACACTTTCGACCATATAAAGCTTCATAAGGTGCCATTTTAATGCTCGAATGATAGCTATTGTTATAAGCAAATTCAATAAGTGGTAGGTGATCATCCCAGCTACCCTTGAAATCTAATATACAAGCTCGCAGCATATCCTCAAGTGTCTGAATTGTACGTTCTGCCTGACCATCCGTTTGAGGATGAAAGGCTGTACTTAAATTCACTTGTGTTCCCAAACTCTTTTGAAATGACTTTCAAAAGTTTGCTGTGAATTGAGCTCCTCTATCAGATATTATAGAGATTGGCACTCCATGTAGTCAAACTATCTCCTTAATGTACAGCCTCGCATACTCTTCAGCTGTATAAGTAGTCATCACCGGCAAGAAGTGTGCTGCTTTGGTAAGTCTATCAACTATTACCCATATGGATTCAAACTTCCGGAATGAGCGAGGCAAACCAGTAACAAAATCTATGTTGATCATGTCCCATTTCCAAATTGGAAGTTCTATACGCTGCATGTAACCTCCGAGCTTTTGGTGTTCTACTTTTACCTGTTGATAATTTGGACACTGAACCACGAATTCTGCAACGTTCTTCTTCATGTCCCCTAACCAATACATTTCTTTTAAGTCATGATACATTTTAGTTGACCCCGGATGAACGGAGTACCTTGAATTATGTGCTTCCATCATGATCCTCTTTCTTAGTTCATCTATATTAGGTACACACAATCTGTTTTGACATCGAAGTACTCCGTCTTGCTTAAGCTCAAATGCCTTTGTCATACCATGTAGTACATTCTCTTTAAGTTGTAAAAGAATTGGATCAGTGTACTGCTTCTCTTTCACTTCCACTATTAACGAGGACTCTGCCGCATTTTGCACAATAACCCCTTCGTCTTGAGATTCAAGAAGGCGAACACCCAAGTTCGCTAGTTGGGACAGATCCTTAGTCATTCCTTGTCTTTCCACAGACTTCCCATAAGTGCTTGCCATTATTTTACGGCTTAAAGCATCAGCTACTACATTAGCTTTACCAGGATGATATAAGATGTCAATGTCATAATCTTTTAATAGCTCCAGCCACCTTCGCTGCCTAAGATTTAAGTCCTTTTGCTTAAAGATATGTTGCAAGCTTTTGTGATCAGTGTATATGTCAACATGAACTCCATACAAGTAGTGGCGCCATATCTTCAAAGCAAACACAACTGCTGCTAGCTCTAGATCATGGGTTGGATAATTTTTCTCATGTGGCCGCAGTTTCCTTGATCCATAAGCTATAACTTTACCATGCTGCATCAATACACAACCTAAGCCCACTCCCGAAGCATCACAGTACACTACATAGCCTTCTGTACCTTCTGGAAGTACCAACACATGTGTAGAAGTTAATTTACTCTTCAGCTCTTGGAAGCTTCTTTCACACTCATCGCTCCACTGAAACTTGGTTCCTTTGTGTGTTAGCTTTGTTAAGGGTGCATCCATGGAAGAGAATCGTTCAACAAACCTTCTGTAATAACCTGTCAATCCAAGAAAACTACGGATCTCCGTAGGCGTTGTAGGTCTTGGCCATCTTTTCACGGCTTCAATTTTCTGGTTATCAACCCTTATTCCTTCTTTCGGATACGATATGACCTAGGAATGCCACAGATTTCAACTAGAACTCATTTAGAGAACTTTGCATACAATTTATGATCACGGAGAATTTGTAAAACCTGCCGCAAGTGATTAGCATGATCCTCTTCTGATCTTGAATACACCGAAATGTCATCTATGAACACTATCACAAACACATCTAAGAATGGCTTAAACACCCTATTCATCAAATCCATAAAAGCTGCTGGTGCATTTGTTAGCCTGAATGACATGACTAAGAACTCAAAATGACCATACCGTGTTGGGAAAGCTGTCTTGGGTATATCTTTGTCCTTGACCCTCACTTGGTGATAACCTGACCTCAGGTCGATCTTTGAAAAACACCTAGCACCTTGTAATTGATCAAACAGATCATCAATTCTAGGGAGGGGATATTTGTTCTTAATTGTTACCTTATTCAACTGCCGGTAGTCGATACACATTCTTAATGAGCCATCTTTTTTGCGTACAAATAAAACTGGTGCTCCCCATGGAGACACACTAGGCCTTATGAATCCTTTTTGTAATAAGTCTTTTAACTGCTCCTTCAACTCTCATAATTCTGCCGGAGCCATTCTATACGGAGGAATTAAGATAGGTTGAGTATCTGAAAGCACATCAATACCGAACTCTACTTCTCGTTCTGGAGGCAAACCTGGAAGATCTTCAGGAAACACATCTGGAAATTCATTTACCACCAGAATGGATTGAAGGGTTTGTGGCTCTACATCTACATTTTTCACTCTAACCAGATGGCATATGTATCCTTTGGAAATCATCTTCTTTGCCTTAAGATAATAAATAAATTTACCTCTTGGCATCCCAATATTACCTTTCCATTCGAGGACTACCTCTTTTGGAAACTGGAAATGCACTATCTTAGTTCGGCAATCTACCGTGGCATAACAAGAAGCTAACCAATCCATACCCATTATAACATCAAAATCTACCATGTCTAGCTCAACAAGGTCAGCCAATGTATCGTGATCACAAAAAGTTACAATGCAATTACGATAAACTCTCCTAGCTATAATAGATTCACCAATCGGTGTAGACACTTCAAATGGCTTCACTAATAATTCTGGTGTTCTTTTGAACTTTCCAGCAATCAATGGTGTAATATATGATAGTGTAGACCCCGTATCGATTAATGAATACACAATATGTGAAAAGATGGACAATGTACCTGTAACCACATCCGGCAAGGCTTCTAAATTTTGTCGATCCCCTAGTGCATATGTGCGATTCTGACCTCCACTAGAACTATTTTCTCCCCTAGCTCCTCTACCATGACCTGCAGGCATATGTAGTCCCCTACCTAAAGAAGGGGTTGATGAAGTCGACGCAACAACTGATCTAGTTGGTTGTGCAACACTACCCACTCCCCTATGAGGGCGGTTTCTCATCATATGCCCTGGTGTGCCACACCAAAACCAAACATCTGTCCCAAACCTGCATGCACCTAGATGATTCCTCCCACACTGTTTACAAGGCTGTTGTGGAGGCCTTGATTGGCTCGTACTTCCTTGGTCTTGATGAATGCCTTGGCTTTCACTTCTTTGCCCAAACTGATTGCCCCTAAACCCTTGGAACCGTGGTGGAGCACTAGCTGTAGAGTAGAAAGATGATGGCCTAGGTGGTCTGTTAGAGAACCGAGGCCTAAACTCACCTTGGGATTGTGTAAACTGACCCATGTATATGGCCCTCTTAGAATGCCCTGTTTCCAACTCTTGTGTTCTTCTTCTTTGCCTTTGATCCTCCAATTTTTGTGCAAAAGCCTGCATCCTTGCTATATCCATATCTTTATTCAACGAAGCAATTGTACAGTCTCTAACTAGATATGAATCTAATTTGTCCACAAAATGATGAACTCTATCCTCCATAGTAGCTACTACATTAGGAGCATACCTGGCCAAGGAATTAAATTTGAAACTGTACTCCCTCACACTCATATTTCCTTGGTGGAGATTTAAGAACTAATCCGCACGGGGCTCTCGGATCTCCAATGGCAAATAATGATCAAGGAATGCCTTTTTGAACTCTTTCCATATAGCTGAAGGTGCATTTGTTCCCCTAGATTGCTTCCAAGCTTCATACCACAATATAGCCACACCCTTTAATCTATAGCAGCTAGCTCAAGTGCTTCTTTACCACTTACATGCATAATATCCAAAGTGCGTTGGATTTGATCTATAATGTCTTGGGGATATTTATTAGGATCTGACCCTCTAAATGATGGAGGGTCCAAGTTAAGAAAATCACGTATCCGTGTTCAAGCTGATCTATCTATGCCACTAGTACCTGCAACTGGACCTTCTTGCCTTTGGCCAAGACCAGCAACTATACGAGTCAATAATTGGACTGCATTCCTCAAATCTTGCTCGTTAGCATTAATAGGGGGTTCCTGAGGTTCATCGTCCCTACTTAGTTCTTCAGGAGATGGAGGCGTCGAGGAATTCTGCGATAGAGATTCATCTTGAGCCCCACTTTGAACAACTTGACTTGGTGGTGGTTGGCTGGTCCCTTCTTGGGCAGCCACATCTACTCGTTTACCAGTACTTTTACTCCTTCTCGTAATCAGCATCTTTGCTATAATAAAACAATTAAGAAATTAGATATGATTCACCTACAACACTGGTTCTATCACACGATCTAAGAAATGAAAGAAATGAGACAACGCCTATATGTCCCGTAGCCTCCTGTTTATAGATGTGGTGCACAACACATCCATAAGCAAGACTCTACACAGACACGGCTTTGTAGACTCCCTAGGATGACCTGCTCTGATACCACTTTTGTCACGCCTCAAAACCCATTAAGAAGGACAGGCACCCGATGCCCTAAAGGCCCGAGAGAACCAACCTGCAACCTGTTCTTACTGAGCATATACTATAACAATTGAGACAATTTAACTTAGGATGCAGTGATACAAAACAACATAAGTAGGTCCAAAATTTATGTACAATACTTGGCCGTCGTGGCCACAACTCCTTAAGACACAACTGAACCATGTACATACGTCTACAAAGCCTCTAAAAGATAGAAGACTAGAGTAGGTCGGGACAGACCCCGCCTTACCCTTAACTATGATACAATACCAAATGAATTTACCAAGGACTCAATAAAGCTCCGAATCAACTTGGAGATCACCAAAAGTAGCAGAATTTCGAGTGCTCCTACTGAGGAGGTCTACTAGATGGAGTACCTGAGCCTGCAGCATGAAATGCAGCGTCCCCAATACGGGACGTCAGTACAAAAAATGTACTGAATATGTAAGGCAAATAGTATATGTAATACAAGGCTCAAATGAAATCAAGTAGCAACATATGAGTGCATAGATTAGGAGAGAAGACCACCTTTGCTTACTCTTGTGGAATCAAGTAAGCTACATTCTTTTCTTTACCTTTTTGTATGTTATAATCTTTGTTGGACATGTGATACAAGTGACCAGCTGATCAGTGGTAGAAGAGGATGACCCATGCTACGCGTATTAACCCCTGGGATGCGGTCCTCATAATTACACAACTTGGGATCGGCCCATGCTAGGCTTTTGCCCCTGAGCTGCCACCCATCTATACCAATAGGGATCGGCCCATGCTAGGATTTCGCCCCTGAGCTGCCACCCTTAATTATATAGATTCCTTCACTTAGATTCTTTAATCTTTGAGATTATTATTAATCAGTTCATAACACTTTTGAGATATTATTTTGGATAATCATAACACTTATGAGATGTTAATTTGGTGGTCATGATCATCTTGGAGATATGGAAATACCGAACAGTAGTGGAATACATGAAAATAATACTTTGAGGCAGTAACAATGACATAAGGAGCTATGAAACATCAACACCTTACTTTAAGACCTTAATGGCACAATTGACTTCAATTGGCTTAGGAGAGGGATTCATCAAACTTTGTTTTGCAAATACCATTTCTATAACAGCATAAGGGGAATAATTACACAAGTATAGAGTAGTGAACATATAATGAAGTAGTTCTATGTACTTAGAATGGGGAAAGAAATATTGTTAGCTATTTGGCGATAGTACGCTGCCACTATGCTTCCTTTTCTAGAAATAGAACTTATGGGAAACACTTCATTGATATTAATTGCAGGTGCCAGATTTCATGCCAAAAGGATATAGAATCGAATAGCCTTACATACCTTATTTTTCTGACCAATACTACTATCACGATTCAGCCTTCCTTTTTGGGTGCTAATCTACAACATAAATCATGATTAAGCTAACATCAGCAGCTAATCACAATAAGGTCCTCAAAAACAGTAGCTAAAATTTTGATGGAAATCAGGCCCATACAACCCTTACATAAATGGTGAACCACCACACCCTTCCTCTACACATTAATACAACTTCATACATCATCTTCCAAGATACCCAAACTGCCCTCAACAACAATATTCATAAGGCAGCCACTATCAATCTCAAATCTTTCAGCATAATAGGAGAATATTGACTCAAAGATCTATCACAATCCATAAATACTTGATAAATATATACAAAATTCTCCACTCCAAACATGATCAAAGAGAGGAAACAAATGGGTTGAAGTCTTACCTTAATTCTGGAAATTTATCATCTAAACTTGTATTTCAAGAATTCAAACTCTCCTTCAAACTCTTACTTGAAAAAATGAGACAGCACTCAAGAACCCTAAGGTGTTTTAGGGCTGCTTATTGAAGCCAAGAGAGACCAAGAAAGAAACTTAAGGAAATCTGAAATTTTGCAAGTTCAAAATGGAGAAAATAGACTTGATCCTTATCCTTTGAAAAAGGAGGTGTTATGGCCGACATTCTTGACCAATTTTGGGCCATATAATGTAAAGTAGGTGTCCCACCTGCTTGTCCTTTTAACTTGGGTATTTTTGGACTTAAGATTATTGGACTTTGGCTGTCCATTTTTCCCTTTGTCCTTATATTCAGCTTGGGACAGATTAATACAAGTAGGTGGTACACACTTGGCCCAATAACATGATAAAAAAAAATAATCTTAGGAGGTGATGCATTTACCTAGTTTCACTAGGGCTTTATGTATAATGGGCCAATTGGCAGATTTGGCTGCTGGGCTTTCTTTCATTCACATTTTTCTTTAATAGGTTTGGGCTTCAAATGAGCCCCTAAATATAAGACTAAAATCTGGTCAATCAAACTTGGGCCCTTCAACTATAATATAGCTCAAGTAGGTGATGCAGCTGCTAGCTCAATTACCACCTTACTATAATTACTTAAATATTTTCCATCGGAGTTAACTTGCAATACATATGCTGAAACGTGCAAGGCATTACATCACCTTCCGAGCTAGTTTAAACCAACAATAATCATATAAGAAACATGATCCCTCACCTACACTATAAGTCTATGTCAAGTATAACATGAATAGAACTACCACATACAAAATACAGGCCGTTACATTATACTTCTCATTCTTTGTAAAATTGGGCATGAATGTATTTATAAGCAAATATTTATTGGCTATGCCCATTATTTGGTTGTTTGCATAATATGTTAATCTTTGAGGCATATATTCATACTCCAATACTGGCATAAACCACTAACTTGTTAAAACTTCATTCTTATCAACATTAATGATTGACATTCTTAAGATCTTGCTTACTTAGTTCACTTTGAACTTACGTTTCTTCTTCTTTGATTTGTTGTTCACTTTGAACATGCTACTTTCATTCTTTCTTACTTTCTTTAAAGAATTCTTTAGCATTAACTGAAGTAGATCATGCGAGCTAACATGAAATCTAGTGTCTTCCCCACACCAAAAAGAGGTGGATCACCGGTTAAAGTGAACCAAGCTTAGTGTCTTCCCCACACCAAAATGAGATGGTCACCGGCTAAAGTGAAACCAAAGTCAATGTCTTCCCCACACCAAAAGAGGTGGTTCATGGATAAAGTGAACCGAATACTTTCCTGAGCTTTAACCGACATAGATCATGTGAGCTAAACATGAAATCCGGTGTCTCCCCCAAACCGAAAAGACGTGGAATCACCGACAAAGAGAAACCTACTGCTAGCCTTCTTAGTCCAGTACCCCTATGCTGACAAACATAGTTCGAAGACTAGGAGACGTACAGACCCTGGTCCACCTGGGTGGTGATCTCATCTCATGAGGCTTACATGTGCTGGCACAAGCTCATTTCTAGTCTATCGGTGCTAAGCTCAGATCTATTTTACTTTATTATCTTTTTAGAGTTGACTCAAACATTATGGAAGTTTGCTTCTAGTTATGAGGTTTACTTAACTCTATGGATGACAGGTCATCCCTTTCTTTACTTGATGAATATGAACATAAATATTTACATTATCGTCATGGCACGAGTGAGACTTGTCTCACGGACTCTAGCCCCATCTTATGTGAGTATCTTTGACGTAATCGATTAAGTGTAATTGAGACTTGTCTCACTTCTTTTAAAACTCCTTATTAGGTCAATTCCATATTTTAAGCTTTTAGTTATTTCATTATTCACCTTAAATTGTTCATGTTTATTGATAGTCTTGTACGATTCTTTGTGAAAGTTATAACTACTTATACAATGCTATTACGTTCACAAGTTTGTGTTGATAGGGTATGTTGGGACTTATCCCATTAATTGGCATACCCTATGTTATGATTTCATTTATGTAGAGATTAGTATGACTTTACATGATTTGGAAGTAATATTATTGGACATAGTTTTGTTAGCCAATTTGTTGGCATAAATCACAATTTCACTATATACTTGTCATAATATTATCAGTAGCCAATTAAATTACTTCATAAATACATTATATTAATCTAACATGTTAACAAGCCAACTTTTAACCTTTGATTAGCCTATGAAACAATTCAATGAACAACTTATAACAATTTCATCTTCTCAAACACAAGTAGGCATTACAACATTTAACGTTCATGTAAATAACACCCTAAGTATGCGGATCTAACATGTAGGTTTTCATTCTACATATAAATCACTAAAACATACACATAATGATCAGTTAGAACCACATACAAACAACATGCATCGAGATTTACATTATAGATACTACAAGAATCGAAAATCGGGAGAACTAGGGAGATGGACATGTGATTCTTTGGGGAACAACCCTAGTTTCGATGTTCTTGAAGCTAAAACGTTTGAAAAGCCTCTTGGAGAAAGAATTGCAGGAGAGAAAACCCTTACCTTACTGTAGAATTAAATCTACAAAGATCACCTTGCACTTTGCACAAAAACCTTGAAGAATATTTGATATCGTCTAGGGTTCTCGTACGTTCTTCACTTGTTTTTAGGTCTTACCGTTTCATGATGAATAACATGAGACTAATTTTTTAAGAACTGAATGTTAACTAATTCAACTTAGACTATATGACTTAACTAAAATAACTTAATTAGCTATACCAAAACGCCCTTCCTAAATTGACTAGAATTAGAATAACACATTGACTTAACCGAAATCTAGGATTTTCTTAGTGGTTTCGGTTTTGACCAATTAAATTAATTAATTAAGTTGCTAAATTTATTAATTAGGTAACCTAGGATAATTAATAAAGTACCCCTAAGTTGTTAGGACCATCACCAACCCTTTGGACCATCCTAGGTTAGGTACTAGGATGTCTCTTAGTTCGTTACTCGGCTTAGTGTCACCCAGTTAGGTCTTAGGTTGTCGGGTCCACTAGTTAGTTTTTTTTGGTTTGCCCTAGGTTAGTTAGCTAGTTAAGTCAGTTATTTAGAGCTTGGGACTGGTTAGGGAGCTTGACCCCACGTGGGCTGACCCGGACACACGTCTGTCCCCAACCACTCTAACCGAATCGGTTAGCTTGGTCCCTTGGCCGCTTGCACATGTGCTTGTACATGTGTTGCCGTGCTCTTTTCTAACTAACAATTCTGGACGGTTCATTTGGAATGTTCACTTATTGTCCATGGATCCTCACTATGTCCTTGGGCACTTATTCTACATGATCATTTTAAATGATTATGTGCTATGGTACCTAGGCTTGAAACTTGGATGCCTAGTACCTAATGATGATCTGTGTGAATAATAATTATATGTTAGCTTAGGGTCTTGATTGCAGGTACAATTCTTATACAAGCTTGGATTATATTTTAAATACTTGTTACCACGTAAAATTTGGCTAACACCCTTAAGCCAATATTCTCTAATATGCCGAATATTAGTCAATATTGGGCATTGGGATGCCTATGTATCCCAATATGTATTCTTAAAACCTAATAGGCTCTTCACTAGACATGTGCATTTTCTAAAATGTTACATTATCCCCCCCTTAGGAACATTCGTCCCCGAATGACACTACACATCATTTTAAAACAAAGAGGGTATTTTCGAAAACCGCATTAACATACTTGAAACTTTACTATTTGTGAGTATATGATTCACAACTTACTCTGGATTATGCACATTACTCTAAGCTTATCTGAAGCTTCATCTCTGAGACTGAGGAACTTCCTTCTTAATATCACTCTAACTTAACGCACATCACACTCATGCAACACAAAAATCACGTAAAAGCAATACAAAACAGCAACATGAAAGCAAGCATGAACTCATAATAACTCATATAGTGCAAGTATAAAACACACAGTTATGGACTTAAAACACCAAAACCGCCTAATGCAATAAAATTTTAGAGTCTCGTTAACAAAATTGGACTTAGGAAGAGTATATTTAACCTCAAGAACTAAACAAGTAAGGGTAACGGGATCTCATATCGGCCTCGGCCTCCCATGTTGCTCCCTCACAAGGTGGTTCCTCCATAACACCTTCACGTTGGGAACCTCCTTGTTCCTCAATTGCTTCACTTGACGATCTAAAATTTCAATGGGAGCCTCTTCATAAGAAGGATTCTCATCGACTCCTAACCCCTTAGATAACCTCTTTTTGGATTTAAGATTGGAAACTATTTGGCTTTGTTGGATTTGAACCACGGCCTTCCCATTTTAACTCTAACTCATTTGGAAACTGAAACATTACTACCCTGTTTTGACAGTCTATGGTACCATAACATCTATGAAGCCAATCGATACCTTAGCCACATCCTTTAGCTGGTATGCAGCCAACTCAGCCTTCTCATCTTCATTAACACCCCTAGCAGGCATTAGAACCTACCATGTACTCACATCCATGCGAACGGCCACACTTACCACACGGCTTCCTATCACGCTAGTATTGCTACCATTGCCCTTCTTGCGAAGACCAGATCCTGAGTCTGGTGCCTTAGACCACTTGGCCATCCTAATTCTTGTGTTCATTCTTCCACACGTACACACAAGAAAGAAGTTAGATGCTAGAATGATGCAAAATGTCAAAGCTCTAGAAAGCACGATAAAGAGTAGAAGAAGGGAAGATTCCTAACATCACAGAGTCTTTAAGTCATGATTGTGGTGAACTTCATAACCATAAGTTAGAAACTACGCAACGTGGTTGATTTGAGCCTTAGTTCCTAGGTAATTTAACCTCATGCTCTGATACCAAGTTTGTGACACCCGGATTCTAAAATCCGATTGCAACCGGCATCGTTAACCTCTCAGAGGTCGCAGACAAGCCTCTTCTTAGCTTTCATCACAATCATACAGTTAAATTTGCGAAAAATTTAAAACTTTTTAATTACTTATTGAAGTGTATATAGACTTCATATAACTTCATAAGGGTGATAGTCTAATAAGCTCAAACTAAATCAACCATCTATTAAAGATTAAACAATTGAAATAGAGAATCATAATATTAATAATAGTTTGCCTATCGACCTTATTACAAACGCTTGAAAAATGTTTGAAATGGAACGCTAGGGACTACATCCACCAGCTATGTCTAATGTACTGAAGCTAGAATAATAAATTGTATCATCCTTGAACTCAAGAGGACCTACCAAAGTATGGAGATCGGTAATCCAAACCGCTTCGTCGAATCTTCAATCTTCTCTCGGACCTGCGCCTATAAAATATTAATAATATATGGGGTTAGTACACAGTTGTACTAAGTATGGGTGTATGCACATTAACACATAAGGACTACGCATGATCAAGGAAAGCTCTTCTTTCTATTGTGTAGTTCAATGATCTCCTTTGATCCTATGTTTTACTTACAAGTGCAATGATTCATTGTAGTCCCATACCTACAATGAATCGAGTAAGTAATCCAAAGAACTAAGAAAATGATTTGGATACTCTACTCATGAGTTATACTTCTCATTTTTTTCTTAAATTGGGCATGAATATATTTATAAGGTAATCTTTATTGGCTATGCTCATTATTTGGTTGTTGAATAATATGTTAATCTTTGAGGCATATATTCATACTCCAATATTGGCATAAACCACTAACTTGTTAAAACTTCATTCTTATCAACATTAATGATTGACATTCTTAAGCTCTTGCTTACTTAGTTCACTTTGAACTTATGTTTCTTCTTCTTTGTTTTTTGTTCACTTTGAACATGCTACTTTCATTCTTTCTTACTTTCTTTAAAGAATTCTTTAGCATTAACTGAAGTAGATCATGCGAGCTAACATGAAATCCAGTGTCTTGCCCACACAAAAAAGAGGTGTTTCATGAGTTGTTCAGTCTAAAAATGATGAATTATAAGTGTTAGAAGTCAGTGGATGAGTTTGGAAGAGTTTGGAAGTGAAACGTCCAAGAAAGACCAAGATGTTTGAAAGTTTCCCTTTAGACGTGCTAGTTTGTTCTAGTGTGTCTTTGCATGTTTTATGTGTTGTTTGGAGTTCAAATTGATAGGAGAGGTTCCTATCATCTAGATGAACATTTTTAGGGTTGAATCGTCCGAGCATGACTCCCTAAGGACCACCCTAGGGTCCTTGAGGAGGACTTAAACCTTGGCATTAAACTACCAAAAAGCAATCCCAAATCACGTGCACCAATCGATGGTTCCTTAGTGAATCGACGCCCCAAAATTATTTGTGATTTTTAAGTGTTTTTAGGTATTTTAAGTTACTTTATAAGTCTAAAACCTAGATTGAAATTCATTATTCAAAATAAAAACTAAAGATCAAAATAGAACTTTTTAGACTCCATTTAATCTAGGAGCTTCATTTCTCCATTTATTCTTCATAAATTTAGTGAATTGTATTCAATATAGGTATGGTGTTTCATCCTTGACTATTCTTCAAATCAAGGAGACAATTTCAAAGGCTTTTCAAAGATGTTCAAAACATAGAATTTCCTATTTTGACTTTTAGCCATGGCTTCTTGCATGAAATAATTTAAATCAATGTTTTATGATAGAATTTATGTTGATTAAATTTTTAAGACAAAAAACTCTATGAACCCATGCTTTTCATGAATTTCTAATTTTAGCTCTAATATGGGTGATTTGATCATGGCTTAATTGTATTGAAATCTTATGTAGATTGTATTGTGCTATTGAATTATGTACAGATCATGATAGCATTGTTTATAGGCTGCCTTAATTTGGTGATATTCATATTATATATTGTTCGATCATTGGTATGGTTTTATTATTGGGTTAGAATTGTGTATATGGCTATTGGTAAGAGCCTTTGTGAAGTGAATTGATTGAAAAGGCTAAGGAATGGTGATGTTGATGATGGAAAAGTTATAAAATAACCTAATCTCTCTATATTGTGTAGAATTGGAATTTAATTGTGTTTATTAGTATGGTCCACTTATGGTGGCAGTGTTAATGTGTTATAATTGTTATGAACATGGACTAATCGGCATTATTATTTGAATTGTGTTATTATCATGTTATATCTTGTATAGATGATCAAGGTGAAGGATAATTATGTGTATATGTATATGTGAGGTTAGCGTATGTTTCTTTCTAATTGGTTATATGTGACTATGATACACTATGGTGATGTCTCTATAGGTGTTGATAGGGTGTCTTGTTAGGTAGACTTAGTGATCCCTATATGGTGCTTTAATGTTATTGAATATGTGATATGATAAATATGTTGTGGCTTGATTGATAGACCTATGTCCCTCTAGTGGATACATGAAAGATATGTGAATGTGAACTGTTGACTTAGTAGGCTTAAGCACCTTTGTCATGTATGTGTATGAATGATTGATGTATGACTAATATATGACCTTGAACATGTAAAGAAGGTCAATAACATGGAACATTCAATATAGTAAAAAGGTCAATAGAAACCTTGAAGTTGAAAGTCGTAATGATATCCTTCTTGAGTGAATGATGGACTTAGGGAGAGGTTTGATAGAATGGCATGAAACCATCTCTGAGGAATTCATAAGAGCTATCCTTATAACCTTTAGTGGTAGACCTAGTGGACCCATCCTTGGTAGGGGTATTATGATTTGATAAGATTGATAAATGGTACCTTTTCATACGCCTTGTTGTTATTGAACTTACTCTATGAGAACTAAGGCAAAGCACCTAGTGAATATGCTTGGGATAGTGGCTCTATTTAAGACGAGACAACAGTACAAAAGAACACTTGATATTCTTTAACCATGTGCCTACATAGGATGTGTTCTAGTTCTACCCTTGGCAAGTAGAACACCCTCCTCGGAGTTGGGGTACACTTCAAATTCCATACCTAGCTACTATGGTCTATGTCAGTTAATGCTTATTGTCATCAGGTGGAATGCATTCTAGTGTGGGATAAGTTCTACAACGTGTAGGTAGTGGAACGGGACGCCATCTATACATGGAACGAGTAGGCTTTCAAGATGCTATTATGAGGATTCCCTAGATCCTACAAGACCATTAGGTGAAGTCCTCTATATGCTTAATTGTATCTTAAATGGATTAATGAACAATGAATAACTTAAGTTAATAAATGTTGAACAAAATGATTCTTATCTAGGGTAGCTTTGAGGATTGCTTAGGTAGGCTTGAAGAGGGTGTATGGACGGTCTCTTCATGTCTTACTCAAGTGAGTCGTAAGGTAACCTTTGCGGATTGCATAGGTAGTCTTAAGGATTACTTAGGTGTTCTTGAAGAGGGTGTAAGGGCGGTCTCTTCTTGTCTTACTTTAGTAAATCTTAGGATAACCTTTTGGTAGGAGGTTTATATGCTTATATGGTTTCTAAGTGATAATAGTTTTACATTGTGGATTACATGAATATGTCTTATATGTAAAGATTGACTTGAAAGTGGTTCTTATACTTTTTTTTATGAAGTTTTCAACAAAAGAGCATAAAAAGCATGTTATAAGTTAATGCCCGTCTTAGCATGATTTTATTGCAAGTCACCATACTTAGTTCAATCAATGTGCTAATTTTATATGTTGTCTTATTTCTGAAGGTGTAAGTGGCAAGTAAGGAGTCTCTTGGAAGTGAAGCTTGGGAATAGCATCCTCTCAAGAAAATCTTCGTATGTCCTCACATGATTCGAGGACATAGTTATGTTTTATCTTTTCTTTTCAAAAGACATTGTAATGGAATTTAGTATTTTCCTTTTATTGATGTATGGGCTGTGACCCTAAGATATTGATGTGTCTATGTTGGCTATAACTAGACCTAGTGTTTTGTATGTTTTCTATAAAAGAGATTTGAACTATTGTTGTGAAATTTTTTAATTCCGCATATATTTCATATATATATATATATATATATATATATATATATATATGTGTGTGTGTGTGTGTGTGTGTGTGTGTGTGTGATGAATGATGTCTAAGGGCTTTTATAAGACCTCATAGAGGTCGAGTAAGTCGTGTAACGACTTGATGATGCCATTTCTTCTACGGTATACTCTCGGGTCATTACAAACTTTGTATCAAAGCATAAGGTTATGAACTAGTCTTTAGGATTCAAAGTCTCATTAAAATCACGTCTAGTAGAGTCTTGTTCATCAGTGTGAGTCGCGACATACCTATGAGTGAGAGGCTATAGGACGATAGAGTTTCACTTTCTTAATTACTCTTGTGTCGTGCCATAGAGTTGAGCTTATAAGTGTCTTTTCCTAATGTCTTCTCTTGTGTTTATAGGATATGAATACGATAAGGACACCCACAAGGAAGGTTGATGAGCAAGTGGTCAATGAGGGATTTCCTCCCCAAGGTATACAAACTCCACAAGGTGTTTAAGTTCCTTAATGAGATCAAGTCCCTATAATTTGTCAAGGGATAAGGTTCCGGTGGTTCCCCCGGACATGAGTAATAGGGAGATTAGAGAGGCTCTCCTTACCCTAGCCTGAGCTATGATGACTCAAGTGAATAGATATATTTGGCCTAGGGTGAATGTTCTCCAGAGTACCATGATCTTTAGATTAAGGGATTTTGTGAGGATGAATGCCTTTAACTTCCTTGGTTCTAAGGTGGGAGAAGATTCCCAAGAGTTTCTAGATGGTGTTATAAGGTTTTGAGTTCCATGGAGGTGACTTGTATGGAGAAGGCAGATTTAGGTTTAAACAATAGAGGGAAGTTCCTCATATGTGGTATAATTAATGGAAAGACAATATGCCGATTGAGTCGGTTCCGATAGAGTGGGAAGTTCCATAATGACATGAAATTTTCTAGGCTTATGGTGCATGCACAATCCATTGAAGGTCCAAACTTACTTGGATTACAAGAAATTTGAAGAGAGGTAGATCTGATGAGCAAAACCAAACTGTGTTTAAGAAGAGGGATCCAAATCAAGATGGGTCTAGTGCTCCTAAGCTCATGTATGAGAGTGGTAGTGGTTTTCAAGGTGTTAATCCTACTTGTTCTACTTGAGGGAAGAAGCACTTTGGGAAGTGTCTAGCCGGTATCGGTGGGTGCTTTGGTTGTGGTAAGGATGGTCATAAGTTAACAAATTGTCCTACTATTGCGGCTATAGTAACAGAGGCCAAACAAGTTCCTCCTAATGCTCCGGGTGTTGGTGCACCAAAGAGAAATCACTTCTATATTCTCCAAGCTAAAGAAAATTTGGATGAGAATGCCGGAGTTATAGTTTTCTCGCTTAAGTTGTGATGGTTTCCTTCTAAGTAGGGGAGTATCGTGAATAGTTGGGTGGTGGATTGTTGTCTCTTCTCTTCTATTTTATTCGAGCTTGAGAGTTTGAACTTTATAGTAGCATTTTGTATTTGTTTACGAGTCCAAGTAAAAATGAATTTCATTAATATCCTTACTTTGTGCATATATTTTCATGAGGTTATGTTTATGTGGTAAAATGAGTTTATATGATTTTGTCTCCCATATTTTCATGTCTTCATAATAAATTGCTTAAATATTGCATTAGTGAATTAGTGAGCATGCTTTACTGTAAGGTATTTGAAATTTTGCTTAATTGTGCTTTCATGAGAAATGGTTGTAATGTGCTTACAAATGTTGTACATGATCATGATTATATGTGGAGAAGGAAGTTCCTCCTATATGAGGTGAAAAGGTAGAGTCTTATTCCATGATAAGTTGTAGATGTCATTCCTACTTTCTTGTTGTATTTTGAGCCTATTTATTTTGTGGACTGGATGTTCCTCCTATCTATGTGTATTGTATATGGTGTGGTATCGTTATGAGCTAGTAGTATTAAGACTTACTCTTGAAAGTGTTTAAGAGTGTAGCAAGTGTCATTCGAGGATGAATGTTGTCCAAGTGGGGAACAATGTAACGACCCTAAAAATGAACTTTGTTAAAATCGAGCCTAATATGTGTGTAATGAGTTGCTAAGGTCTAGAAACGATGAATTATAAATTTCAGAAGTTAGTTTATGTGTTTGGAAGAGTTTGGAAGTGAAACGTCCAAGAATGACCAAGACGTTCGAAAGTTTGCCTTTAGATGTGCAAGTGTGTTCTAGTGTGTCTTTGCATATTTTACGTGTTGTTTGGAGTTCAAATTACTAGCATAGGTTCCTAACATCCAGATGATCGTGTTTAGTGTTGAAATATCCGGTAGAAACTCACCAAGGATCATCCTAAGGGTCCTTGAGGAGTACCCAAACCTTGGAATGAAACAACCATAAAGCAGTCCCAAACCACGAGCACCAATTGTTTGTTCCTTAGACAATCTACGCCTCATAGATTGGGGGCGTAGCGCCACAATTAGTGGTTGGAGCTTAGCCCCCTTTCGAGGAGTAAGTGGAAAAAATCCACGGACCTGCAGGATGTTCCGTTGGTTGGTCGATGCCACGTTCATGGGTTCCGTTGATTGAGGCCTACAATTTTCTGCAGGTCTCGGCCAAGGCAAGGGCTTATTAGTAAATTCACCTAGCATTCTAATTAAGTAATGAGCAGTTATTTTAGGTGTTTTTAAGTATTTTAAGTTACTTCATAAGTCTAAAACCTAGATTGAAATTCTTTATTCAAAATCAAAACTAAAGATCAAAATACAACTCTCTAGACTCCATTGAAGCTAGGAGCTTGATTTCACCATTCATTCTTCATAAATTTCGTGGATTATTATTCAATATAGGTATGGTGTTTCATCCTTGACTATTCTTCCAATCAAGGAGCCAATTCCAAAGGCTTTTCAAAGATGTTCAAAACATAGAATTTCCTATTTTGACTTCTAGCCATGGGTTCTTGCATGAAATGATTTAAATTTATGTTTTATGATAGAATTAATTTTAATTGAATGTTTTAAGATAAAAAACTTTATGAACAATGATTTTCATGAATTTCTAGTTTTTGCTCTATTGTGGGTGATTTGATCATGGCTTAATTGTATTGAATTCTTGTATAGATTGTATTGGGCTATTGAATTATGTATAGATCATGATTAAATTATTTATAAGCTGATTTTAATTTGATGATACTCATATTATATATTGTTGGATCAGGTTTGATTATTGGCTTAGAATTTTGTATATGGCTATTAGTAAAAGCCTAGTGAACTGAATTGATTGAAAATGCTAAGGAAAGGTGATGTTGATGATGGAAAGGTGGTAAAATGACCTAATCTCTCTATATAATGTAGAATTCGAATTGAATTGTATTGATTGGTATGGTCCACTTATGGTAGAGGTGTTTATGTGTTATAATTGTTATGAACATGGCCTTGTCGGCATTATTATGTGGATTATGTTATTATCATGTTATAGCTTGTATAGATGATCAAGGTGAAGGATGATATGTGTATTTGTATGTGTGAGATTAAAGTATGATTATGTGTAATTTGTTATATCTGCTTATGATAGACTATGGTGATGTCTCTATAGGTGTTGATGGGGTATCTTTTTAGGTAGACTTAGTGGTCCCTATGTGGTGCTTGAATGTTATTGAATATGTGGTATGATTATGATGTTGTGTCTTGATTGGTAGACCTATGTCCCTCTACTTAATATATGAAAGTTATGTGAATGTAAACTATTGACTTAGTAGGCTTAAGCACATTTTTCATGTATGTGTATGAATGATTGATGTATGACTAATATATGACCTTGAACATGTAAAGAAGGTCAATAACTTGGAACCTTCAATATAGAAAGAAGGTAAATAGAAACCTTGAAGTTGAAAGCCGTAAAGGTATCCTTCTTGAGTGAATGATGGACTAAGGGATAGGTTGGCTGGAACGACATGAAACCATCTCTAAGGAAGTCATAATATCTACCCATATAACCTTGAGTGGCAGCACTACTTAACCCATCCTTGGTAGGGGTATTATGAGTTGGTAAGATTGAGAAACGGTGTTGTTTCATATGCCTTCTTATGATTGAACTCACTCTATGAGAACTAAGGCAAAGCACCAAGCGAATATGCTTGTGGTAGTGACTCTACTTAAGATTACATTAGAGTACAAAGTAACCCTTGATATTCCTTAACAATGTGCCTACATAAGATGTGTCCTAATTCTACCATTGACAAGAAAAACACCTTCCTCGGAGTAGGGGTAGACATCGGATTCCATATCTAGCTAGTAGGGTCTAGGTCGGTTAATGCCTCATCATGTGTATCACGACCGGGGAGCAGCCCCTAGAAGTAACATGGGGTAATTGACTTCTCGGAGGTCTTATACAAGCCCATAGTAATCATTCATCGCATTGTCATAGTAAATTAAGCGGAAAATTTAAAACCTTCATAGAGCATCATATGCTACAATCATCACTTCATCTATCTATCTATCTATTTATGTGTATTATATATATATATATATATATATAATACAAGTCATAATACATAATTAGACTCTAAGTCTCTTTTGTCATCGTAAACTCAACATTAATAGAATAAAATAGGAACACGACCCTTTTTACATCAAATCATAATATCTAAGATATTACATATACTTTGAATAAAACATAATATAGGAAATTCTTGAAACACAAGGATCCCTTTCCTTGAGCTTTGGAAACACATATCAAGCCCTTCACCTTGGAGACGTCCTTTAGGCATCCATAACCTACACTTTGTGTAAAAAGGAGAAAATGAATGGTGTTAGTACAATAATGCACTAAGTATGGCAACCATGCAAAAATATGCATTTAAAGAGGACATTTTTCTTAGAAACCCATGCATCATGCCTTTTAGTAAAACTTCAGAAAAACATTGATATAATAAGCACAACATAGATCATATACTTCACATAAGCATGGACACTATTCATAACATCACATAAAGACACATTATTTGTTTAAAGATCATTAAGCATTTCATAACATTATCTTATCTTTTACCTTAAGTTTTTAACCGCCAAGTAACCCTCTAGTAACACTTGGTGCATTGTATGAATAGTGTCCCATTCAACCATCCACAATCAAGCATCACCTTAAGGTCACCAAGGTGAACATTCACATAACCTTCATTTACTTAAACATAGGCGTTCAAAGGAACATAGCATATCCTAACACACCTACTTCACATATGAACCAACATGTTCCATGAACCACATATAAGACTCACTTCAAGACCACAAGCAAGTCAACACTACCAATAATATCATAATAGACAATAGTCAACAGTAACATACTTGGACTTCATTTCATATAGACATCACAAGACCTTACTCATAATCCCAATCTAACGCTACTAGTGCAATGTACATGTGAAGTCCCATAACCTCACACATACTTAGTAAACTCATAAAAAGACCACAAGAATATTATCATTTACTTCATACATAATCATGAAAAGTATAGTCAACTACATGCACTAAGTAAGACCTTCATCATATAATCAACAAGACCAACATTTTGCATTTTGAGTAACACCTCATCATATAGACATAATAGGACTCATAATATGAATATTATCATGCAAGTAATTTAAAGTCATAGAGTTGTGCAAAAGAAACATATACATATACATATACATATACATATACATATACATATAGAACACCTTCCTAGAACTCCCTTCAAGAGCTACTTGAGGTAAAGTCCCATACCCTCACCTACACTAAGCAACTTCCCTTAGGTTATACTAGTTAAGGTTCATTACATTACTTCCATTATCCATTTTACTTTATAGAAATTCTAGCCTTAACCGACAATAATACCATGTAAGCCAAAAATGGAATCCGGTGTCATCCCCTCACACCAAAAGATGGTATCTTACTTGCCAAGGTATGACATGAGTATCATTCTAGAATTTAGGTGGATCCACTAGCTAGGTCCTATGAGGCAACATAGTTATAGAAAATTGGAGGTCTATATGGTAACCCTCTTTATGTTGAATGGGCATTATAGTTATCCACCTCGTGAGGACTATGGTGAACAAGCTTTCACCCATTGGGAAAGGGAACACCTCATCATCAAGTTCACTCGGTGCTAAGCTAACTTCCCTTTATTGAAAAGTCTTTATTAACTTTACTTCACAAAAATGGCTGCAGGAGGTTTAACTCTTCATATTCTTAGCTCATAGGTTATAGATGAGAATGTCTTTTCATCAACCTAAACCATGTGAGAAAACCTTTCACATGGACATAGCATGTTCAAGCAATATCTAGATTGGAGGACAATTGAGAATACATATCAAGAGAGCCCCTCTTTACTAGATTATCACAAATGCTTCATTATATGCATTCATGTGTGTATGTGTACTTATATGAGAAGACCTTTCACATAAAATATTTAGATACTACACAAATGCATATTTCATCATATCATATACTTTCATGTTCATAGCTTAATCATGCATTCATATTCATGTAGATAGAGTTGTCACCCTAGGAACTATCTTATCAATATATACATGTGCAATGTATAGGCAAAGTCCCATACCATTTCCTACACTAGTACACCTATCAAGTCATCCCAGTTAAGATACATTTCATGCTTCGTGGACATATACTTTACATTCATAGTAGTTAACATTAGTGAATATGAGAATTATCCTTTCATTAGATACAATGAACCTATACTACTTATAAGCATGCATAATGTGTGTGTATGCAGTGGACAACATGATCATATAATGGCTATAAACATCACATTGAGGCAGCCACCCTCTTAAGACCACAATACACATTCATGCTTAGACAGAACAACACATTATAGCATACGAGACAAGACATCATCAACATTGCATCCAAGACCCTAACGTTGGCTAAGATCACACATTCATAGAGGGTACAATGGTAGGGGGTCGTTCACCATTATAACTTCATCATTGGAAGCACATATACCAAACCTAACACTAACAACTTCATTCAAACGTTGGGGACACCCTTAGCACCTAGTACATGATACTAGATTAAGAGACTAGGCATAGTACTTCACATTGTGATCATAATAACCACACTCATAGTTCACAAGCTTGACTTCAAGGCCATGATCAACACATATAAGGTTTGGCAATAAACTAAACACCTCAACCATAAGTGGACCATACCACACAATGCCATACAAGTCCGATTCAACTATGAATTCTATAGAAAGTGGAAGAAGTAGGGTAATCTTACCAATTCACCAATTTTTGATCATCATTGATCAACTCTCATAATTCATGAACAATTCATATATAAGGTAGTACCTAAAAGTACCATAAAATAAACGAAATCATAATTTCATAATCATAGGATCAATATTACTTTATGTACACTGCATTACTAATTCTATTGAAGGTGGAGAAATATAGGTCGAACTTACAAAACCTTCAAGCATTGATCCTAATTGGTCAATTACCCAACAATTCATTATAAATTGAAATAAAGGAAATAGAACTTTGCAATTCATTACAATCTAAACAGAATTCGATCATCATCTAATCAAGATCAAAAGACCCACATTATATAATAATTTGAGAATTTGGAGGATCATGGGTTCATCATGAAATTGGATTGAAATTCATTTTTAAAACAAAAGATAATCATCAAGTTATCATATACATTCTTTTAAAATAAATTTTGATAAAGAAACCATGGCTTAATTGAAAGATAGCAACTTTGATCATGAAATCTTCTTTGAAAACCTTTGAAGGAACTCCATTGATAAATGGATAACTAAGGATGAACGATCACCATACAATTTTTTTGAAGACCCACAAAAATTTAGAGAAGAAATCATGAAAATCTAGCCCGTAGCTTGAACCTGGTGTTTTCCCTCCAATGGAGGTTTGAGAGAATTTGGAAGTGAAGAGAGCTTTTGGGATTTTTATTTCTTATTGGTTGTTTGGGTTTTGTCTTGAAAAATGGGTTAAATAATTCCTAGAAACTGTTTATAACCAAATCCTGATTACCTAAAATACCCCAACGCTTATTTGGACTTTTAGACATGTCAAACTTAACTTTCATTTTTGAATCTTCGTCGGGGAACAAGTCCGCGTCGCGGAGCTGTTCCCACATGATTTTTGGAAATAGATTTTGGGAAAGTATATTCCGCATTGTGTCTGAGACGGAAATCAAAATTTTTTCCTACGGAGACCTAAGTCCGCGATGTGGACCTATTTCATGCAAGAACAACTCGCTGCTACCTTGGGCAGCTTGTTGGCCCAAGGTTGGATCCTCCTCAAGGACCCCTACGACGGTCCTTGGGGAGTTGTGTCCAGACGTTTCAACCCTAAATACACTCTTAAACATGTTAGGGTCCTATCCTATCAATTTGAGCACCAAACAACACATAAAACATACCAAGGCACACTATAACTCACTAGCACGTCTGAAGGCTAACTTTCGAACATCATCGGACGTTCTTGGAAGTTTGACGTCCGACATCCAAATCACATCAAATCAAGTATGCATACTGTAAAACATTTATTTAACATATTTTAAACCTTTTAGGCACATGTGAGGCTCTAAGCACCTTAGTTCATTTTGAGAGACCTTACAATATCCCCCACTTGGGAACATTCGTCATCGAATGATATTAGGGACATTTTAAACACTTTCAAGAACTCAATGAACCATAGAGCAACTGACAACATTCAACACATCATCACATAAGAAGTCAATGCACAAAACTTACAAGGAACACCAACTTCAAAACATTTTGCACTCAATGCAACAAAAGCAAGCAAAACATTTATTCACTCACTTTTTAATGCATCAAACACATAGGCTCTTCTTTTGTTCATAGGAGGAACATCCTTCTCCTAATTATAACATGTTCTTTACATATTACTTCATTAAGAGTTCAACATGTAACAATCTTCAAAGCACATCTAGGCAGATTCAACATCACTCAAGAAGCAAAACAAATAACTCACATTAGATGCACATAGATCAAGAGTAATGTCGGTCAACAAACATCTTTATCATTTAGACCTAATACCATTAAGAAAATACTTAACATTACCATGTTTTTTAATGTTTGAGGAGGAATATCCTTCTTCTTAACATAGACACATGTTATTATGAGATTCATACACAAGCAATGCACAGAGGTCAATTCATTTTAAGGAGAACTTCTCCACTTTTAACCAAAGCATGCTCATACTCTCTTCCTAATAAAGTCAACATGGTAATTCACACCACATACATCACAACAATAGGAAGTCATTTCACATAGTTTCAAGTTCTAGCATGACACTAGTACTCATAGACATGATCAAATTTGGGAAATTCTTGCAATTTATAAGCACACATGAAGAACACTGGATAAACATACTATCACTTCTGACGAGTGAGCCTACAATAACACTTCCCAAGTCACAAAAGTCACATATTTTTTAAGAGACTCATCATTTTGCATTTGAAGGAGACTCAAATTTCCATTAATGGCTTAAACACCACACATTATAAGTGGCATAAAGCATGTTCCTTACATCTTCTCATGAAGTTAAATGCACAACTAACATATCAAGATGCACAATAAACATGAAAAAACATTACTTTGACCAAAAATCCTTTTTCATGCAATTTAGAATCTTCAAAAATATGCATAACATAATGTTAATTAAGACATACATAACAATCCAGAACATGCAACTTATACTTTCATGCAAGACTCCTATCATGAACAAACTACTAAGAACTCTTTGGTTTCAGATTCAAGTAAGAATAGAAGGTCAATATAGGGACATCTACCACCTTACTACCCCCATCATCAGCCCCCCACTTAAGGTAAACCCAATTAAGAGAAACTTAGCTTACCAATATTAGCAACTAAGCACATCATCCCTCCCTTGGGATCTAAGATCATGCACTCCCTTCATCAACATCACCTAAAAGTGATTCTCAACCTAGAGATGTTCAAGGGAACTCAACCTAGGGACATCAATGGCATTCAAAATTTTACCATCTAGGCACATTATCCCCCACTTGGGGTAATCCTAATAACATCATGCCCTTAGACACGAAGGTCAAGGCAAGTGAAGACCAAGACATCATACTCCTGATGCAAGAAGGTTTAACAACATTAAGGGTTTTCACTCCTATTCTCATATCAAGGATCCTACTAACTTAATCATCAAGGGGTACTACTTCAAGCACCATCATTCCTCTAAGCTCAATACCTAAAGGAAATCCATAACAATCAAGTTAGGTAATACTTAAGATCAACCATAAGAGGCAACTAACCACTTTTAAAGTAGGTCACCTTTAATTCTTTCCTCCTCTTTAAGGTTCAAGCGATACATATTACCCTTTAGATCAACCTTAGTGAAAGACATCATACCAACTTATGGAATAAAATGATTTCTTCCCTTTTTCCCCACTCTTAGAATAGGTTCATAAGGGAACTAATTAACTATCATAAGGGTTCTCCCATTGCTAGCATACTCCAGAATCACCTCACTGGGTAAGTACACTACCTTCACTTCTAGGATCAAGCCTATACCAAAAGACTCCAATCCATACAAGGCAACTATGAAGAGTCACACACATACAAAGACAACAGTTGTACCATTTCACATATACAAAGGCAACATACTTCTTTAGCTATTTACCAAACTTTTCCAACGTATTTCAAGCCTAAACCATATCATTGTAGTATCATCATACAAAACCATATAGCAACTTACCATTTCAAAAGGAACTCATTTAACCATCATCATAACTCCTAAAAAGCTATAACCATATCATTACAAAATCTTCACATAACATGTCACTTCTCATAAATAAGATATATAGCCATAAATGGCATCATATCAATACATGTAAATGCACCTTCACATATACTCATCAAGCCATAAACCAAGTAAGCATCAAAACTTACTTTTTTCTCCCTGAAGCATTAAGATACCATCTCATCCAAGCAATCACATTAAAAGACCACCGAACAAGTAAACATAAGAGACAAATCATATAGAGTAAGTTCTATGGCACAATATGAGAATAGTGAAGAAGGGAAATTCTATCGTCCTATAGTCTCTTGCTCATAGACATGTCGCGACTCACCACCGATGAACAAGACTCTTCTAAATGTGGCGAGATGAGACTTTAGACCCTAAAACCAATTTTATAACCTTATGCTGTTATATCACACTTGTCATGACCGGAGAGCACCCCCTAGAAATAACATGGCGTACTTGACCTTTTGGAGGTGTTATACAAACTAATAGTAATCATTAATCGCAATGTCATAGTAAATTTTGGCGGAAAATTTAAAACTTTCATCGTACATCATATGCTAGAATCATCACTTCATATATATACATAAAATATAAGTCATAATACATAATTAGACTCTAAGTATCTTTTTCCACCTTAGACTCAACATAAATATAATAGAGTAGGGACAACGCCCTTTTTACATCACATCATAATATCTAAGCTATTACATATACTTTGAATGAAACATAATATAGGAAATCCATAAAACATAAGGATCCCTTTCCTTGAGCTTGGGATACACATATCAAGCCCTTCACCTTAAAGACATCCTTTAAGCATCCATAACCTACATTTTGTCTAAAAAGGTGAAGAAGAATGGTGTTAGTACAAGAATGTGCTAAGTATGGCAACAATGCAAAAATATGCATTTAAAGAGGATATTTTTCTTAAAAAACCATGCATCATGGCTTTTAGTAAAACATCATAAAAATTTTGATATAATAAGCACAACATAGCTCATATACTTAACATAAGTATGGACACTATTCATAACATCACATAAAGCAACATTATTCGTTTAAAGATCATTTAGCATGTCATAACATTATCTAATCTTTTACCTTAAGTCTATAACTCCCAAGTAACCCTCTAGTAAAACTTGGTGCATTGTATGAATAGTGTCCCATTCAACCATCCACACTCAAGCATCACCTTAAGGTCACCATGGTGAACATTCACATAACCTTCATTTACTTAAACATAGGCGTTCATAGGAACATAGCATATCTTAACACACCTATTTCAAATATGAACCAACATGTTCCATGAACCACATATAAGACTCACTTCAAGACCACATGCAAGTCAACACTACCAATAACATCATAAGAGGCAATAGTCAACAATAGCATACTTGGACTTCATTTCATATATACATCACAATACCTTACTCATAATCCCAATCTAAGCATACTAGTGCAATGTACATGTGAAGTCCAATAACCTCACACATACTTAGTGAACTCATAATGATACCACAAGCATATCACAGTTTACTTCATACATAATCATGAAAAGAATAGTCAACTACATGCGTACCAAGTAATACCTTCATCATATAATCAACAAGACAAACATTATGCCTCTAAAGTAAGACCTCATCATATAGACATAACAATACTCATATTATGCATATTATCATGCAAGTAAGTTAATGACATAAAGTTGTGCATAAGAAACATATTCATATACATATACATATTGAACACCTTCCTAGAACTCCCTTCAAGAGCTACTTGTTCAATGCATAGGTAACGTCCCATACCCTCACCTACACTAAGAAACTTCCCTTAGGTTATTCTATTTAGGGTTCATTACATTACTTCTACTGTCCATTTTACTTTAGGGAAATCCTAGCCTTAACTCACAATAAGACCATGTAAGCCAAAAATAGAATCCAGTGTCATTCCCTCACACCAAACGAGGGTATCTTACCTGCCAAGGTAGGACATAAATATCATTCTACAATTTTAGGTGGATCCACTAGCTAGGTCCTATGGGGCAACATTGTTATGGAACCTTGGAGGTATATATAGAAACCCTCTTTATGCCGATTGGGCATTATATTTATCCACCTCGCGAGGAGTATGGTGAAAAAGCTTTCCCCATTGGGAAAGGGCACCCCACATAATCAAGTTCACTCGCTGGAAAGCTAACTTCCTTTTATTGAAAAGTTTTTATTAACTTTAATTCATAAAAATGGCTTTAGGAGGTTTAAATCCTCAAATGCTTAGATCATAGGTTATAGATGAGAATGTCCTTTCATCAACCAAAATCGTGTGAGAAAACCTTTCACATGGAAATAGCATATTCAGGAAATATCTAGTTTGGAGTACAATTCAGAATAACTTTCAAGAGACCCCCTCTTTACTAGATTATCATACATGGTTCATTATATGCATTCACATATGTGTATGTGTACTTATATGAGAAGACATTTCACATAAACACATTTAGATACTACACATATGCATACTTCATCATATCATATACTTTTATGTTCATAGCTTAATCATGCATTCATTTTCATGTACATAGAGTAATCACCCTAGGAACTATCCTATTAAGATACACATGTGCAATGTATAGGAAAAATCCCATACAATTTCCTACACTAGTACACCTATCAAGTTATCATAGTAAGGATACATTTTATGCTTCAAGGACATATACTTTACACGCATAGTAGTAGACATTAGTGCATATGAGAATGATCCTTTCATTAGACACATTGAACCTATACTACTTATAAGCATGCATAAGGTGTGTGTGCGCATTGGAAAGCATGATCAAATAATGGCTATAAACATCACATTGAGGCAGACACCCTCTTAAGACTACAATACATATTCATGCATAGACCACACAACACATTATAGCATAGGAGACAAGACATCTTCAAAATTGCATCCTAGACTCCTAACATTAGCTAAGATCACACATTCATATTGGGTACAAAGGTAGGGGGCAATTCATTATTAGAACTTCTTAATTGGCAGAACATAGACCAAACCTAAACCTAACAACTTTATTCAAACGTTGGGGAGACCCTTAGCACCTAGTACGTGATACTAGATTAAGAGACTAGGCATAGTACTTCACATTGTGATCATCATAACCACACTCATAGTTCACAAGCTTGACTTCAAGGTCATGATCAAAACATATAAGGTTTGGAAATAAACCAAACACCTCAACCATAAGTGGACCATACCACACAATGCCATACAAGGCCGATTCAACTATGAATTCTATAGAAAGTGGAAGAAGTAGGGTAATCTTACCAATTCACCAAACTTTGATCATCATTGATCAACTCTCATAATTCATGAACAATTCATATATAAGGCAGTGCCTAAAAGTACCATAACATAAACGAAATCATAATTCCATCAACATAGCATAAAGATCACATTATGTACACTTCATCATCAATTCTATAGAAGGTAGACGAATATAGGTCGAACTTACTAAACCTTCAAACCTTGATCCTCATTGATCAATTAACCAAAAATTCATTATCAATTGACTTAAAGGAATATAGAACTAAGAAATTCATTACAAACTAAACATAATTCGATCATCATCTAATCAAGATCAAAAGACCCACATCATATAATAATTTGAGAATTTGGGAGGATCATGGGTTCATCATGAAATTGGATTGAAATCCATCTTTAAAATAGTATATAATCATCAATGTATCATAAACATGCTTTTGAAATCAATTTGAGAAAGAACACATGGCTAGATTGAAAGATAACAATTTTGATCATGAAATCTTCTTTGAAATCCATTAAAGGAACTCCTTAGATGAATGGATAAATAAGGATGGAGGATCAACATACCTTATTTATTGAAGACCCATGAAAATTTGGAGACGAAACCATGAAAATCCATCCCCTACCTTGAACCTTGAGTTTTCCCTGAAATGGAGGTTTAAGAGAATTCGGAAGAGAAGATAGTTTTTGGGATTTTCATTTCTTATTGGGTGTTGGGGTTTTGGCTTGGGAAAAGGGTTAAATAAGTCCTAGAAACTCTTTATAACAGATTTCCAGTCACCCAAAATCCCCCCTCACTTATTTGGACTTTTAGACATCTCAAACTTAACTTTCATTTTTGAAATCTTCGCCAGGGAACAAGTCCTCGTCGCGGAGCTGTTCCCACATGATTTTTGGAAAATGAATTTCAGGAAGTAGAGTCCGCATTATGTCTGTGATGCAGAGCAAACTTTTGTCCTAAGGAGACCCTAGTCCGCGCCGCAGACCTATTTCATGCATGAACAACTCGCTGCTGCCTTGGGTAGCTTGTTGCCCTAAGGTTCGGTCCTCCTCAAAGACCCCTAGTGCAGTTCTTGGGGAGTCGTACCCAGACGTTTAGAACCTAAATAAACTCGTATACATGTTATGGTCATATCCTACAAATCCAAGCACCAAAAAACACATAAAACATACCAAGGCACACTAGAACTCACTAGCACGTCTTAAGGCTAACTTTCAAACGTCATCGGACGCTCTTGGACGTTTTACCTCCAAATCACTTCAAATAAAGTATGCATACTTTAAAATGTAACATTCCAGTTAATAGATGGATCTTTATCTAGAGTAACTTTGAGGATTGCTTATGTAACATTCCAGAAAATGTACATGTCTAGTGAAGAGCCTAGTAGGTTTTTAAGAATGCGTATTAGGGTACATAGGCATCCCAATGCCCAATATTAAGAAATATTGGGCATATTAGAGAATATTGACTTAAGGGCGTTAGACAATTTCTATGTATACACAAGTAAATTAAAATCTACGCCAATATCAAATGTTCCAATCCAAGATTGTTTAGGAATTATACCTGCAATGAATACCCTACGCTAAAATAACTATATTATTTACATATTCTTCATATTCACGCATTTGGTACTAGGCATCCAAGTGTCAAGCCTAGTACCATAGCACATAACTATTTAAAATGATCATGTAGATTAAGCAGTGCCGAAGGACATAGTGAGGATCCTTGGGACAACAAGTAAGCATTCCAAATGAACTTTCCGGAATAATTAGTTAGGAAAGTGCATGCAACACATGTGCAAGTTCACGTGCAACCGACCAAGGAAAAGCTAACCGATTCGGTTAGGGCAGTTGGGTACAGGAACGCGTCCGGTTCAGCCTACATGGGGCCAAGCTCCCTAACCGGTCCTAGACTCTAAATAACTGACCTAAATAACTAACTAACCTAGGAAAAACAAAAAATAACTAACTAATGGACCCGACAACCTAAGACCTAACCGGGTGACATTAATACAAGTAACTAACTAAGAAACATCCTAGTACCTAACCTAGGATGGTCCAAAGTGTTGGTTATGGTCCTAACAACTTAGGGGTACTTTAGTAATTACCCTAGGCTACTTAATAAATTAAATTAACAACTTAATTAATTAATTTAATTGGTGAAAACCGAAACCACTAAGCAATTTCCAGATTTCGGTTAAGTCAAGTGTTCTCCTATTTTAAGTCAATTTAGGAGGGGCGTTTGGTAATTAGCTAATTGGTCTAATTTAATTAAGTTATATAGTCTAAGTTGAATTAGTTAAAATTCAGTTCCTAAAGACTTAGAATCACGTTATTCACCATAAACCTTAAGACCGACCAGCATTGAGAAAACGTAAGAGACCCTAGGCGATTTCAAGCAAGTTCTTCAAGGTTTTCGTGTAATGTTCAAGGTGATCTTTGTAGATTTAATTCTACAGTAAGGTATGGGTTTTCTCTTCTGGATTTCTTTCTCCAAGAGGCTTTTCAAACGTTTTTAAGTCAAGAATATCAAAACTAGGGTTTTTCCCAATGAAATCGCATGTTCATCTCCCTAGTTCCCCGATTTCCGATTCTTGTAGTTTGTATGATGTAAATATCAAGCATATTGATTGTATGTGGTTCTAACTGATCATTATGTGTATGTTTTAGTGATTTATAATGTCGCATGAAACCTACATGTTAGATCCGCATACTTAGGGTGTTTTTTACATAAGATGATGAATGTTGTAACGCCTACTTGTGTTCGAGAAGATGAAATTGTTATAAGTTGTTTATTGAATTGTTTCATAGATTTTTTAAACGTTAAAAGTTGGCTTGTTTAACATGATAGATTACTATAATGTATTCATGAAGTAATTGAATTGGTTAGTGATAATATTATGACAAGTATCTAGTGAAATTGTTATTTATGCCAAAAATTGTCTAACAAAGCTATGTCTAAAATATTATCTCCTAAAATATGTGAAGTCATACCAATATCTACATCAATGAACTCATAACATAGGGTATGAAAATCAATTGGACAAGTCCCAACATACCCTATCCACACAAACTTGTGAACGTAATAGCATTGAATAAGTGGTTATAACTGTCATAAAAAATTGTACAAGACTATCAATTAACGTGAACAAGTTAAGGTGAGTAATGAAATAACTAAAAGATTAAGTTATGAATTTGACCTATTTCAGAGTGTTAAAATAAGTGAGACAAGTCTCAATTACACTTAATCGATTATGTCAAAGTTACTCACATAAGAGGATGCTAGAGTCCGTGAAACAAGTCTCACTCGCACCATGATGATAATGTAAGATTTAAGTCATATTCATCAAGTACAGAAAAGGGATGACCAGTCATCCATTGAGTTAACTATACCTCATACTAGAAGCAAGCTTCCATAATATTTCAGTCAACTCTAAAAGATATAAAGTAAGATAAATCTGAGCTTAGCACCGATAGACTAGCAATGAGCTTGTGCCAGCACATGTAAGCCTCATGAGACGAAATCACCACCCTGGTGGACTAGGGTCTCCAAAAGTCTCCTAGTCTTTGAACTATGTTGCTAGCATAGGGACTAGCTAGTGGAGAAATCCACCTAAGAATGCTAGGTAGTTTCGGTTTCACTTTGGCCGGTGCTACCACCTATTTTTGGTGACGGGGAGACTTTGGATTTCATGTTTAGCTCACATGATCTATGTCGGTTAAAGCTCAGGAAAGTATACAATTAACTTCAACCGTGAACCCCTCTTTTCAGTGTGAGGAAGACACTGACTTAGTTTCACCTTAGCCGGTGAACCCTCCTTTTTGGTGTGGGGTAGACACTGGACTTGGTTCACCTTAACCGGTGAACAACCCTTTTTTGGTGCGTGGGAGAGACTGGATTTCATGTTAGCTCGCATGATCTACTTCATTTAATGCTAAAAATTTCTTTAAAGAAGTAAGAAAGAACGAAAGTAGTATGTTCAAAGTGAACAACAGATCAAAGAAGAAGAAAAGTAAGTTTGTAGTGAACTAAGTAAGTATGATCTTAAGAATGTCAATCATCAATGTTTGATAAGAATGAAGTTTTAACAAGTTAGTGATTTATGCCAATATTGGTGTATGAACATATGCCCCCAAGATCTATATATATCTCAAATAATCAAATAATGAGCATAGCCAATAAAGATTGGCTTATAATTAAATTCATGCCCAATTTAATAAGAATGGATAATATAACATGTAAGTAAGTTAGCCAAATCATTTCCTTAGTCTTGTGAATTACTTATTCGATTCGTTGTAGGTATGGGTCTACAATGAATCATTGCACTTGTAAGTAAAACATAGGATCAAAGGAGATCATTGAACTACACAACAGAAAGAAGAAAAGACTGAAAAATAAACTAAGGCTAGGAATAGGAGCTCTCGGCCTAAGGGAGCGAATTTCTTAAGTTTTGTTTAAGTTGTTCAAAAATTATGTTCATGATTCCAAGGTCTTATGTTCATATAGAAAATTAGTTGTGTGCCTTAATTGCATGAGAACATGTGATATTGATAGCATGAATCATAAGTAACGATTTAAGAAAGTAAAGTGACTTAACTTTCCAGAAACAGCATGTTGCTTTAGGAAGAGCTTTCCTTGATCATGCATAGTCCTTGTGTGTTTATGTGCATACATCCATACTTAGTAGAAGTGTGTACTAACCCCATATATTATTAGTATTTTTATAGGCACAGGTCTGAGAGAAGATTGAAGATTCGACGAATAGGTTTTGATTAGCGATCTCCAGACTTTGGTAGGTCCTCTTGATTTCGAGGATGCTACATTCATTATTCTAGCTTAGTACATTAGACATAGCTAGTGGATATAGTCCCTAGTGTTTCATTTCAGAGATTTGTTCAAGCATTATAATAAGTCCGATTGGCAAACTATTATTATTATTATGATTTTCTATTTCGATTGTTTAATCTTTAATAGATGGTTGATTTAGTCTGAGCTCATTAGAATATCACTGTTATGTAGTATATATATGAAACATTCTAGAAAAATGTACATGTCTAGTAAAGAGCCTATTAGGTTTTAAGAATGCGTATTGGGGTACAAAGGCATCCCAATGCCCAATATTGAGAAATATTGGGCATATTATGGAATATTGGCTTAAGTGTGTTTGCCAGTTTCTATATATACACAAGTATGTATAATATAATCCAAGCTTGTTTAAGAAATGTACCTCCAATGAAGACCCTAAGCTAAAAATACACATATTGATTCTCAACTTAACACATCAAGTACTAGGCATCCAAGTGTCAAGCCTAGTACCATAGCACATAACAATTCAAAAAGATCATGTAGATTATCACTGCCCAAGGACATAGTGAGGATCCTTGGGACAATAAGTAAACAATCCAAATGAACCTTAAAGAATAGTTAGTTGGGAAAGTGCACGCAACACGTGTGCAAGCACATGTGCAAACACTCGTGCAACCGGCCAAGGGACCACTCTAACCGATTTGGTTAGAGTGGTTGGGGACAGGTGCGTATCCGAGTCCAGCCAGGTGGGGCCAAGCTCCCTAACCGGTCCTAGACCCTAACTAACTGACCTAACTAACTAACTAACCTAGGACCAACCAAAAATAACTAACTAAGGGACCCGACAACCTAAGACCTAATCGAGTGACACCAAACCGTGTAACTAATCAAGAGACAACCTAGTACCTAACCTAAGATGGTCCAAAGGGTTGGTTATGATCCTAAAAACTTACGGGTACTTTATTAATTAAGCTAGGTTAATTAATTAATTAATTTAGAAACTTAATTAATTAATTTAATTGGTCAAAACCTAAACCACTAAGCAATTTCTAGATTTCGGTTAAGTCAAGTGTTCTTCTAATTCTAGTCAATTTAGGAGAGGCATTCTGGTAATTAGTTAATTAAGTTATTTTAGTTTAGTTATATAGTCTAAGTTGAATTAGTTAACATTTAATTCTTAAAGACTTAGACTCATGTTATTCATCATAAACCCTTAGACCGAAAAGCATTGAGAAAACGTAAGAGAACCCTAGACGATAGCAAGCATTCTACAAAGTTTTGGTGCAAAGTGCAAGGTGATCTTCGTAGATGCAATTCTACAGTAAGGTATGCGTTTTATCTCCTGGAGTTCTTTCTCCAAGAGGCTTTTCAAACGTTTTGACTTAAAGAATATCAAAACTAGGGTTGTTCCCAACAAATCGCATGTTCATCTCCCTAGTTCTCCCGATTTCCAATTCTTGTAGTATCTAGAATGTAAATCTCGATGCATGTTGTTTGTATGTGGTTCTAACTGATCATTATGTGTATGTTTTAGTGAATTATATGTTGACTGAAACCTAGATGTAGATCCGCATACTTAGGGTGTTATTGACATGAACGTTAAATCTTGTTATGCCTACTTGTGTTCGAGAAGATAATTGTTATAAGTTGTTCATTGAATTATTTCATAGGCTAATCAAAGGTTAAAATTTGGCTTGTTAACATGTTAGATTACTATAACGTATTTATGAAGTAATGAAATTGGCTAGTGATAATATTATGACAAGCATATAGTGAAATTTTGATTTATACAAACAAATTGGCTAAAAAAACTATGTCCAATCATATTACTTCCAAATCATGTAAAGTCATACTAATATCTACATCAATGAACTCATAACATAGGGTATGTCAATATTGGGACAAGTCCCAACATAACCTATCCACACGAACTTGTGAACGTAATAGCATTGTATAAGTAGTTATAACTTTCATAAAGAATCGTACAAGACTATCGATTAACATTGAACAAGTTAAGGTTAGTAGTGAAATAACTAAAAGTTTAAGTTATTAAATTGACCTAATATAGAGCGTTAAAAGATGTGAGGCAAGTCTCAATTACACTTAATCGATTACGTCTAAGATACTCACATAAGAGGGTGCTAGAGTCCGTGAGACAAGTCTCACTCGCGCCATTATGATAATGTAAAGACTTAAGTTCATATTCATCAAGTAAAGAAAGGTATGACCAGTCATCCATAAAGTTAAGTAAACCTCATAACTAGAAGCAAGCTTCCATTATGTTTGAGTCAACTCTAAAATATAAGAAAGTAAAATAGATCTGAGCTTAGCACCGATAGACTAGCAATTAGCTTGTGCAAGCACATATAAGCCTCGTGAGATGAGATCACCACCCAGGTGGACCAGGGTCTTCGTATGTCTCCTAGTCTTTGAACTATGTTTTGCAGCACAGGGGTACTAGCCTAAGAAGGATAGCAGTAGGTTTAACTTTGTCCAGTGATTCCACCTCTTTTCGGTGTTGGGAAGACACCGGATTTTATGTTTTGCTCACATGATCTATGTCAGTTAAAGCTCGGGAAAGTATCCGGTTCACTATAGCCGTGAACCTCTCTTTTCGGTGTTGAGAAGACACTGACTTGGTTTCACTTTAGCCGGTGAACCCCCCTTTTCGGTGTGGGGTAGACACAAAACTTGGTTCACCTTAACTGGTGAACCTCCCACCCCTTTTCTTTGTGGAGGAGACACTGGATTTTATGTTAGCTCGCATGATCTACTTCCGTTAATGCTAAAGAATTCTTTAAGAGAGTAAGAAAGAATAAAGTAGCATGTTCAAAGTGAACAACAGAGCAAAGAATTAGAAATGTATGTTCATAGTGAACTAAGTAAAGCAAGAGCTTAAGAATGTCAATCATTAATGTTGATAACAATGAAGTTTTAACAAGTTAGTGGTCTATGCCAAGTAGATCATTGAACTACACAACAGAAAGAAGAAAAGACTGAAAAATAAACTAAGTCTGGAATTAGGAGCTCTCGGCCTAGGGGATCAAAATTATAAAGTTTCGTTTAAGTTGTTCTAAAATTAGGTTCATCATTCAAAGGTCTTATGTTCATATAGAAAATGATTTGTATGCCTTAATTGCAAGAGAATATGCCATATTCATAGCATGAATAATAAGTAACGATTTAAGAAAGTAAAGTGACTTAACTTTCCAGAAACGACATATTGCTTTAGGAAGAGCTTTCCTTGATCATGCATAGTCCTTATGTGTTTATGTGCATACACCCATACTTAGTACAAGTGTGTACTAACCCCATATATTATTACTTTTTTTATAGGCACAGGTTCGATAGAGGATTGAAGATTCGACGAAGCCGTTTGGATTAGCAATCTCCACACATTGGTATGTCCTCTTTAATTCGAGGATGCTACATTTATTATTCTAGCTTAGTACATTAGACATAGCTAGTGGAGATAGTCGCTAGCGTTTCATTTCAAACATTTGCTTAAGCGTTGTAATAAGGACGATTGGCAAACTATTATTATTATTATGATTATCCTTTTCGATTGTTTGATCTTTAATAGATGGTTATTTAGTTTGAGCTCATTAGAATATCACTCTTATGCAGTATATATATGAAGTCTATGTACACTTCAATATGTAATTAAATTTTTTAAATTTTCTGCAAATTTAACTGTATTATTGTGATGAAAGCTAAGAAGAGGCTTGTCTGCGACCTCTGAGAGGTTAACGACACCTGTTATATTCGGATTCCACAATACGGGTGTGACAAACTTGGTATCAGAGCATGAGGTTAAATTACCTAGGAACTAAGGCTCAACACAACCACGTTGCCTATTTTCTAACTTATGGTTGTGAAGTGCACCACAATCATGACTTAGAGACTTTGTGATGGTAAAATTTTTCCCTTCTTCTACTCTTTATCGTGTTGTCTAGAGCTTTGACATTTTTTTGTCATTCTAGTATCTAACTTCCTTCTTGTGTATACATGTAGAAAATGAACACAAGAAGAAACGCAAACAGAAGAGTCGAAGAAGAAGCTGCTGGAGGCAACCAAGCTCCTCCTCAAGTCCCAGATGCTGAAGCACAAGTGCCTATCAAACCAGTTGCAATGACGGATGAAGAAGTGAGGGCGACACTGCTTCAGATGGCCCAAGCCATCATTGTGCAGGCACAGGCCATCACGGCCCAAGCCACTAGAGAGGGTGCTCCGAGCGAGAACCCGCATGATAGCACCATGGCTAGTAGGTTGAGGGATTTTACCAGAATGAATCCTCCAGTCTACTATGGGTCTAAAATTAATGAAGATCCCCAAGAGTTTGTGGATGAGGTTCACAAGATTCTCTGTGCTATGGGTATTAATGAAGAGAAAAAGGCTGAGTTGGCTGCCTACCAACTCAATGATATGGCTCAGGTGTGGCACAGGATGTGCGGAGATGGTCGAGCACCAGGTGAAGTCCCCGTCACTTGGGACGTTCTGAAGACTGCATTCCTAGAGAGGTTATTTCCCAGAGAACATAGAGAGACTAAGGTTGAGGAATTCATCAACTTACGACAGGGAGGTATGTTAGTCAGGGAATACTCCTTGAAGTTTGTTATGCTTTCCAAATATGCTTCTTCTCTTGTGTCCAATAGCAGGGATGAGATGAGCAGGTTTGTGACTGGTATGTCGGAGGATTTAGAAGAGGAATGTCGGGTAGCAATGTTGCGTGATAACATGGACATTGGTAGATTTATGTTCCATGCACAACAGGTTGAGGAGAGTCGTCGGAAAAAGAGAAGCCGAGAGAGCAAGAAATCTAGGCCCTCGGATTAGTCCAATTCAAGAAATGGTAAGAATTCGTTTGGAGTTCGGGATAGGCCCTAGTTCAAGGAGGGGCATAAACACTCAGGTAATCCTACTCCTTCAAATAACACTAATGCCAAGAAGGGCAATGATAAAAATGGCCAGCGTGATCGAAAGACGTGTGTTAAGTGTGGCCGTGTGCATGGAGGTGAGTGTATGGTAAGTTTTAATAGATGCTATGGGTGCGGTAAGAGTGCACACGTGGTTAGGGACTGCCCAAATGCAAAGAATCAGGACAAGGCATATAATCAACCTCGGTCTAATCTCACTTCTGTAGCCGAACCTTTGAAGAAAAACCGGTTCTACGTGTTGAAAGAAAGAGAGGAGCAAGAGAAGTCCGCGGATTTGGTTACTGGTAACTTGCTTGTCTTTTCTTTTCCTTTTTATGCATTATTAGATCCAGTATCTACCATGTCTGTTTTTACTCCTTTAGTAGCTAGTAAATTTTACTTGCTTCCTGAGATTTTGCATGAACCATTTCTAGTTAGTACTCCCATAGAAGACAGTGTTAGGGCCGAAAGAGTTTCTAGAGATTATCCAATAATTGTTCTCAATAAAGTTACTCATTCTGATCTAATAGAATTAACCATGCTTGATTTTGATATAATTTTTGGTATGGATTGGCTTCATAAATGTTATGCTACCATAGACTGTCAAAAAAAGGTAGTAAGTTTTCAGTTTCCAAATGAGTTAGAGTTAAAATGGGAAGGGCGTGGTTCAAATCCAACAGACCAAATAGTTTCCAATCTTAAAGACAATAATATGTTATCTAAGGTATACTTATCCAACTTAGTTAGAGTCAAAGACTTAGAACAAGAAGTCCCTTCCATAGACTCTGTGTCCGTAGTAAATGAGTTTCAAGATGTCTTTTCGGAGGATTAACTAGGGATCCCTCCAGAATGTGAAATTGATTTCGGTTTTGACTTAGATCCCAACACCAAATAAATTTCCATTCCCCCATATAGGATGACACCAACCAAACTCAATGAGTTGAAGTTGCAGTTAAAAGATTTACTTGATAAGGGCTTCATCCAGCCGAGCATATCCCCATGGGGCGCTCCAGTGTTGTTTGTTAAGAAAAAGGATGGAACTCTTAGAATGTGTATCGATTATCGGTAACTCAACAAAGTCACTATAAAGAACAAATATCATCTTCCCAGAATCCATGATCTTTTTGATCAACTTCAAGGTTCAAGTTTCTTTTCCGAAATAGATCTTCGGTCGGGTTATCATCAACTTAGGGTAAGACAAGAGGACGTTCCTAAGACTGCCTTCCGTACTAGGTATGGCCATTACGAGTTTCTTGTCATGTCATTTAATATCACTAACGCACCAGCCACGTTTATGGACCTTATGAATAGAGTCTTTCTTGAATATCTTGATTCTTCCGTCATAGTATTCATAGATGACATCCTCATATACTATAAAAATAGAGAAGAGCATGAACAGCATTTGAGAATGACATTGCAAGTACTCAGGGAACATCATTTGTATGCGAAGTTTAGCAAATGTGAGTTTTGGTTGAGATCACTGACCTTCCTTGGTCATGTTGTTACCGATTAGGGTGTTGAGGTTGATCCGAAAAAGATTGAGGCGGGAAAGAATTTGACGAGACCCCTTACTCCTACCGCTATTCAAAGTTTCTTGGGTTTGGCTAATTATTATCGCAGGTTTGTGGAGGGATTTTCCGCAATTGCTGCTCCACTGACCGCTTTAACAAAGAAGAAGGCGAAGTTTGAGTGGTCTGAAAAGTGTGAAAAGAAAGACTGACTCACTTCCGCCCCAGTTCTCACATTGCCGAGTAGTGGTGAAGGGTACGTGGTGTATTGTGATGCTTCCCGAGTAGGTTTGGGATGTGTGCTTATGCAAGATGGTAAGGTGATTGCATATACATCAAGACGATTGAAAATCCACAAGAAGAATTACCCTAGTCATGATCTTGAATTAGCCGCTGTGGTGTTTGCGTTGAAGCTTTGGAGACATTACTAATATGGTGTACATGTTGATATTTACTGACCATAAAAGTATTTTACATGTTTTTACACAAAGAGAATTAAATCTTCGTCAGAGAAGATGGCTAGAGTTACTAAAGGATTATGACATGAGTGTCCACTATCATCCGGGTAAGGACAACATAATGGCCGATGCGTTAAGCCGATTGAGCATGGGTAGCGTGTCTCATAATGAGGATGAGAAGAAAGAGTTGGTTAAAGAAGTACACCGATTGGCTAGTCTAGGTGTACGGTTGGTAGATGCACCAAATGGGGTTGTTACGGTCCACTCAAGTTCCAAATCCTCATTCGTTGTAGATGTTAAAGCCAAGAAACATCTCAACCCAGTACTCATGGAGTTGAAAGATTAAGTGTTGGGTAAGATGAATGAATCGTTCTCCCTAGGGGGGATGGTGTGCTTAGTTACCAAGGAAGATTGTGCATACCAAATATTGATGAATTGAGGCCTAATATTATTGCATAGGCTCATGAATCTAAGTATTCCATTCATCTAAGTTCCACAAAGATGTATCATGATCTGAAGGAAATTTATTGGTAGGAAGGTATGAAGCGAGAAATCTCTAAGTCTGTGGAAGAATGTCCCAATTGACAACAGGTTAAGGCCGAACACTTTAAGCCTGGGGTCTTACTCAATCAATTAAGATTCTAACGTGGAAGTGGGAGGCTATTAATATGGACTTCGTGGTTGGTCAGCTGAGGACCAGAAAATTGCATGATTCCATTTGGGTCATTATTGATAGAATGACTAAGTCTGCTCACTTCATTTCTGTGAAGTCTACTTAACTAGATGAACACTATACCAAGCTATACATTGATGAGATAATGAGGTGGCATAGGAATCCTTTATCTATTATTTCGGATAGGGGAGCCCAATTCATTTCTCATTTTTGGAGATCTTTTCAAAAGAGTTTGGGTACGCAAGTAAAGCTCAGCACTGCTTTTCACCCTCAAACGTATGGGCAAGCAGAACATACCATTCAGACCCTTGACGACATGTTGAGAGCGTGTGTTATTGACTTGAAGGGTAGTTGGGATGATCACTTGCCACTAATTGAGTTCTCTTATAATAATAACTACCATTCCAGTATTGGGATGGCACCTTTTGAAGCACTGTATGGTAGGATATGTAGGTCCCCGGTTGGATGGTTTGAAGTGGGAGAAACTGCCATCCTTGGCCCCGAGATCATACATGAGGCTTTGGAAAAGGTGAGAATGATTAGGGATAGGTTGGCTACTGCTTAGAGTCGTCAAAAATCATATGTTGATAACCGAAAGAGAGCTCTTGAATACGAAGTAAGTGATCAAGTATATCTAAAGATCTCACCCATGAAAGGGGTGATGAGGTTTGGTAAGAAAGGGAAGTTGAGTCCGAGGTATATAGGTCCTTATGAGATCTTACAACGAGTAGGAAATGTTGCTTACGAATTAAAGTTACCGAATGACTTGGCTTCTGTTCATCCAGTGTTTCACGTTCGATGCTTAAGAAGTGTCTAGGCGATCCCACGTCCATTCTACCCGTTGAGGGGTTCGGAGTTGATGAGAACCTTTCTTATGAAGAGGTTCCCATTGCAATTTTAGATCGTCAAGTGAAGCGACTGAAGAACAAGGAGGTTCTTACGGTGAAGGTGTTATGGAGGAACCACCTTGTTGAGGGAGCAACATGGGAGGCCTAGGCCGATATGAGATCCCGTTACCCTCACTTGTTCAGTTGTTGAGGTTAGATATAGTCTTCCTAAGTCTATGTTTGTTTATAAAGCTCTAAATTTTAGTGCATTATGTGGTTTTTGGTGTCTTAAGTCCATAACTGTGTGTTTTATACTTGCACTATATGAGTTATTATGAAGTCATGCTTGCTTTCATGTTGCTGTGTCTATATAGCATTTACGTGATTTATGTGTTGCATGAGTGTGATGTGCATTAAGTTAAAGTAAGATTGAGAAGACAGTTCCTCAATCTCTGATATGAAGCTACATATAAGCTTAGAGTAATGTGCATCATCCAGAGTAAGTTGTGAATAAGATATTCACAAAGAGTAAAGTTTCAAGTATGTTAGTGTGTTTTTCGAAAATACCCTCTTTGATTTAAAATGATGTGTAGTGTCATTCGGGCATGAATGTTCCTAAGGGGGGGGTTAATGTAACATTCCAGAAAAATGTACATGTCTAGTAACGAGCCTATTAGGTTTTAAGAATGTGTATTGGGGTACATAGGCATCCCAATGCCCAATATTGAGAAATATTAGGCATATTATAGAATATTGCCTTAAGGGTGTTAGCCAATTTCTATGTATACACAAGTATGTATAATATAATCTAAGCTTAATTAAGAAATGTACCCGCAATGAAGACCCTAAGCTAAAAATACACATATTGATTCTCAACTTAACACATCAAGTACTAGGCATCCAAGTGTCAAGCCTAGTACCAAAGCACATATCCATTTAAAATGATAATGTAGATTAAGCAGTGCCCAAGGACATAGTGAGGATCCTTGGGACAATAAATAAACATTCCAAATGAACCTTCCAGAAAAGTTAGTTTGGAAAGTGCACGCAACACATGTGCAAGAACATGTGCAAACAAACGTTCAACCTGCCAAGGGACCACTCTAACCGATTCAGTTAGAGTAGTTGGGGACAGACGCGCGTCCTGGTCCAGCCAGGTGGGGCCAAGATCGCTAACCGGTCCTAGACCCTAACTAACTGACCTAACTAACTAACTAACCTAGGACCAACTAAAAATAACTAACTAAGGGACCCGACAACCTAAGACCTAGTTGGGTGACACCAAACCGTGTAACTAACCAAGAGACAACCTTGTACCTAACCTAGGATGGTCCAAAGGGTTGGTTATTATCCTAACAACTTAGGGGTTCTTTAGTAATTACCCTAGGTTACTTAATAAAATAATTTAGAAACTTAATTAATTAATTTAACTGGACAAAACCAAAACCACTAAGCAATTTCCAGATTTTGGTTAAATCAAGTGTTCTTCTAATTCTACTCAATTTAGGAGGGGCGTTTTGGTAATTAGCTAATTAAGTTATTTTAGTTAAGTTATAGTCTAAGTTGAATTCGTTAACATTCAGTTCTTAAAGACTTAGACTCACGTTATTCATCATAAACCCTAAGACCAAAAAGCATTGAGAAATCTAAGAGAACCCTAGACGATAGCAAGCATTCTTCAAAGTTTTCGTGCAAAGTGAAAGGTGATCTTCGTAGATTCAATTCTACAGTAACGTATGGGTTTTCTCTCCGGGTGTTCTTTCTCCAAGAGGCTTTTCAAATGTTTTGACTTCAAGAATATTGAAACTAGGGTTGTTCCCAACAAATCGCATGTTCATCTCCCTAGTTCTCCCGATTTCCGATTCTTGTAGTATCTAGAATGTAAATCTCGATGCATGTTGTTTGTATGTGGTGCTAACTGATCATTATGTGTATGTTTAGTGAATTATATGTCGAATGAAACCTACATGTTAGATCCGCATACTTAGGGTGTTATTGACATGAACCTTAAATGTTGTTATGCCTACTTGTGTTCGAGACGATAATTGTTATAAATTGTTCATTGAATTGTTTCATTGGCTAATCAAAGGTTAAAATTTGGCTTGTTAACATGTTAGATTACTATAACGTATTTATGAAGTAATGAAATTGGCTAGTGATAATATTATGACAAGTATATAGTGAAATTGTGATTTATGCAAACAAATTGGCTAAAAAAACTATGTCCAATCATATTACTTCCAAATCATGTAAAGTCATACTAATCTCTACATCAATGAACTCATAACATAGGGTATGTCAATCAATGGGACAAGTCCCAACATACCCTATACACACAAACTTGTGAACGTAATAGCATTGTATAAGTAGTTATAACTTTCATAAAGAATCGTACAACACTATCAATTAATGTTGAATAAGTTAAGGTGAGTAATTAAATAACTAAAAGTTTAAGTTATTAAATTGACCTAATATAGAGTGTTAAAAGATGTGAGACAAGTCTCAATTACACTTAATCAATTACGTCAAAGATACTCACATAAGAGGGTGCTATAGTCCGTGAGACAGGTCTCACTTGCGCCATGATGATAATGTAAAGACTTAAGTTCATATTCATCAAGTAAAGAAAGGGATGACCAGTCATCCATAGAGTTAAATAAACCTCATAACTAGAAGCAAGCTTCCATAATTTTTTAGTCAACTCTAAAAGATAATAAAGTAAAATAGATCTGAGCTTAGCACCGATAGACTAGTAATGAGCTTGTGACAACATATGTAAGCCTCATGATATGAGGACCAGAGTCTCCGTACGTGTCCTAGTCTTCGAACTATGTTTGTCAGCATAGGGGTACTATCCTAAGAAGTCTAGCAGTAGGTTTCACTTTAGCAGGTGATTCAACCTCTTTTCGGTGAAGGGAAGACACCAAATTTCATGCTTCGATCACATGATCTATGGTGGTTAAAGATCAGGAAAGTATCTTGTTAACTATAGCCGTGAACCCCTCTTTTCGATGTGGGGAAGACACTAACTTGGTTTCACTTTAGCCGGTGAACCCCCCTTTTCAGTGTGGGGTATACACAGAACTTGGTTCACCTTAACAGGTGAACCACCCCGTTTCGGTGTGGGGGAGACACTGGATTTCATGTTAGCTCGCATGTTCTACTTCCGTTAATGCTAAAGAATTCTTTAAGATAGTAAGAAAGAATAAAGTAGCATGTTCAAAGTGAATAACAGAGCAAAGAAGTAGAAACGTAAGTTTATAGTGAACTAAGTAAAGCAAGAGCATAAGAATGTCAATCATTAATGTTGATAACAATGAAGTTTTAACAAGTTAGTGGTCTATGTCAATATATGAATATATGCCTCAAAAATTTATATATTACGTTAACAACCAAGTAATAGTCATAGCCAATAAAGATTGGCTTATAAATATATTCATCCCCATTTAACAAGAATAAAGAATTCTAACTTGTAAGTAATGTAGACAAATTATTTCCTTAGTCTTGTGAATTACTTACTCGATTCATTATAGGTATGGGACTACAATGAATCATTGCACTTGTAAGTAAGACATAGGATCAATGAGATTATTAAACTACACAACAGAAAGAAGAAAAGATTGATAAATAAACCAGAAAGAAGATAAGATTGATAAATAAACTAAGTCTGGAATTAGGAACTCTCGGCCTAGGCGAGCAAAATTATAATGTTTTGTTTAAGTTGTTCTAAAATTATGTTCATGATTCCAAAGTCTTATGTTCATATATAAAATGAGTTGTGTGCCTTAATTGCATAAGAACATGTCATATTCATAGCATGAATAACAAGTAACGATTAAGAAAGTAAAGTGACTTAACTTTCTAGAAACGGCATATTGCTTTAGGAAGAGCTTTCCTTGATCATGCATAGTCCTTATGTGTTTATGTGCATACACCCATACATAGTACAAGTGTGTACTAACCCCATATATTATTACTATTTCATAGGCGCAAGTTCGAGAGAAGATTGAAGATTCGACGAAGAAGTTTGGATTAGTGATCTCCAGACTTTGGTAGGTCCTCTTGAATTAGAGGATGCTAATTTTATTATTCTAGCTTAGTATATTAGACATAGCTAGTGGAGATAGTCCCTAGCGTTTCATTTCAAACATTTGTTCAAGCGTTGTAATAAGGCCGATTGGCAAACAATTATTATTATTATGATTATCTATTTCAATTGTTTGATCTTTAATAGATGGTTGTTTAGTAAGAGCACATTAGAATATTACTCTTATGCAGTATATCTATGAAGTCTATGTACACTTCAATAAGTAATTAAAAAGTTTTAAATTTTCCGCAAATTTAACTGTATGATTGTGATGAAAGCTAAGAAGAGGCTTGTCTGCGACCTCTGAGAGATTAACGACGCCGATTATATTTGGATTCCAGAATCCGGGTGTGACAATATATGAAGTCTATGTACACTTCAATAATAAATTAAAAAGTTTTAAATTTTCTGCAAAATTTAACTGTATGATTGTGATGAAAGCTAAGAAGAGGCTTGTCTGCGACCTCTGAGAGGTTAACGACGCCGGTTGCATTCGAATTCCAGAATCTGGGTGTGACAAACTTGGTATCAGAGCATGAGATAAATTACCTAGAACTAAGGCTCAACACCACCACGTTGCAAAGTTTCTAACTTATGGTTGTGAAGTGCACCACAATCATGAGTTAGAGACTTTGTGATGTTAGGAATTTTTCCTTCTTCTACTCTTTATCGTGATGTCTAGAGCTTTGCCATTTTGTGTCATTCTATTATCTAACTTCCTTCTTGTGTGTACGTGTAGAAAATGAAAACAAGGATAAACCCTGGCAGAAGAGTTGAAAAAGCAACTGCTGGAGGCAACCAAGCTCCTCCTCAAGCCCCAGCTGCTGAAGTACAAGTGCCTGTCAACCCAGTTGCGATGAAGGATGGAGAAGTGAGGGCGGCACTGCTTCAGATGGCCAAAGCCATCACTGTGCAGGCACAGTCCTTCACGGCCCAAGCCACTAGAGAGGGCTCCTAGGGAGAACCCGCATGCTAGAACCATGGCTAGTAGGTTGAGGGATTTTACCAGAATGAATCCTCCAGTCTACTACGGGTACAAGACCAATGAGGATTCCCAAGAGTTTGTGGATGATGTTCATAAGATTCTCTGCGCTATGGGTATTAGTGAAGAGAAAAAGGCTGAGTTGGCTTCCTACCAACTCAATGATATGGCTCAGGTGTGGCACAGGATGTGCGGAGATGGTCGAGCACCAGGTGAAGTCCCTGTCACTTGGGACGTTCTCAAGACTGCATTCCTAGAGAGGTTATTTCCTAGAGAACATAGAGAGGCTAAGGTTGAGGAATTCATCAACTTACGACAGAGAGGTATGTTAGTCAGGGAATACTCATTGAAGTTTGTTATGCTTTCCAAATATGCTTCTTCTCTGGTGTCCAGTAGCAGGGATAAGATGAGCAGGTTTGTAACTGGTGTATCAGAGGATTTAGATGAGGAGTGTCGGGTAGACATGTTGCATGATAATATGTACCTTGGTAGGTTGATGGTGCATGCACAACAGGTTGAGGAGAGTCTTCGGAGGAAGAGAAGCCAAGAGTGCAAGAAATCTAGTCCCTCGGATCAGTCCGCTTCGAGCAATGGTAAGAATTCGTTTGGAGTCTGGGATAGGCCGAAGTTCAAGAAGGGGCACAAGCACTCAGGTAATCCTACTCCTTCGAAGAACACAATGCCAAGAAGGTCAACGATAAAAATGGCCAGCGTGACCGAAAGATGTGTGGTAAGTGTGGCCGTGTGCATTGAGGTGATTGCATGGTAGGTTTTAATGTAGGCTATGGGTGCGGTAAGAGTGGGCACATGATTAGGGACTGCCCAAATGCAAAGAATCAGGCCAAGGCAGATAGTCAGCCTCGTCCTAATCCTACTACTTCAGCCGAACCTCCCAAGAGAAACCGGTTCTATGCGTTGAAAGGAAGAGAGGAGCAAGAGAAGTCCGCGAATGTGGTTACTGGTAACTTTCTTGTATTTTCTTTTCATGTTTATGCATTATTAGATCTAGGATCTACCTTGTCTTTTGTTACTCCTTTAGTGGCTAGTAAATTTGACTTGCTTCCTGAGATTTTCCATGAACCATTTCTAGTTAGTACTCCCATAGGAGACAGTGTTAGGGCAGAAAGAGTATATAGAGATTGCCCAATAACTGTTCTCAATAAACTTATTCATGCTGATCTAATAGAATTAACCATGCTTGATTTTGACATAATTTTGGGTATGGATTGGCTTCATAAATGCTATGCTACCATAGACTGTCGAAGCAGGGTAGTAAGTTTTCAGTTTCCAAATGAGTTAGAGTTAAAATCGGAAGGGCGTGGTTCAAATCCAACAGTCCAAATAGTTTCCGATCTTAAAGCAAATAAGATGTTATCTAAGGGTTACTTATGCCACTTAGTTAGAGTCAATGACTTAGAACAAGAATTCTCTTCCATAGACTATGTGTCCATAGTAAACGAGTTTCAAGATTACTTTCTGGAGGATTTACCAGGAATTCCTCCTGAACGTGAAATTGATTTCGTTGTTGACTTAGATCCCAACACCAAACTAATTTCCTTTCCGCCTTATAGAATGGCTCTAGTAGAACTCAAAGAGTTGAAGTTGCAGTTAAAATATTTACTTTATAAGGGCTTCATCCAGCCGAGGATATCCCCATGGGGAGATCCAGTGTTGTTCGTTAAGAAAAAAGGATGGAACTCTTAGAATGTGTATCGACTATCGGCAACTCAACAAAGTCACTATAAAAAACCAAAAATCCTCTTCCCAGAATCGATGATCTATTTGATCAACTTAGAGGTTCAAGTTTCTTTTCTAAAATAGATCTTCATTTGGTTTATCACCAACTTAGGGTAAGACAAGAGGACCTTCCTAATACTGCCTTCCGTACTAGGCATGGTCATTATGAGTTTCTTGTCATGTCATTTGGTCTCACTAACGCACCAGCCGCGTTTATGGACCTCATGAATAGAGTTTCCTGTGAATATCTTGATTCTTTTGTCATAGTATTCATAGATGACATACTCATATACTCTATGTCCAGAGAAGAGCATGAACAACATTTGAGAATGACATTGCAAGTACTTAGAGAACATTAGTTGTATGCGAAATTTAGCAAATGTGAGTTTTGGTTGAGATCAGTGACCTTGCTTGGTCATGTTGTGACCTATCAGAGTAGAGAGGTCGATCCGAAAAAGATTGAGGTGGTAAAGAATTAGGTGAGACCCCTCACTCCCACCGATATTCAAAGTTTCTTGGGTTTGTCTAGTTATTCTCGCAGGTTTGTGGAGGAATTTTCCGCAATTTCTGCTCCATTAACTGCTTTAATAAAGAATAAGGCGAATTTTGAGTGGTCTGAAAAGTGTGTAAAGAGTTTTCAAGAGCTCAAAGACCGACTCACTTCGGCCCAAGTCCTAACGTTGCCGAGAAGTGGTGAAGGGTACGTGGTGTATTGTGTTGCTTCCCGACTAGGTTTGGGATGTGTTTTTATGCAATATGGTAAGGTGATTGCATATGCATGAAGACAATTGAAAATCCACGAGAAGAATTACCCTACGCATGATCTTGAGTTAGTTGTTGTGGTCTTTGCATTAAAACTTTGGAGACATTACTTATATGGTGTACATGTTGATGTATTTACTGACCATAAAAGTCTTCAGTATGTTTTTATGCAGAGAGAATTAAATCTTCATCAGAGAAGATGGCTAGAGTTACTAAAGGATTATGACATGAGTGTCCACTATCACCCAGGTAAGGCCAATGTAGTGGCTGATGCCTTAAGCTGATTGAGCATGGGCAGCGTGTCTCATATCGATGATGAGAAGAAAGAGTTGGTGAAAGAGGTACACCGATTGGCTAGGTTAGGTTTACTGCTGATTGACACACCAAATGGGGGTGTTACGGTCCACTCAAGTTCCAAATTCTCATTTGTTGTAGAAGTTAGACCCAAGAAGCATCTCGAACTATAACTCATGGATTTGAAATATTCAGTGTTGAGTAAGATGAATGAATCATTCTCCCTAGGGTGGATGGTGTGCTTAGGTACCAAGGAAGATTTGCGTACCAAATATTGATGATTTGAGGCCTAATATTATCGCAGAGGCTCATGGCTCTAGGTATTCCATTCATCCAAGTTCCACCAAGATGTATCATGATCTGAAGGAAATTTATTGGTGGGAATGTATGAAGCGAGATATCTCTAAGTTTGTGGAAGAATGTCCCAATTTCCAACAGGTTAAGGCCGAAGACCTTAATCCCGGAGGTCTTACTCAATCGATTGAGATTCCAGCATGGAAGTGGGAGGCTATTAATATGGATTTTGTGGTTGGTCTGCCCAGAACCCGAAGACTGCATGATTCTATTTGGGTCATTCTTGATTGGATGACTAAGTCTACTCACTTCATTCCGGAGAAGTCTACTTACCGAGCTGAGGACTATGCCAAGCTCTATATTGATGAGATCGTGAGGTGGCATTGGATTCCTTTATCTATCATTTCGGATAGGAGAGCCCAATTCACTTCTCATTTTTGGAGATCTTTCAAAAAGAGTTTGGGTACGCAAGTAAAACTCAGCACTACCTTTCACCCTCAAACGGATGGGCAAGCACAGCGTACCATTCAGACCCTTGAAGACATGTTGAGAGAGTGTGTTATTGACTTGAAGGGGAGTTGGGATGATCACTTGCCACTAATTGAGTTCTCTTATAATAATAGCTACCATTCCAGTATTGGGATGGCACCCTTTGATGCACTGTATGGTAGGAGATGTAGGTCTCCAGTTGGATGGTTTGAAGTGGGAGAAACTGCCATCCTTGGCCCCGAGATCATACATGAGGCTTTGGAAAATGTGAATGATTAGGGATAGATTGTCTACTGCTTACGGTCATCAAAAATCATATGTTGATAACCGAAAGCGAGCTCTTGAATTTGAAGTAGGTGATCAAGTCTACCTAAATATATTAACCATGAAATGGGTGATGAGGTTTGGTAAGAAAGGGAAGTTGAGTCCGAGGTATATAGGTCCTTATGAGATCTTAGAGCGAGTAGGAAATGTTGCTTACGCACTGAAATTACCGAATGACTTGGCTTCTGTTCATCCAGTGTTTCACATTTCGATGCTTAAGAAGTGTCTAGGAGATCCAGTGTCCATTCTACCTGTCGAGAGGTTAGGAGTCGATGAGAATCTTTCTTATGAAGAGGTTCCCCTTGCAATTTTAGATCATCAAGGGAAGATACCGAGGAACAAGGAAGTTCCCACCGTGAAGGTGTTATGGAGGAACCACCTTGTTGAAGGAGCAACATGGGAGGCCGAGGCCGATATGAGATCCCGTTACCCTCACTTATTCAGTTCTTGAGGTTAGATATACTCTTCCTAAGTCCGATTTCGTTAATGAGACTCTAAATTTTAGTGCATTAGGCGGTTTTGGTGTTCTAAGTCCATAACTGTTTGTTTTATACTTGCACTATATGAGTTAATATGAGTTCATGTTTGCATTCATGTTGCTGTTTTTGTATAGCGTGTGCGTGATTTATGTGTTGCATGAGTGTGATGTGCATTAAGTTAAAGTAAGATTTAGAAGGAAGTTCCTCAATCTCAGATATGAATCTTCAGGTAAGCTTTGAGTAATATGCATCATCCAGAGTAAGTTGTGAATCAGATATTCACAAGGAGTGAAGTTTCAAATAAGTTAATGTGTTTTTCGAAAATACCCTCTTTAGATTCAAATGATGTGTAGTGTCATTCGGGGACGAATGTTCCTAAGGGGGGGATAATGTAACATTCCAGAAAATGTACATGTCTAGTGAAGAGCCCAGTAGGTTTTTAAGAATGCGTATTGGGGTACATAGGCATCCCAATGCCCAATATTGAGAAATATTGGGCATATTAGAGAACATTGGCTTTAGGGTATTAGCCAATTTCTATGTATACACAAGTAAATTAAAACATACATCAATATCAAATGTTCCAATCCAAACTTTTTTAGGAATTTTACCTGCAATGAAGACCCTAAGCTAAAATAACTATATTTTTCACATATTCTTCATATTCACGCATTAGGTACTAGGCATCCAAGTGTCAAGCCTATTACCATAGCACATAACCATTGAAAATGATCATGTAGATTAAGCAGTGCCCAAGGACATAGTGAGGATCCTTGGGACAATAAGTAAGCATTCCAACTGAACCTTCCAGAATAATTAGTTAGGAAAGTGCACGCAACACATGTGCAAGCACACGTGCAACTGGCCAAGGACAAGCTAACCAATTCGGTTAGGGCGGTTGGGGTCATGCGCGCGTCCGGGTCATCCCACGTGGGTCCAAGCTCCCTAACTGGTCCTAGACTCTAACTAACTTACCTAACTAACTAACTAACCTAGGACAAACCAAAAATAACTAACTAATGGACGCGACAACATAAGACCTAACCGGGTGACATTAAGACAAGTAACTACCTAAGAAACATCCTAGTACCTAACCTAGGATGGTCCAAAGGGTTGGTTATGGTCCTAACAACTTAGGGGTACTTTAGTAATTACCCTAGGCTACATAATTAACTAAATTAAAAACTTAATTAATTAATTTAATTTGTCAAAACCGAAACCACTAAGCAATTTCCAGATTTTGGTTACGTCAAGTGTTCTCTTATTTTTAGTCAATTTAGGAGGGGCGTTTTGGTAATTAGCTAATTGGTCTAATTTAATTAAGTTATATAGACTAAGTTGAATTAGTTAATATTCAGTTCCTAAAGTCTTAGACTCACGTTATTCGTCATAAACCCTATAACCGAAAAGCATTGAGAAAACGTAAGAGACCCTAGGCGATTTCAAGCAAGTTCTTCAAGGTTTTCGTGCAAAGTGCAAGGTGATCTTCGTAGATTTAATTATACAGTAAGGTATGGGTTTTCTCTCCTGGATTCCTTTCTCCAAGAGGCTTTTCAAACGTTTTGAAGTCAAGAATATCGAAACTAGGGCTGTTCCAAATGGAATCGCATGTTCATCTCCCTAGTTCTCCCGATTTTCGATTCTTGTAGTTTGTATGATGTAAATCTCGAGCATGTTGATTGTATGTGCTGCTAACTAATCATTATGTTTATGTTTTATTCATTTATAATGTCGAATGAAACCTACATGTTAGATCCGCATACTTAAGGTGTTATTTACATGAGATGATGAATGTTGTAATGCCTACTTGTGTTCGAGAAGATGAAATTGTTATAAGTTGTTCATTTAATTGTTTCATCGATTAAACAAAGGTTAAAAGTTGTCTTGTTTAACATGATAGATTACTATAATGTATTCATGAAGTAATTGAATTGGTTAGTGATAATATTATGACAAGTATCTAGTGAAATTGTGATTTATGCCAACAAATTAGCTAACAAAGATATGTCTAAAATATTATCTCCCAAAATATGTGAAGTCATACAAATCTCTACATCATGAACTCATAACATAGGGTATGCCAATCAATTGGACAGGTCCCAACATACCCTATCCACACGAACTTGTGAACGTAATAGCATTGAATAAGTGGTTATAACTTTCATAAAGAATTGTACAAGACTATCAATTAACGTGAACAAGTTAAGGTGAGTAATGAAATAACTAAAAGCTTAAGTTCTGAAGTTGACCTAATTTAGAGTGTTAAAAGAAGTGAGACAAGTCTCAATTACACTTAATCGATCTTGTCAAAGATACTCACATAAGAGGGTGCTAGAGTCCGTGAGACAAGTCTCACTCGCACAATGATGATAATGTAATATTTAAGTAATATTCATCAAGTACAAAAAAGGGATGACCAGGCATCCATTGAATTAAGTATACCTCATACTAGAAGCAAGCTTCCATAATGTTTAAGTCAACTCTAAAAGAAATAAAGTAAGATAAATCTGAGCTTAGCACCGATAGACTAGCAATGAGCTTGTGCCAGAACATGTAAGCCTCATGAGACAAGATCACCACCCTGGTGGACCAGGGTCTCCGAAGGTCTCTCCGTCTTTGAACTATGTTGCCAGCATAGGGACTAGCTAGTGGAGGAATCCACCTAAGAATGCTTCGTATTTTCGGTTTCACTTTGGCCGGTGATACCACCTCTTTTCGGTGTGCGGGAGACACTGGATTTCATGTTTAACTCGCTTGATCAATGTTGGTTAAGTCTCAGGAAAATATTCGGTTCACTTCAGCTGTGAACCCCTTTTTTTGGTGTGGGGAAGACACTAACTTGGTTTCACCTTAGCCGGTGAAACCCCCTTTTCGTTGTGGGGTACACACTTGACTTGGTTCACCTTAACCGGTGAACCACCCCTTTTTGGTGTGGGGGAGACACTGGATTTCATATTAGATCGCATGATCTACTTCAGTTAATGCTAAAACTTTCTTTAAAGAAGTAAGAAAGAATGAAAGTAGCCTATTAAAAGTGAAAAACAGATCAAAGTAGAAGAAACGTAAGTTCGTAGTGAACTAAGTAAGTAAGAGCTTAAGAATGTCAATCATCAATGTTTGATAAGAATAAAGTTTTAACAAGTTAGTGGTTTATGCCAATATTGGAGTATGAATATATGCCCCCAAGATCTATATATATCTCAAATAATCAAATAATTGGCATAGCCAATAAAGATTGGCTTATAAATACATTCATGCCCAATTTAATAAGAATGGAAAATATAACTTGTAAGTAAGGTAGCCAAATCATCTCTTTAGTCTTGTGAATTACTTACTCGATTTGTTGTAGGTATGGGACTACAATGAATAATTGCACTTGTAGGTAAAACATAGGATCAAAGGAGATCATTGAACGACACAACAGAAAGAACAAAAGACTGAAAAATAAACTAAAGCTGGGAATAGGAGATCTCGGCCTAAGGGAGCAAATTTCTTAAGCTTTGTTTAAGTTGTTCTAAAATTATGTTCATGATTCCAAGGTCTTATGTTCATATAGAAAATGAGTTGTGTGCCTTAATTGGATGATAACATGTCATATTCATAGCACGAATCCTAAGTAACGATTTAAGAAAGTAAAGTGACTTAACTTTCCAGAAACAACATGTTGCTTTAGGAAGAGCTTTCCTTGATATTGCATAGTCCTTGTTCATGTGCATACATCCATACTTAGTACAAATGTGTACTAACCCCATATATTATTACTATTTTTATAGGCGCAGGTCCAAGAGAAGATTGAAGTTTCGACGAAGCGGTTTGGATTAGCGATCTCTACACTTTGGTAGGTCCTCTTGATTTCGAGGATGCTACATTTATTATTCTAGCTTAGTACATTAGACATAGCTAGTGGAGATAATCCCTAGCGTTTCATTTCAAACATTTGTTCATGCGTTGTAATAAGGCCGATTGACAAACTGTTATTATTATTATGATTTTCTATTTCGATTGTTTAATCTTTTATAGATGGTTGATTTAGTCAGAGCTCATTATAATATCACTCTTATGCAGTATAAATATGATGTCTATGTACACTTCAATAAGAAATTAAAATTTTTTAAATTTTCCGTAAATTTAACTGTATGATTGTGATGAAATCTATGAAGAGGCTTGTCTGCGACCTCTGAGAGGTTAACGACGCTTGTTGCATTCGAATTCCAGAATCCGGGTGTGACAGCTTAGGTAGGCTTGAAGAGGGTGTACGGACAGTCTCTTCTTGTATTACTCAAGTGAGTCTTAGAGTAACCTTGGGTAGAGAGTCTAAGTAATGAAAAGGGAATAATATTAATTTAGGTAGTCTTAAGTATTTCTTAGGTGTGCTTGAAGAGGGTGTATGGGCGGTCACTTCTTTTCTTACTTAAGTAAGTCTTAGGATAACCTTTGGTAGGAGGCTTATATGCTTATATGATTTCTAAGTGATGATAGTTTTACATTGTGTATTACATGAATATGTCTTATATGTTAAGATTAACTTGAAAGTGGTTCTTATACTTGTTTTATGATGTTTTTATCAAAAGAGCATAAAAACATGTTATAAGTAAATGTTTGTTTTAGTAAGGTTTTATTGTATGTCACCATACTTAGTGCATTCAATGTGCTAATTACATATGTTGTCTTATTTCTAAAGGTGTTGGTGTCAAGTGAGGAGTATCTTGGAAGTGAAGCTTGGGAATAGCATCCTCTCAAGAAAATCTTCGTATGTATTGACATGATTCGAGGACATAGTTATGTTTTAGCTTTTCTTTTCAAAAGACATTGGAATATAGTTTAGTATTTTCCTTTTATTGTTTTATGGGTTGTGACCCTAAGATATTGATGTGTCTAAGTTGTCTATAACGAGACTTAGCCTTTCGTATGTTTTCTATAAAAAAAATTGAATTATTGTTGTGAAAAGTTTTAATTCTTGTATAATACCTACGATAAGTCGAGTATGTTGTGTAACGACTTGAGGATGGCATTTCTTCTAAGGTATACTCTCGGGTCGTTATAAAATCAATGTTGATAATTCTTTTCTTATTAACTACCTCCTTGGTCTGACAAGTAGCAACAAGGCGAGTCTAATGTTGTCACCCTTATAATGACTTCTAAACAAAAGAATTGTCTATGCATGCAATAAAACTATTCAAGAATTGGTTAATTACTAATCATACTTTGTTATTCGCTCATGGTTCCCACAAACCTAGTTGTGGATTTAGTTACCCATAATAGCAAGAAAACAGTTCATATTTTTAGATGAAGAAATCATGAACTTAAGTAATGTGAAGAATAAACCCAAAATCTCAACTTGAATTGCTAAGTCAAAATCTTTAAAACGAACTTAGGAAATTAAGAATTGCTAGAATTGCAACTTAATCTCCAAAGCCAAAAGTATGAACGAAAGCAATAATGTCTAACCTCCAAAACTAGTTTTACATGCCCGATATATAGAAAAATAAGTCCCAAAGTAAAAAGGAAATGAAATAAGGAAATGAAGTCTCTGGACGCAATTGTCATTCACAAGACTTACCTAAGGTCCGTAGATACCTTCTGTGGTCTGGGACTTAGGAAATTTTTCCAACTTCAAATTCATCAACTCTCAGTAGCATTTGATGGCTCAGCAGGACGGACCATGGCTCAATCCACGGTCCGTGGATCCTCCTACATAGCTCCATGTAACAACCTTCAAAATGAAGTAGGTTGGAGTAGAGCTTCACTTTTGTTTTAAGGGCATTTAACTAGTTAATTTAATGTGTAAATGAGTTTTAGGTCAGTACGGGTGATTTTTAAGTCAAACATCAAGGAACGACCAAGAGGTTCAACGACTAATCATCTATGTACTTGTGTGTGCCTTTATGTTTTGAAGAAAGTTTAGTGTGTTGTTTGAGGTCTAAAATAGTAGAGAGGACCCTAGGAATTAGATGAGAATATTTTGGGGTTTAACGTATGTGTATGAATCCACCAAGCACCCACGAGGGACCCTTGAGGAGGACCCCATCTCCTAGCCAAGAAGTTGTCAGGCAGCCTCCTTGACAGTGCCGAACGACGACCCAAACGATGGCTAGTCATTCAATTGACGGCTTGCCAGTCTGGGTGTCGACCAAGCCTTCCAAGGCCTGCACATTGTAGAGTCTATATCCCAAATATCGGACCCCCACTTATTAGGCATTGATCAAACTACGGCCAGTAGGTGGTGGAAATCGTTTGGGCCTGCAAATTCCTACTACAACTCGTCCAAGTTAGGGGTGATATGGTAAATTTAACCCAAGTATTTTAAATTGTATAGACGGTTGTTTTAGGTGTATTTAGGTAATTTAAGAGTATTAAAATTATTAAACCCTCTCTTAGACCCTAACACCTAAATCAAAACCCTTCCCTACCAAAATTCTCTAAAAAAAACAAACATTGAAGCTCAAGGTCAAGATGGAGCTAGGATGGTGGATTCTAATGGCTTTCTTCTTCAATTATCTTTGGAGTTATTATAAAAGGTATAGGAGTTCTTTATCTAAGGCTGGCTATCACCTTAGAACCAATTCCAAAGTGATTTCAAAGTTTATGAAAAAGTCCAACTTTCACTCTAAGTCATAGCCTCTTGCATGAAATGTTTTCAAATGATTAGATATGCTATAATTGTCACGACCCGGATTCTGGAATCCAAATTGCAACCGGCGTCGTTGACCTCTCAGAGGTCACAGACAAGCCTATTCTTGCATTCATCACATTCATACGGTTAATTTTAGCGGAAAATTTAACACTTTTTGTTTATAGTTGAAGTATACATAGACTTCATATAAACGCATATTTGTAAGAAGGTTCATTGGTCATACATCAACCATCTAATTATAAGATCATGCAACTTGAAAGAAATGGAATCTTATGTCATAAGTAATACTTGCCAAAACGACATAATTACAAAAGTCTAAATAAAAAAGGAAAGAAACACTAGTGGAACCTACCCCACTAGTTCAAACCAACTACTAAGAAATATAAAGGCAGGCATCCTCGAATGCATGAGGACCTACCAAGTCCGGAAGAAATCTCTGAGTCCGAACAACTGCAATGATACCCTCAATGTCCACCTGAGCCTGCACCTAAAATAGTAATATTATATGAAATTAGTACACACTTGTAATAAGTATGGGTACATGCAACAACACATAATGGTAATGCATGAACAAGGATGGCTATTCCAAATCAACATGCTTTCTTAGAAGGTCAAGTCTCTTAACTTTGACTATTTCGTGACAGGAAGGTCATGCCATGAACATGTCACACATCATACACACATAGGTTCACATAATATACATTTCATATTTCATATAGTATACATTTCATTTCCATGAGATCTTTGAATCATGGACGTAGCATTAAGACATCTCAAGTGAGGGCCCAACATATAGGATCTCAATCCGAGGGTCTCCTTTAGCAAACACAGAGCCTGCTTTATTCATTTATTTGTACTTCACATTATTCATTTCATTCATTCATAGGCTGGTGTGAACACCAGCTATACCTAGGATGCAGTTTAAGACTCTCATCGGGATCATGAAGTGCAATGACCAAGAATGACCTAATGTCAATACTTGAGTTCGGTCTCACCTCCTGATTGTCTTGCATAAACACCTTCGGCATCGTTCATTTCATTATTTTCCATACTTTGAGGAACTTCAACTTTAACCGACATAGATCATGTGATCTCATGAAATCCGGTGTCTTCCCCACACCGAAAAGAGGTGGAATCACTGGCAAGGTGAAACCAAAACATTCTAGCTTCATGGGTTCGAACCAAGCTAGTTTCCTATGTTGGCAGCATAGTTCAAAGACTAGGAGATTTAGGGAGACCCATACCCACCTTGGTGGACAATCTCATCTCATGAGATTAATGTGAACCTCCGCCCTTCCCAAAAGAAGGCATCAACACTCATAACTAGACTTTCAGTGCTCCGTTTAAATTCCTTTTTACATTCAACTCATACATCATCGAAGCTTGCTTCTAGCATGAGGTAGTCATAGCTCATTAGAGGATTTCTCATTTCTTCTTTATGTATTAAGTGTGAATTGTCCTTACACTTACATATAGAGTGTGATTGAGACTTGTCTCTTAATATTAAACACTCTCTATGGTGAGTGCTTTTGGTGACCTTATATGGCGTAGGTACAACTTGTCTCACTTTCACTAGCCTCATATTGTGGTGCCACCCTGTTCTTTCTTAACATCTTCTCATTTCATCTTTACTCACCTTTCATTATTTGTTCATCGGTTAACATAGATATGCTCTCTTAGAAATTGCATTTAGTGACATTATTTTTTAGGCGTAGATGCAACTTGTCTCACTTGCACTAGCCTATCATCATGTAGTCACTCTTTTCTTTGCAAATTAACTATGAATTCATTCTTAACACTTTCTTTTGGAATATGCTTGACTTGACTCCTACATCATTCTAGACTCCCATAAGTGAGTACGTTTGGTAACATTTACTTAGGCTTGGTTGAGACTTGTCTCACCATTCATCTTAGCCTCTTATCATGTTGTCACTGTTTTCATTAGCATCATAGTATAATACAATTACTCACCTCATTACGTGAATGTTCATTTAATAATCTTACCATTAACTCATGTTCTTACCCAATTTGGGTTACTCATAATTGACTAAGTGTTTCATGACCATCTAAGTATATGTTGTGTAAGACTTATGCATTTTAAACATGCAGCCAAGGGACCCAAGTTCAATCCCTATTGGCTGCATGTTATTTAATTATATGTGAGACTTATGTGTCTCCCAATTTCGGCCAAGAGGACCCATATTCGAATCTCTTGGGCAGCACTTAATTTTTAATTATTTAAAGTGTTAAGTGTCTCCATAAATTCGGCCAAGAGGACCCATGTTCGAATCCCTTGGGTAGCACTTTATTTTTAATTATTTAAAGTGTTAAGTGTTTCCATAAATTCGGCCAAGAGGACCCATGTTCGAATCCCTTGGGCAGCACTTTATTTTTAATTATTTAAAATGATAAGTGTCTCCATAAATTCGGCCAAGAGGACCCATGTTCGAATCCCTTGCGCAGCACCTTATTTTTAATTATTTAGAGTGCTAAGTGTCTTCCTAAATTCGGCCAAGAGGATCTGGGATCGAATCCCAGTGGCCTCATCTTTTATTACTTTATTTTGGTGTGAGATTTATGTATCTCACACCCTTGGCCAAGGAATCAAGTTCGAATCCCCCTTCCCTCACTATTTTCTTTTTCTTTTAATTCCAAGCTTCTTTCAACCTGCCCAAGTTCGAATCCCCTCTCTCACCCTAGTTTTGTTTCTTTTATTTTAAGGCTTAACCTCTTAGTATTAGGACCTTAAGAATTTCAAGATTCACTCTAAATGGCATCAACTATTCCTCTTCATATATATTAGTTACTAGCCGAAACCATATTCATTTAACATAAAGTTTTAATTCACTTTCTTACATTTAGCCTAGGTGTTTAACTCGTAGTTTTTCATATACTTTTGACCAATTCATAAAGGAATTTACTTTAACTTTCTTATTCATGAACATCACCATTTCTTTTGCATGTTAAACACACAACATTGCATAACACATGATTCACCATTTTCTTCAAGTTAACAGTAACAATACAATTACGGAAAATAACATATTTTATGCACATATGACATTCAACATTCGGACGTACATAACAAATCATAAACAGCCCGTAACACACATTACACACAACCACAATCATTCCTAAAATCATCTACCAGAAGTCACACCAACGCATGCATCAATTCGTTCATAGGATCTAATGAAAGGGGCATGCAACGGGAGACAACCTTAGTTTTTCGATTGGATTTAAACTCAACCTTAGAGGACTCTTGGGAAAGGGACCAAGAGATAAGAAAACCCACACCTTTTCATCCTTTACAACCAAACACAACCACCTGCCCCAGCCCACACACAAACCTTTCTTCCGAGCTTTGATTCTTTTTTGCAAGTGATGTTCTTTACTTAAAACACTTAGGCGTACGAATTCTTGATTTTGTTTTTGATGGATGCAGCCAAGAACACTTTAAGAATAATGAGTTTTACGTTTATATTCTGTTTTGGAAGTGTGGGATAAGGCTGAAAATGTTTTTATGAGTAAATTAAAGAATTAAGAATGTGCAAGAAGCACACTCCTAGTGGGAGTTGTGCGTCCCCTTTTGTGGAAATTTTTGTTGACTTATTCAACACAATTTTAAATGGTAACAAAATCAGATTATAATTATATATTAAGTTACTATAATTCCCCTCTCTTTAATCATTTAATTCGTGCCTCATTATGCTTCCAACTCGTCTCGAACCCGGGTTGTGGAGGTAAGGTCAATCTCGGGTTTGACCATCGAGATTTGACTTATTTTGACTAGTTAATATCTTTATTTAATTAATTAAATATCAGCCTATGGTAATTAATGGACTACCTCTAGCCCCAAAATTACTTTTATACCCCTAGAACCCTTAAAACTTAGGACTAACCCTCTAAGTCCGGTTAAGACTCATCCGGGTGAATCCTAGTATTTAGGTACACTACATGGCTGGAACCAACTCTGCCTAGCTCAACTAACTCACCAAGTTGGTTGGCTTCGCTGGTGCATAGGTTGAGAGGTCTGGTTCTACACGCATCAAGCCGTGTGAACACGGTCAAACCTAGGCATTCTAGGTACGTTTAGGCCTTACTTAGCATAGTAGTTTTCGGGTTGTCACATTATCCCCCCTTAGGAACATTCGTCCCCGAATGACACTACTCTTTACTAGGAACAAGCCAGTCATCTATACAACTTATGCATACATAAGCTATTCAGTACTTTTCATTTGTGAATATCTGATTTACATATAAGCATGGTGGTTCACATCTTTGAAACCTACTAGCAGTTTCATATTAATAGATTGAGAAAAGTCTTTCCTAAATTCGTCTCATCAAAACATACAACACAAGTAAACATATAAGTCACACAGACCTGCAACCAACATGATGACTCAAACATATTAACCTCATACTAGTGCATAAACACCATACACAGTCAAATACATGAAAGATAAATTAAGGCTACGCACCCGAGACTTCACCAGAAGTGCCTTCCCCTGCACCCCTAGACTTGAGTGCGAAGAATCGTTGCCTCCTTGGAGCCTCTTCACTTGGACCATTAGGCTGAACTTTCTCCTCTCTTTTTTCTTGACTTCTCCTATTCGGACAAACCTTCATCATGTGACACGGTTTACCACAACTGTAACAAGCGTTAGAGCCCAGCATACACTCTCCTCCATGCAGTTTGCCACACTTCCTACATAGTGGCCTCTCCTGAGGTATATCTACTTCATTTTTCCTCTTAACTCGGGGCTCGGAATCCCTATCATAGCGACCCTTGGATGAACTTGACTTCCCTTGGTGGGAGAGTTCCTTCTTAAATCTGGGCTTATCCCGATTTTTAATATTACTCTTGAAAAATTCTCCAGTTATTCATCTTTCTGAAATACTTGAGTTGATGTTAGATACGCTCTTAACACCAAGTAATCAAAATTTCATAAGGCACGATAAGATTAGAAGAAGGGAAAATTTCCAAAGCATTATGCAGTCTCTAATTCATGATAGTGGTGCACTTCACTACCATAACTTAGAAACTACTTAACGTGGTTGATATGAGCCTGATGTTTTCGATATTTAACCTAATTCTCTGATATCAAGTTTGTCACGACCCTGATTCTAGAATCCGAATTGCAACCGGCGTCGTTGACCTCTCAGAGGTCGCAGACAAAGGCTCTTCTTGCATTCATCACATTCATAAGGTTAATTTTAGTGGAAAATTTAAAACTTTTTGTTTATAATTGAAGTATACATAGACTTCATATAAACACATATTTGTAACAAGGTTCATTTCTCATATATCAACCATCTAATTATAAGATCATGCAACTTGAAAGAAATGGAATCTCATGTCATAAGTAATAGTTACCAAAACGGCATCATTACAAGCGTCTGAATAAAATAGGAAAGAAACACTAGTGGAACCTACCCCACTAGTTCAAACCTACTACTAAGTAAGAAATATAAAGGCAGGGATCCTCGAATGCATGAGGACCTACCAAGTCCGGATGAAATCTCTGAGTCCAAACAACTGCAATGATACCCTCAACGTCCACCTAAGCCTGCACCTAAAATAGTAATATTGTATCGAATTAGTACACACTTGTACTAATTATGGGTACATGCAACAACATATAACGGTAATGCATGAACAAGGATGGCTCTTCCTAATCAACATGCTTTCTCAGAAGGTCAAGTCTCTTGACTTTGACTATTTCATGACAGAAAGGTCATGCCATGAATATGTCACACATCATACACACATAGGTTCACATAATATACATTTCATGTTTCATATAGTATACATTTCATTTCCATGAGATCTTGGAATCATGGACGTAGCATTTAGTCTTCTCAAGTGAGGGCCCAACATATGGGATCGCAATCCGAAGCGAACAAAGATCCTGCTTCATTCGTTCATTTGTACTTCACATTATTCATTTCATTCATTTTTAGGCTGGTGTGAATACCAGCTATACCTAGGATGAAGTTTAAGACTCTCATATGGATCATCAAGTGCAATGACCAAGAATGACCTAATGTCAATACTTGAGTCCGGTCTCACCTCCTGATTGTCTTGCATAAACACCTTCGGTATTGTTCATTTCATTATCTTCCATACTTTAAGGAACTTCAACTTTAACCAACATAGATCATGTGATCTCATTAAATCCAGTGTCTTCCCTACACCGAAAAGAGGTGGAATCACTGGCAAGGTGAAACCAAAACATTCTAGCTTCATGGGTTTGAACCAAGCTAGTTTCCTATGTTGGCAGCATAGTTCACAGACTAGGAGATTTAGGGAAACCCATACCCACCTTGGTGGACAGTATTATCTCATGAGATTTATGTGAACCTCCGCCCTTCCCGAAAGAAGGCATCACCACTCATAACTAGCCTATCAGTGCTCCGTATAAAGTTCCTTTTTACATTCAACTCATACATCATCGAAGCTTGCTTCTAGCATGAGGTAGTCATAGCTCATTAGATGATTTATCATCTCTTATTTATGTATTAAGTGTGTATTGTCCTTACACTTACATATAGAGTGTGAATGAGACTTGTCTCCTAATATTCAACACTCTCTTAAGTGAGTACTTTTGGTGACCTTATATTGGCGTAGGTACAACTTGTCTCACTTTCACTAGCCTTATATTTTTGTGCCACCCTGTTCTTTCTTAACATCTTCTCATTTCATCTTTACTCACCTTTCATTATTTGTTCATCGGTTAACATAGATATGCTCTATTAGAAATTGCATTTAGTGACATTGCTTTTTAGGCGTAGATGCAGCTTGTCTCACTTGCACTAGCCTATCATCATGTAGTCACTCTTTTCTTTGCAAATTAACTATGAATTCATTCTTAACACTTTCTTTTGGAATATGCTTGAGACTTGACTCCTACATCATTCTAGACTCCCATAAGTGAGTACGTTTGGTAACATTTACTTAGGCTTGGTTGAGACTTGTCTCACCATTCATCTTAGCCTCTTATCATATTGTCACTGTTTTCATTAGCATCATAGTATAATATAATTACTCACCTCATTACGTGAATGTTAATTTAATAATCTTACCATTAACTCATGTTCTTACCCAATTTGGGTTACTCATAATTGACTAAGTGTTTCATGACCATCTAAGTATATGTTGTGTAAGACTTATGCATTTTACACATGCAGCCAAGGGACCCAAGTTCAATCCCTATAGGCTGCATTTTATTTAATTATATGTGAGACTTATGTGTCTCCCAATTTCGGCCAAGAGGACTCATGTTCGAATCTCTTGGGCAGCACTTAATTTTTAATTATTTAAAGTGTTATGTCTCCATAAATTCGGCCAAGAGAACCCATGTTTGAATCCCTTGGGTAGCACTTTATTTTAATTATTTAAAGTGTTAAGTGTCTCCATAAATTCGGCCAAGAGGACCCATGTTCGAATCCCTTGGGCATCACTTTATTTTTAATTATTTAAAATGTTAAGTGTCTCCATAAATTCGGCCAAGAGGACCCATGTTCGAATCCCTTGCGCAACACCTTATATTTAATTATTTAGAGTGCTAAGTGTCTTCCTAAATTCGGCCAAGAGGATCTGGGATCGAATCCCAGTGGCCTCATATTTTATTACTTTATTTTGGTGTGAGATTTATGTATCTCACACCCTTGGCCAAGGAATTAAGTTCGAATCCCCCTTCCCTCACTATTTTCTTTTTCTTTCAATTCCAAGCTTCTTTCAACCTGCCCAAGTTCGAATCCCCTCTCTCACCCTAGTTTTTTTTCTTTTATTTTAAGGCTTAACCTCTTTGTATTAGGACCTTAAGAAATTCGATATTCACTCTAAATGGCATCAACTATTCCTCTTCATATATATTAGTGACTAGCCGAAACCATATTCATTTAACATAAAGTTTTAATTCACTTTCTTACATTTAGCCTAGGCGTTTAACTCGTAGTTTTTCATATAATTTTGACCAATTCATTAAGGACTTTACTTTCACTTTCTTATTCATGAATTTCACAATTTCTTTTGCATGTTAAACACACAACATTGCATAATACATGATTCAACATTTTCTTCAAGTTAACAGTAACAATACAATTACGGAAAATAACATGTTTTGTGCACATATGACATTCAACATTCAGACGTACATAACAAATAATAAACAGCCCGTAACATACATTACACACAACCACAATCATTCCTAAAATCATCTACCAGAAGTCACACCAACGCATGCATCAATTCGTTCATAGGATCTAATGACAGGGGCATGCAACGGGAGACAACCTTAGTTTTTCGATTGAATTTAAACTGAACCTTAGGGGACTCTTGGGAAATGGACCAAGAGAGAAAAAACCCACACCTTTTCAGCCTTGACAACCAGACACAACCACCTGCCCCAGCCCACACACAAACCTTTCTTCCGAGCTTTGATTTTTGTTTGCAAGTGAAGTTCTTTACTTAAAACACTTAGGCGCACGAATTCTTGATTTTGTTTTTGATGGATGCAGCCAAGAACACTTTAAGAATAATGAGTTTTACGTTTATATTCTGTTTTTGAAGTGTGGGATAAGGCTGAAAATGTTTTTATGAATAGATTAAAGAATTAAGAATGGGCAAGAAGCACACTCCTAGTGGGAGTTGTGCGCCCCCTTTTGTGGGAATTGTTGTTGACTTATTCAACACAATTTTAAATGGTAACAAAATCAGATTATAATTATATATTAAGTTACTATAATTCCCCTCTCTTTAATCATTTAATTCGTGCCTCATTATGCTTCCAACTCGTCTCGAACCCGAGTTGTGGAGGTAAGATCAATCTCGGGTTTGACCACCGAGATTTGACTTATTTTGAATAGTTAATATCTTTATTTAATTAATTAAATATCAGCCTAGGGTAATTACTATACTACCTCTAGCCCCAAAATTACCTTTATACCCCTAGAACCCTTAAAACCTAGGACTAACCCTCTATGTCCGGTTAAGACTCATCCGGGTGAATCCTAGTATTCGGGTACACTACATGGCTGCAACCAAATCTGCCTAGCTCAACTAACTCACCAAGTTGGTTGGCTTGGCTGGTGCATAGGTTCAGAGGTCTGGTTCCACACGCATCAAGCCGTGTGAACCCGATCAAACCTAGGCATTCTAGGTACGTTTAGGCCTTACTTAGCATAGTAGTTTTCGTGTTGTCACATTATCCCCCCTTAGGAACATTCGTCCCCGAATGACACTACTCTTTACTAAAAACAAGCCAGTAATCTATAGAACTTATGCATACATAAGCTATTCAGTACTTTTCATTTGTGAATATCTGATTCACATATAAGCATGGTGGTTCACATCTCTGAAACCTACTAGCAGTTTCACATTAATAGATTGAGGAAAGTCTTTCCCAAATTCGTCTCATCAAAACATACAACACAAGTAAACATATAAGTCACACAAACCAGCAACCAACATGATGACTCAAACATATTAACCTCATACTAGTGCATAAACACCATACATAGTCAAATACATGAAAGACAAATTAAGGTTACGCACCCGAGACTTCACCAGAAGTGCCTTCCCCTGCACCCCTAGACTTGAGTGCAAAGAATCGTTGCCTCCTTGGAGCCTCTTCACTTGGACCATTAGACTGAACTTTCTCCTCCCTTTTTTATTGACTCCTCCTATTCGGACAATCCTTCATCATGTGACACGGTTTGCCACACTTCCTACACAGTGGCCTCTCCTGAGGTGTATCTACTTCATTGTTCCTCTTAACTTGGGGCTCGGAATCCCTATCATAGCGTCCCTTGGATGAACTTGACTTCCCTTGGTGGGAGAGTCCCTTCTATGATATCAAGTTTGTCACAACCCGGATTCTGGAATCCGAATAGCAACCGGCATCGTTGACCTCTCAGAGGTCGCAGACAAAGCCTCTTCTTGCATTCATCACATTCATAAGGTTAATTTTAGCGGAAAATTTAAAATTTTTTGTTTATTGTTGAAGTATACATAGAATTCATATAACGCATATTTGTAAGAAGGTTCATTGCTCATATATCAACCATCAAATTATAAGATCATGCAACTTGAAAGAAATGGAATCTCATGTCATAAGTAATACTTGCCCAAACGACATCATTACAAGCGTTTGAATAAAATAGGAAAGAAACACTAGTGGAACCTACCCCACTAGTTCAAACCTACTACTAAGTAAGAGATATAAAGGTAGGCATCCTCGAATGCATGAGGACCTACCAAGTCTGAATGAAATCTCTGAGTCCGAACAGCTGCAATGATACCCTCAACGTCCACATAAGCATGCACCTAAAATAGTAATATTGTATGGAATTAGTACACACTTGTACTAAGTATGGGTACATGCAACAACACATAACAGTAATGCATGAACAAGGATGGCTCTTCCTAATCAACATGCTTTCTTAGAAGGTCAAGTCTCTTAACTTTGACTATTTCATGACAGGAAGGTCATGCCATGAATATGCCACACATCATACACACATAGGTTCACATAATATACATTTCATGTTTCATATAGTATACATTTCATTTCCATGAGATCTTGGAATCATGGACGTAGCATTAAGTCTTCTCAAGTGAAGGCCCAACATATGGGATCTTAATCCGAGGGCCTCCTTTAGCAAACACAGAGCCCGCTTCATTCGTTCATTTGTACTTCACATTATTCATTTCATTCATTCATAGGCTGGTGTGAATACCAGCTATACTCAGCATGAAGTTTAAGACTCTCATCGGGATCATGAAGTGCAATGACCAAGAATGACCAAATTTAAATACTTGAGTCCAGTCTCACCTCCTGGTTGTCTTGCACAAACACCTTCGGTATCATTCTTTACATTATCTTCCATACTTTGAGGAACTTCTACTTTAACCGACATAGATCAAGTGAGCTGATGAAATCCGGTGTCTTCCCCACACCAAAAAGAGATGGAGTCACTGGCCAAGGTGAAACCAAAACATTCTAGCTTCATGGGTTCAAATTTCCTATGTTGGCAGCATAGTTCAAAGACTAGGAGATTTAGGGAGACCCATACCCACCTTGGTGGACAGTCTCATCTCATGAGATTTATGTGAACCTCCGCCCTTCCCGAAAGAAGGCATCACCACTCATAACTAGCCTATCAGTGCTCCGTTTAAAGTTCCTTTTTACATTCAACTCATACATCATCGAAGCTTGCTTCTAGCATGAGGTAGTCATAGCTCATTAGATGATTTATCATATCTTCTTTATGTATTAAGTGTTAATTGTCCTTACACTTACATATAGAGTATGATTGAGACTTGTCTCATAATATTCAACATTCTCTTAGGTGAGTGCTTTTGGTGACCTTATATTGGCGTAGGTACAACTTGTCTCACTTTCACTAGCCTCATATTGTGGTGCCACCCTGTTCTTTCTTAACATCTTCTCATTTCATCTTTACTCACCTTTCATTATTTGTTCATCGGTTAACATGGATATGCTCTCTTAGAAATTGCATTTAGTGACATTTCTTTTTAGGCGTAGATGCAACTTGTCTCACTTGCACTAGCCTATCATCATGTAGTCACTTTTTTCTTTGCATATTAACTATAAATTCATTCTTAACACTTTCTTTTGGAATATGCTTGAGACTTGACTCCTACATCATTCTACACTCCCATAAGTGAGTACGTTTGGTGACATTTACTTAGGCTTGGTTGAGACTTGTCTCACCATTCATCTTAGCCACTTATCATGTTGTCACTGTTTTCATTAGCATCATAGTATAATATAATTACTCACCTCATTACGTGAATGTTCATTTAATAATCTTACCATTAACTCATGTTCTTACCCAATTTGGGTTACTCATAATTGACTAAGTGTTTCATGACCATCTAAGTATATGTTGTGTAAGACTTATGCATTTTACACATGCAGCCAGGGGACCGAAGTTCGATCCCTAGTGGCTGCATTTTGTTTAATTATATGTGAGACTTATGTGTCTCCCAATTTCGGCCAAGAGGACCTATGTTCGAATCTCTTGGGCAGCACTTAATTTTTAATTATTTAAAGTGTTAAGTGTCTCCATAAATTCGGCCAAGAGGACCCATGTTTGAATCCCTTGGGTAGCACTTTTTTTTTTAATTATTTAAACTGTTAACTGTCTTCATAAATTCGGCCAAGAGGACCCATGTTCGAATCCCTTGGGCAGCACTTTATTTTTATATATTTAAAATGTTAAGTGTCTCCATAAATTCGGCTAAGAGGACCCATGTTCAAATCCCTTGTGCAGCACCTTATTTTTAATTATTTAGAGTGCTAAGTGTCTTCCTAAATTCGGCCAAGAGGATCTGGGATCGAATCCCAGTGGCCTCATCTTTTATTACTTTATGTTGGTGTGAGATTTATGTATCTCACACCCTTGGCCAAGGAATCAAGTTCGAATCCCCCTTCCCTCACTATTTTCTTTTTCTTTTAATTCCAAGCTTCTTTCAACCTGCCCAAGTTCGAATCCTCTCTCTCACCCTAGTTTCTTTTCTTTTATTTTAAGGCTTAACCTCTTAGTATTAGGACCTTAAGAATTTCGAGATTCACTCTATATGGCAGCAACTATTCCTCTTCATATATATTAGTGCCTAATCGAAACCATATTCATTTAACATAAAGTTTTAATTTACTTTCTTACATTTAGCCTAGGCGTTTAACTCATAGTTTTTCATATACTTTTGACCAATTCATTAAGGACTTTACTTTATCTTTCTTATTCATGAACATCACGATTTCTTTTGCATTTTAAACACACAACATTGCATAACACATGATTCACCATTTTCCTCAAATTAACACTAACAATACAATTACGGAAAACAACATGTTTTGTGCACATATGACATTCAACATTCGAACGTACATAAAAAATCATAAACAGCCCATAACATACATTACGCACAACCACAATCATTCCTAAAATCATCTACCAAAAGTCACACCAACGCATGCATCAATTCGTTCATAGGATCTAATGACAGGGGCATGCAACGGGAGACAACCTTAGTTTTTCGATTGGATTTAAACTGAACCTTAGGGGACTATTGGGAAAGGGACCAAGAGAGAAGAAAACCCACACCTTTTCAGCCTTGACAACCAGCCACAACCAACCGCCCCAGCCCACACAAAAACCTTTCTTCCGAGCTTTGATTCTTGTTTGCAAGTGAAGTTTTTTACTTAAAACACTTAGGCGTATGAATTCTTTCTTTTGTTTTTGATGGATGCAGTCAAGAACACTTTTATAATAATGAGTTTTACATTTATATTCTGTTTTTGAAGTGTGGGATAAGGCTGAAAATGTTCTTATGAGTAAATTAAAGAAATAAGAATGGGCAAGAAGCACACTCCTAGTGGGAGTTGTGCGCCCCCTTTTGCGGGAATTGTTGTTGACTTATTCAACACAATTTTAAATGGTAAAACAATCAGATTATAATTATATATTAAGTTACTATAATTCCCCTCTCTTTAATCATTTAATTCGTGCCTCATTATGCTTCCAACTCGTCTCGAACCCGAGTTGTGGAGGTAAGGTCAATCTCGGGTTTGACCACCGAGATTTGACTTATTTTGACTAGTTAATATCTTTATCTAATTAATTAAATAACAGACTAGGGTAATTACTATACTACCTCTAGCCCCAAAATTACCTTTATACCCCTAGAACCCTTAAAACCTAGGACTAACCCTCTAAGTCCGGTTAAGACTCATCCGGGTGAATCCTAGTATTCGGGTACACTACATGGCTGGAACCAACTCTGCCTAGCTCACTAACTCACCAAGTTGGTTGGATTGGCTGGTGCATAGGTTCAGAGGTCTGGTTCCACACGCATCATGCCATGTGAACCCGGTCAAACCTAGGCATTCTAGGTACGTTTAGGCCTTACTTAGCATAGTAGTTTTTGGGTTGTCACATTATCCCCCCCTTAGGAACATTCGTCCCCGAATGACACTACTCTTTACTAGGAACAAGCCAGTCATCTATAAAACTTATGCATACATAAGCAATTCAGTACTTTTCATTTGTGAATATCAGATTCACATATAAGCATGGTGGTTCATATCTTTGAAACCTACTAGCAGTTTCACATTAATAGATTGAGGAAAGTCTTTCCCAAATTCGTCTCATCAAAACATACAACACAAGTAAACATATAAGTCACACAAACCAGTAACCAACATGATGACTCAAACATATTAACCTCATACTAGTGCATAAACACCATACACAGTCAAATACATGAAAGACAAATTAAGGCTACGCACCCGAGACTTCACCAGAATTTCCTTCCCCTGCACCCCTAGACTTGAGTGCGAAGAATCTTTGCCTCCTTGGAGCCTTTTCACTTGGACCATTAGGCTGAACTTTCTCCTCCCCTTTTTCTTGACTTCTCCTATTCGGACAATCCTTCATCATGTGACACGGTTTGCCACAACTATAACAAGCGTTAGAGCCCAGCATACATTCTCCTCCATGAAGTTTGCCATACTTCCTACACAGTGGCCTCTCCTGAGGTGTATCGACTTCATTGTTCCTCTTAACTCTGGGCTCGGAATCCCTATCATAGCGACCCTTGGATGAACTTGACTTCCCTTGGTGGGAGAGTCCCTTCTTAAATCTGGGCTTATCCCTGTTTTCAATACTACTCTTCCTTGAAAAATTCTCCAGTTATTCATCTTTCTTAAACACTTGAGTTAATGTTAGATACACTCTTAACACCAAGTATTCAAAATTTCATAAAGCACGATAAGATTAGAAGAAGGGAAAATTTCCAAAGCATTATGTAGTCTCTAATTCATGATAGTGGTGCAGTTCACTACCATAACTTAGAAACTACTTAACGTGGTTGATATGAGCCTGATGTTTTGGATATTTAACCTAATTCTCTGATATCAAGTTTGTCACGACCCGGATTCAGGAATCCGAATTGCAATCGGCGTCATTGACCTCTCAGAGGTCGCAGACAAAGCCTCTTCTTGCATTCATCACATTCATAAGGTTAATTTTAGCGGAAAATTTAAAATTTTTTGTTTATAGTTGAAGTATACATAGACTTCATATAAACGCATATTTGTAAGAAGGTTCATTTCTCATATATCAACCATCTAATTATAAGATCATGCAACTTGAAAGAAATGGAATCTCATGTCATAAGTAATACTTGCCAAAACGGCTTCATTACAAGCGTCAGAATAAAATAGGAAAGAAACACTAGTGGAACCTACCCCACTAGTTCAATCCTACTACTAAGTAAGAAATATAAAGTCAGGCATCCTCGAATGCATGGGGACCTACCAAGTCCGGATGAAATCTCTGAGTCCGAACAACTGCAATGCTACCCTCAACGTCCACCTAAGCCTGCACCTAAAATAGTAATATTGTATTGAATTAGTACACACTTGTACTAAGTATGGGTAAATGCAACAACACATAACGGTAATGCATGAACAAGGATGGCTCTTCCTAATCAACATGCTTTCTTAGAAGGTCAAGTCTCTTAACTTTGACTATTTCATGACAGTCATGCCATGAATATGTCACACATCATACACACATAGGTTCACATAATATACATTTCCTATTTCATATAGTATACATTTCATTTCCATGAGATCTTGGAATCATGGACGTAGCATTAAGTCTTCTCAAGTGAGGGCCCAACATATGGGATCTCAATTCGAGGGTCTCCTTTAGCAAACACAGAGCGTGCTTCATTCGTTCATTTGTACTTCACATTATTCATTTTATTCATTCATAGGCTGGAGTGAATACCAGATATACCTAGGATGAAGTTTAAGACTCTCATCGGGATCATGAAGTGCAATGACCAAGAATGACCTAATTTCAATACTTGAGTCCGGTCTCACCTCCTGGTTGTCTTGCACAAACACCTTCGGTATCGTTCATTTCATTATCTTCCATACTTTGAGGAACTTCAACTTTAACCGACATAGATCATGTGAGCTGATGAAATCCGGTGTCTTCCCCACACCAAAAAGAGATAGAGTCACTGGCCAAGGTGAAACCAAAACATTCTAGCTTCATGGGTTCGAACCAAGCTAGTTTCCTATGTTGGCAGCATAGTTCAAATACTAGGAGATTTAGGGAGACCCATACCCACCTTGGTGGACAGTCTCATCTCATGAGATTTATGTGAACCTCTGCCCTTTCCGAAATAAGGCATCACAACTCATAACTAGCCTATCAGTGCTCCGTTTAAAGTTCCTTTTTACATTCAACTCATACATCATCGAAGCTTGCTTCTAGCATGAGGTAGTCATAGTTCATTAGATGATTCCTCATCTCTTCTTTATGTATTAAGTGTGAATTGTCCTTACACTTACATATAAAGTGTGATTGAGACTTATCTCTTAATATTCAACACTCTCTTAGGTGAGTACTTTTGGTGACCTTATATTGGCGTAGGTACAACTTGTCTCACTTTCACTAGCCTCATATTGTGGTGCCACCCTGTTCTTTCTTAACATCTACTCACTTCATCTTTACTCACCTTTCATTATTTGTTCATCGGTTAACATAGATATGCTCTCTTAGAAATTACATTTAGTGACATTACTTTTTAGGCGTAGATGCAGCTTGTCTCACTTGCACTAGCCTATCATCATGTAGTCACTTTTTTATTTGCATATTAACTATGAATTCATTCTTAACACTTTCTTTTGGAATATGCTTGAGACTTGACTCCTACATCATTATACACTCCAATAAGTGAGTACGTTTGGTAACATTTACTTAGGCTTGGTTGAGACTTGTCTCACCATTCATCTTAGCCTCTTATCATGTTGTCACTGTTTTCATTAGCATCATAGTATAATATAATTACTCACCTCATTACGTGAATGTTCATTTAATAATCTTACCATTAACTCATATTCTTACCCAATTTGGGTTACACATAATTGACTAAGTGTTTCATGACCATCTAAGTATATGTTGTGTAAGACATATGCATTTTACACATGCAGCCAAGGGAACCAAGTTCAATCCCTAGTGGCTGCATTTTATTTAATTATATGTGAGACTTATGTGTCTGCCAATTTCGGCCAAGAGGACCCATGTTCGAATCCGTTGGGTAGCACTTTATTTTTAATTATTTAAAGTGTTAACTGTCTCCATAACTTCGGCCAAGAGGACCCATGTTCGTATCCCTTGGGCAGCACTTTATTTTTAATTATTTAAAATGTTAAGTGTCTCCATAAATTCGGCTAAGAGGACCCATGTTCGAATCCCTTGTGCAGCACCTTATTTTTAATTATTTAGAGTGCTAAGTGTCTTCCTAAATTCGGCCAAGAGGATCTAGGATCGAATCCCAGTGGCCTTATCTTTTATTACTTTATTTTGGTGTGAGATTTATGTATCTCACACCCTTGTCCAAGGAATCAAGTTCGAATCCCCCTTCCCTCACTATTTTCTTTTTCTTTTAATTCCAAGCTTCTTTCAACCTGCCCAAGTTGGAATCCTCTCTCTCACCCTAGTTTCTTTTCTTTTATTTTAAGGCTTAACCTCTTAGTATTAGGACCTTAAGAATTTTGACATTCACTGCATATGGCAGCAACTATTCCTCTTCATATATATTAGTGACTAATCGAAACCATATTCATTTAACATAAAGTTTTAATTCACTTTCTTACATTTAGCCTAGGCGTTTAACTCATAGTTTTTCATATACTTTTGACCAATTCATTAAGGACTTTACTTTCACTTTCTTATTCATGAACATCACGATTTCTTTTGCATGTTAAACACACAACATTGCATAACACATGGTTCACCATTTTCCTCAAGTTAACAGTAACAATACAATTACGGAAAACAACATGTTTTGTGCACATATGACATTCAACATTCGGACGTACATAAAAAATCATAAACAGCCCGTAACATAATTACACACAACCACAATCATTACTAAAATCATCTACCAGAAGTCACACCAACGCATGCATCAATTCGTTCATAGGATCTAATGACAGGGGCATGCAACGGGAGACAACCTTAGTTTTTCGATTGGATTTAAACTGAACCTTAGGGGACTCTTGGGAAAGGGACCAAGAGAGAAGAAAACCCACACCTTTTCAGCCTTGATAACCAGCCACAACCACCCGCCCCAGCCCACACACAAACCTTTCTTCTGAGCTTTGATTCTTGTTTGCAAGTGAAGTTCTTTACTTAAAACACTTAGGCGTACGAATTCTTTCTTTTGTTTTCACTACACCATTTTAAGTCTACGGCCACCCCGATAAAGTGTAGCCTAAACTAGCAAAAAGTGTGGCCTTTGATAAAAGGCCACACTTTTTGACTTTCAGCAACACTTTCTAGGGGGTGGCCTAAAGGAGCGTTACCTTTGACATTAGACAACACTTTTGAAGTGTTGCCAATGCAGCAACACTTAAAAAGCGTGGCCAAAGAGGTATAAAGGCTACACTTTTGAGTATTTCATTAGCAACACTTTTATCTAATTATACTACACTTAAAAGTGTGACCTATGTGTTGTTATTGGTTACACTTTAAAAGTGTAGCCTTTTTTAATCTCACCTAAAACAACACTTATAAAGTGTAACTTTTCTTATGTACAATATAAAATTTATAAACAATAAGCCACACTTCTGATGTGTGGCAAATGTAAAATTTTTGTATAGTAATATAAAGCACAAAATTAGATTATAAATAATTCAAAATTATATATTTCAAATTAAATAAACTTCAAGAACATGTCCATACATATAGAAAACAATTACTTAAAAATATCTACTAGTAATACATTTCACAAAACCAAATGTATTCAAACAACATTTATGATAATAGTCTCTTTATCGTTCACTACAATAGATCGAGTTTACTTTTGTCCTCTATACATCAAAATTCAATCCACAACATTTTCCTGCACATTCAAAAGTAATTAAAAGTTAGAGAATCATGTATTTCACATGCTCACTATATTGTTCAATACCCAGCTCCTTCCCAATCCCTTTACAGTTAAATGATCACTAAACATGTACAAAAATAATAAATCTGGGAGAAAACAATAGGGCATGTATTCAAAGTCTGTCACAGTAGGAAAACTTATTGATGAGTGTCAAATTCAATACATATGATACTTGTCAAATGTGTGACAATATACTCGCATTTTACAGATAAAAAAACTTTAGAATTTAATAGTTCTAACATTCTAAAAATAGTAAAAATAGTACAACACAACATATAAAAAATTATGAAGCAATAAATGGATATACTAAAGTACAAAATGATATGGCCGTCTGACCATGTCATATAAAGAAATAAGATTACTTCCCCTACTAAATTGTACCTCCATCTGTGGTGGCTTCCAGTATTTGGAGTAAAAATAAAATAGCCAGCCCTGCATATTGTCAATCAAATAGAAGTTTGTTCATGCATTCATGCAGCAATGTAGAAATACCAAACTAAACTTTAATGTACTCTAAGGCAAAGAGGCCAATCACAAGAAAATTTTGTCTCAATGACAAATGAACTCATATTAACCACAAGATCTAAACCTAATGACATACTATTTCATCTGTGGATTGCTAAAAGGTGATGAAAGAAAGATCTTGTGACTGATTCAACTTTCACTCTAAGTCACCAGGATCAAAGATTCACATGCATAATCATATATTGTTGAAGTAATAACACAATGTGAGCTTCAGAGGTTTTCCATCTTCTGATTAAGGCATATACACAATTTGAAAAACCAGAAAGTGGATTCCATCGACTAGGGGTTTTTCTTTCCAGAAAAGTAGTTTCACCTCATCAGGGGTTCTTTTGTTTGACAACTTAAATAGTCTTTTCTGTATCTGTTTGAATTAATGTAAAACTTAGGTTAAGAAACTCAAGCGTATTGTACACAACTGATTGATCCCACCCATTGATAGTCAATTCGCTTATCTTACCGCTATAACACCACCACGCACACCCTAAATCCCCATTTCTTAAGTTTTCTTTTTTCTTCTTTTTGACAGAGTAATGGTCAGGTTGTTTACAACCTTTTACTGAAGCATTTACCATAATTCTCATCTTATAAAATAAAAATAGAGGTACTGAGCTCACATTTCTTATGTTGTTTACTTCCAAAAAAATTATATACTACTTGTTTTAAGATGTCAAAATTTAAAACAGAGCACATAGAGCTCACGTTATGCTATCATTAAACAAATTAGTAGCCAAGTAAGAGTATTAGTGGTAAGAGTAAGAAGTATACTTGCATCAACCACACTGCATTACTATTTGATTTTGAAATTGCTTTGTACACAGCAGATCCGAGAGATGAAATATATGTTGGATCATCAGTTGGTGGAGAGTTCTCATTGAAAGTATCAATGTGTAAACATGCAACTTATCAGATTATGAATCATAAACCAAAAACTTATATGAAACTTTTAATTCCCTGTTTTAGGCACTAAGAATGAATCTTGAGTGGAAGTTAAAAGAATTCTAAATTTGATGTCCTAAAACAGATAGATAAGATCCCTAAGTAGGGCATTAATTGTCAAGATCAAGAAGTTGTTGACTTACTTTGGAAGACTCTATTACAAGTTCCACCATTAAATGTTCTGATAAAAAAATGTTCATACTCTCCAAACTTACATGGAGCATCTAGGAGGAAAGATACTTCAAGAAAAAAAAGAATATTCTGACTAGTACTTACAGGCTGCAAGAGGTGATGATTGTACATATAAGGGCATAATGAACAAGTAGGACATTGTCTTTCAGTATTAAATCAAATTTTTTATTTAGCTTTAACTTATGAATTATAAATCCTTATAGCTTCATATCTCTCCTAATGTCATTAACTGAATTTCAGTTCAATCAATAGAGTCACTGTTAGGCAACAACATACAAAAGATAAGAGCAAAAAATTCAACTTTTTCAGGCTTGAAAAGAAAGTAGCCCTAAAACATGAATAGTAAACCAGATCAAAGTGGAAGAAGAATTTTTTTTTAATAGAGTACATCAAAGTGAAAAAACTTGAAACTTCTTGTGAAATCAATACACTTAACTAGGCCAGAAGAAGTAGTTTACTGTGATGATGGAGTACTAGTTGTAGATATCAGTGATGTCTCTACATTCTGCAGTGAACATACAAAACATGAATGATAAAAGAGTCAGCTCAGATCAAATGATAGCAAATATCCTATCATAGGATGCAAAACATCAACTCTATTTTTATCAACGACAAGGACAGGAAGTTGACCCTGCATCAACTTGCCAAATAAACAATATAAACAATGATTCATGAACTATAACCAACAATATGGCTACATCACCGTAATTGGGAATTTACATCAGAAACCCCACCCCCACAAATATGATCATATATTATGAAACTAGATCTACCATATCATCTTGGTTTAGAAAAAAATTTGATCAAAATGTACATATGCAAAGGTATAAAACTACAGAAGTAATAGCTTTATACAGTGTTTCAAATTAGATTCAAATTGCTGATCCATCTCCCTATACAGTGTTTCAAACTCTGTCGGCAAGACTCAGGCAAATTCATGACACATTCAACACTCATTTAAATAGTTACTCCTAGACAAACTACAAAACATGGACATGTCATCAATCACCTGAATTTACAAAGTGCAAGACATAGAACAAGTTGTGATGCTAAAAATGAACTTAAAGAGGTTCAATGAAAGTTAAAACAAGCTATTAAGGAATAGAAGAGGAATAAAAAAAGTTGAACGCACTATGTACATGATATATACTTACTGATTCAAATGCTTTGAAGTGGTAATTCAATGTATCTCGCCTACTGAACATGCATAGGACTCACTTCGATGTTCACGATCTTCGACACTTTCTTCCTGTTCTTAGAAATTTCAGTTGTAACTCCTGATTTGTTTAATTTCAACAATCACAAAGTAATCGACTCCTTCTAAATGACTCAAATACTAACGACAAATGAGAATCCGAGCAGAATCTTGAACTCGAACAAAGTTTAGAAAACTGATATGCGAAACGAATTAGAAAATGTAACTCTTTTATCGACAGTTAACTCTTCTTGCCCTTAATTTGTTTCTATATATATATTTAAACTATTTTCTTCAGCTGCTCTAAAAACAATTCTCAAATAAATCCCAAACTTTTTTCCAACCCCCCAACAGCGAAAAAGAGGTTTATATAGGAAGGCGAAAATACGAGCTACGCTCTCAAAAATCAACTAATAAAGCTATAATAATAGCCACACTCTCAAAAATCGTATAAGAACACAAGAATATCCAAACCCTAAAGCTAAAATTTAGACTTTCAAAATAGAAGTCCTTACCTGATAAACCCTATTCCAACAAAATCAGTCCGAAATCCTTTTCTTCAGTGAGAAATTGGAGAGAAACGCATGACAAAGAGACTATTTAACTTCATTTCATCATCTTGCCAACAACCCCAAGGTATCCAATTCCTTCTAAACACAAAACAAAGAAACAACCACTTCATCTAACAGGAAGACAGTTTTAGTACTTACGCTTGACGAAATAGGCATCGGAAAAGAGAATCGGACTTACTCTTCAAGAAATCATTGTCGTAGAGACGACTTGAACTATCAGTGACTTCAAATCTTCAACTCAGTTCTTCGATGACTTCAACTCTTCACGGTGTTGTTCTCCCAAATCGCAGAAGAGAATCCGTTCTCAGCTCTCTTCACTTCTCTTCACCAGTTGTTCATCATCAATATTGTTGTTTAGTGAAAGAACGTTGTTCAATGAAAAAGAAAAGTGTGAAAGTGAAAATTGAAGTCAAAGGGGAAAGCTGAAAAAGATAAATGTTTTATTATTTATTAATTTTTTTTTTGGGAGGGAGAGTTAAAAATATTGGAGGAAATAAAATACTTTAGTGAAAAATTTTAAGGCAACACTTATAAGGTGTTTTTTTTCAATTATAAAAAAAGGACATTTTAGAAGTGTGGCCATATATGTAAATAGGTGTTGCCAATTATATCATATTGTAACAACACTTATAAAGTGTAGCTTATACCATTAAAGAGTACACTTTTGAAGTGTTGCCAATATTATTGTAGCTAAAAGTTAAAAAATTTGGCTACGCTTTAAAAGCATTCCCAAAACTACTTTAGACAACACTTTACAAGCGTAGTCCAGAATTAATGTTGCTGTAGACCTAAAATGGTGTAGTGTTTTGATGGATGCAGCCAAGAAAACTTTAATAATAATGAGTTTTACATTTATATTCTGTTTTTGAAGTGTGGGATAAGGCTGAAAATGTTCTTATGAGTAAATTAAAGAAATAAGAATGGGCAAGAAGCACACTCCTAGTGGGAGTTGTGCGCCCCCTTTTGTGGGAATTGTTGTTGACTTATTCAACACAATTTTAAATGGTAAGAAAATCAGATTATAATTATATATTAAGTTACTATAATGCCCCTCTCTTTGATCATTTAATTCGTGCCTCATTATGCTTCCAACTCCGCTCGAACCCGAGTTGTGGAGGTAAGGTCAATCTCGGGTTTGACCACCGAGATTTGACTTATTTTGACCAGTTAATATCTTTATTTAATTAATTAAATATCAGCCTAGGGTAATTACTATACTGCCCCTAGCCCCAAAATTACCTTTATACCCCTAGAACCCTTAAAACCTAGGACTAACCCTCTAAGTCCGGTTAAGACTCATCCGGTTGAAGCCTAGTATTCAGGTACACTACATGGCTGGAATCGACTCTGCCTAGCTCAACTAACTCACCAAGTTGGTTGGCTTGGCTGGTCCATAGGTTCAGAGGTCTGGTTCCACGCGCATCAACCATGTGAACCCGGTCTAACCTAGGCATTCTAGGTACGTTTAGGCCTTAGTTAGCATAGTCATTTTCGGGCTGTCACAATAATTGATGTTTTCGAATGAAAATCTCCATGAACCCTTGATCTTCTCAATATTTTAAATTTGGCTTATGAATGGGTTAATTGCTTATGATCTAATGATGATAGAATTGAGTTTAGATTATGTTTTATTGTTGATTTCTATGGTTAATTATGCTATTATATTGTGAATTTATGGAGATGTTAAGGAATGGTGATCTTGGCTATTGGAATAAGGAAAGTTGATTGAATTTCCTACGTTAATGGAGAATTTATATAGAATTGATATTGATTGGTATGGTCCACTTATGGTGGCGGTGCTTATGTGTTATATATGATGATTGTAAGATCCCGAAAATGACCTAGGTGAAGCTAGAGCCTAACGTGTTTGTCATGATGGTCTAAGCTCCTAAAATGGTCTATAATGTGGTATTGAGGTAGTGTCTAAGAGTTTAGGTGCATTGGAAGTCAAACGTCAAGGGCTGACTAAGACGTTCGACGACTAAGTCACCTATGTGTCTCATATGTGGTTTTATGTGTTTATGTGTAATTCATGAGGTTATAAGGTCCTTAAATGAGTTATTATGGTATATATAGGTAGTGTATCAATTTTCATGAAGTTTGGAGGTCAAACACCTTCGGTATGAGTTATTAAGAATATCCACTCATTACTTGAATCTGATTTCACCTCCTGATTGTCTTGCACAAACACCTTAGGTATAGTTCATTTTATTATCTTTCATACTTTGAGGAACTCCAACCTTAATCGAAATAGATCATGTGAGCATCATGAAATCCGGTGTCTTCCCCACACCGAAAAGAGGTGGAGTCACTGGCCAAGGTGAAACCAAAACATGCTAGCGTATATAGGGAATTGAACCCTGCTAGATCCCTATATTGGCAGTATAGGTACAAAGACTAAGAGATATAAGGAGACTCATACCCGACATGCCAGACAGTATCATCTCATGAGAGTTACGTGAACCTCCTCCCTTCCAAAAGGAAGGCATCACCGCTCATAGCTAGCCTATCGGTGCTCAGTATGAATTTCCATTACATTCAACTCATACATCATGAAAGCTGGCTTCTAGCATGAGGACATCATCGCTCATTAGATGATTTCTCATCTCATCATTAGTATTAAGTGTGAATTGTCCTTACACTTACATATAGAGTATGATTGAGACTTATTTACTCTTTTGATGACTTGTCATCCTTACTTTACATTGATGAAATGTGAATTGTCCTTACATATCATCCTTACTTTATATTGATGAATGTGAATTGCCTTACATATCATCCTTACTTTACAATTATGAATGTGAATTGTCCTTACATATCATCCTTTGGTGTTAATGAGAGTGGTCTCACACATTCTAACACCTTCATACGTGAGTATTCTTTTAACATAGTAGCTTAAGTGTAAGTGAGACTTGTCTCACTTCCTTTAACATGCCATTCTGGTCAGTTACTTAATTTAGACCCCTTTAATTATATTATAACTCACATTACTTACTTACTTTAGTGTAGTAGATTCATATCATCATTTATGGACGATAAGCACTTCATTCAATGAGTTTTATGAGTTCATATGTCATTCTTTTATAGCATGTTGGGAGTTGTCCCAATGAATGGCATGCTCTTGGTTATGGATTCATTGAATTACTTTAGATGTGCTTATTCATTTGGCATTCCAGCATTTTAGTCATATAAGATAGTATAGGGTATGTTGGGACTTGTCCCATTGATTGGCATACCCTTAGTATGGATTCATTTTGTTCTGTTGTTCATGCTTAATTTGACATTACATTATATTGGGCATATAAGATTGGTGTAAATTTAGTATTGGCCTAGAAAATTTGGAAATGACTTCATAGCCAATTTATTGGCACAAGCCAAACATTCATTCAAATATAGTTTCATGAGATTCTCATTAGTCAATTTTTCCATCATTATTTAAAAGAAATAATGTAAGCCAATTCCATTCAACTTTTGGGCAAGACATTGTTAGCCATTTTATTGGCATACGATTAGTATTGGCATAAATAATTGGGCATAGATTTCATAACCATCTTTGTTGGCATAAGCGAATTTTACATTCGTTCATGTTTAGTTTTGTATATATACATATATTGTTCATTAGCCAATCTTTCAATTATTTAAAGATTACATTATATACAATCCCATTTAAATTTTGAACAATGTACTATTAGTCATTTTATTGGCATAAGCCAAACATTCACTCAAATTATGATTTCATTGAGATCTTTTTAGCCAACGTTATAAAATAACTTTAGGCATAACGTTTTTAAACATCTTGGACAGCATCATATTAGAATTTTATGAATATATCATCTTCATAACGTCATATTAACAACAAGCATTCACAACAGACCGTAACATCTTCATGCATAACATTTTCGGACATATCTTTAACATAGTATCATTCTTTGAATTCACGTAATAACACTTAGCATCAAACGAGTCCAATTAATAGGTTCATTCAATAATTATTTAATAAAAAAAACCATATCTAACCTATTCAACATTGAAATCGTAACAAGGATACTACGGAAAGGAGTTCGACAAGAACGATGGGAAATAACCCTATTTTGCAAGATCTTTGAATCATTCGAAAGAAAGCTCTCTTGGAGAAAGAAGTCCAGGAGAGAAACCCATACCTTATGTAGAACTTAATATACGAATACCACCTTGAACGAAACCTTGAAGAAACCTTGAAATCGCCCTAGAGAAATCGATAATTTTTTCTGTTTTTCTTTCGTTCGTTACTTGCTGTTTTTGCGTCACCTTTTCTATGAGTTTGAACGTGATTTTTAGGTTTAAGAACTGATATTTAATTATAAAACTTAGGTTTAATAAGTTAATTTAATAAACTAAATAACCAATTACCAAAAAGCCCCTCCTAAATTGACTAAACATAGGAGAACATAACACTTAGTCAAATCTGGAAATTGGTGTTGACTATGGTCTTTATCAAGATTTTGAATTTATATTAATGAATTAAATCCTTAATTTAATTAATTTAGTCATTGGAACCAAAATTAACCCTTTTGGACCATCCTAGGTTAAGTACTAGGATGTTTCTTGAGTTGTACTAGGTTAGTGTAAGAATTTCATTTTGATCATTTAAACTAATTAATTAAATTGTTAATTTAATTAATTAGGTGACCTAAGGTAATACTAAAGTACCCTTATATCGTTAGGACCATAACCAATCCTTTGAACCATCCTAGGTTAGGTACTGGGTTGTCTTTTTCTTGTTTTAACCAAAATCTTGAAATTGCTTTGTGATTTCGATTTTGCCCCTTTAAATTAATTAATTAAGTTGATAAATTAATTAATTAAGTAGCCTAGAGTAATTAATAAAGTATACCTAGGTTTTTAGGACCTTAACTAACTCTTTGGACCATCCTAGGTTAGGTACTAGGTTGTCTCTTTAACTAGTACTAGGTTAGTGTAAACCGGGTTTTGGTCCTCGGTTGTTGGGTGCACTAATTAGTTTATTTCGTTTGGTCCTAGGTTAGTTAGCTATTTAGGGAAGTAGTTTATAGTCTAGAATTAGTTAGGAAGTTAGGCCCCACATGGAGGGGTCCCTTGTGCACGTTTTTCCCCCTAACTACCCTAACCGAATTCGGTTAGGGAGGTCCCCTCCTTTGGCCACTTCTTCACATGTCTTGCACGGGTTGGTTGTACTTTCCTAACTAACTATTATTTATGGTTCCTTTGGAAATGTTTACTTATTGTCCCAAGGATCCTCACCATGTTCTTGGGCACTGCTTAATTTACATGATCATTTTAAATGGTCATGTGTTATGGTATCTAGGCTTGACACTTGGATGCCTCATACCCAATTTCTGAGTTAAAGGAAAAAGCATTTTAGCCTAGGGTCTTCATTGAAGGTACATTTCTTGGACAAGCTCATTAATGTTAGAAAATTGGCTAACACCCTTTAAGCCAATATTTTCTAATATGCCCAATTTTTTGCTTATTTGGGTATTATACAGAAATTGGCTAATACCCCTTAGCCAATTGTTCTATACCATGCCCAATATTTCTCAATATTGGGCATTAGGTTACTTATTAAATCAATGTGATTATAAATTAAGGATATTGTTATTTTTGTTACTTGTGCATACATAGAAATTGGCTAACACCCTCTAAGCCAACATTTTCTACTATGCCCATAATTTTCTAATATGCCCAATATTTGTAAATATTGGGCATTGGGATGCCTATTTACCCCTAATACGCATTCTTAAGAACCTATTGTGCTTTTCATTAAACGTATAATTTTCTGGAATTTTACATTATCCCCCCCTTAGGAACATTCGTCTCCGAATGACACCTACACATCATTTAAACAAAGAGGGTGATTTTCGAAAGTTACTTTATCATTCTTAAACTTTTCTCATTTGTGAATATCTGATTCACATATATTTGGATGATGCACATCATTCAAGCTTATCTGAAGCCCTTCCTATTCCTTAACCATGTGCCTACATGGGATGTCTCCAAGTTTTACCATTGGCAAGTAGAACAACCTCATTGGAGTAGGATAGAACTCCGGATTCCATGTTTTGCTACCATGGTCTATGTCGGTTATTGTCTATTCTTATAATGTGGGATACCTATTAGTATTTGAGAGGTTCTATGAAGTTTAGGTGGTGATATGGGACGCTATATAGACATTGCACAATAGGCTTTGAAGATGTTAGTGGGAGTCCCTAGGTCTTGTCCAAGACTATTGCTTGAATGTCCTTTATGTGATGAATGTCTCTTAATGAACTAATGAACTAATGACTTATGTTATGAAGTATGTAAATGAATGAGTACCTAATCAAAAGTGACTCAAGAATTCCTTAGTTAAAGTGTGAAGAGGACATAACGGATGATCTCTTCATGTCTTATCTATGGAAGTCTTGAAAATGACTCTAGTTAGGGAAGTTGGTTGATTCTTTATGCATGATGTAAACTTAGGTAGTCTTAAGGATTATTTAGGTAACCTTGAATAAAAGGGTATGGGCGTTCTCTTCTAGGAGTACTTAAGTAAGTATTTTGATAGCCTTGGTAAAGAGAATGTCATATCTTATACATGTTATGTGTTTGGTGTATTGTAGGTGTGTATGTGTCTCGTTATAAGTAGTCTTGAGGATTGTTTAGGAATGCTTAGAGAGGGTGTATGGGCAGTCTCTCTTTGTATGACTTAATGAGTCTTAGGATAGCTTCTATTCGGATAATTACATGTTATAAGGTCTTTAAGGTGAAGTGAAGAGACTTCACTGTAACAGTGAATAACTTCACTGTACAGTGAAGTGAGGTTACTGTAAAGTGACTCTAAAGTGTGCTAAATTGACTAAACGTTATCTTATGACATGCTATAAGGTGTTTAAGGTGAAGTGAAGAGACTTCACTTTATCAGTGATGAACTTCACTGTACAGTGAAGTGAGGTTACTGTAAAGTGACTCTAAAATGTGCTAAATTGACTAAATGTTATCTTATGACATGCTATAAGGTGTTTAAGGTGAAGTGAAGAGACTTCACTTTAACAGTGAAGAACTTCACTGTACAGTGAAGTGAGGTTACTGTAAAGTGACTCTAAAATGTGCTAAATTGACTAAATATTATCTTATGTGTTTCTAAGTTGTTAAATGTTCTTCTTATGATTATATTATGATATTTAAATTAAAATTTGAATATTTCCAATAAATGTCCATTTTCATGATTTTTATGCATTATGTCATACTTAGTACATGTGGTTGTACTAATTCCATGCTTTTATCTATCTCTATAGTGGTTGGTAGGTGGGGAGCATTTGGGAAGCATGACTTGGATCGTAGCATCGTTCAAGTGAAGTTGAAGTATGTCCTCATTTGACTTGAGGGCATAGATGTCTTTTATGTTTCTTATTGAAGTATTGTATAGACTTAAGTATTTCTATATTCTTATTGTATGGGCCGTGTCCCAAGTATTCTCGTGTCTAAGATTGATGAGATTGAGACTTAGTATTTCCTATGATTTTATATGAAAGAGTTTTTAAAGACATAAAGAATGTTTTGTGAAAAGTTTTAATTCCGCACTACTTTTCACTATGTATATGCGATGAACGATATGAAAGGGCTTGTATAAGACCTCCGATAGGTCGAGTACGCCGGTTGCACTCCATGAGTGCCCTATCTTCTAGGGTGAGATCTCGGTATGTGACAATGATGATCATTGCTTTGTCGGCATTATTATGTGAATTGTAGTAGTATCATGTTAGGGTTTATGTGAAGGTATAGTGTGAAATTGCTTATATGAAGTAATGTGACTATATGCAAGGTGTTATTGCTTAAACGAATGTATAAAGTGAGGGGTGATGTGATATATGTGTGACCTTATATAATGTGAATGTATGAAGTAAAGGTGATCATGTCATGTCTATATTATCTTTTATGGGTACTATAATGGTATTATCGAATGTTATGATTCTTCTCTAATTGATGTATTATAGTAATGAAAGACCAATAAGTGTTATTATAGAATGATGTTGTATCTTTTGTTGGCAAACATAGTTGTCCCTACTTGCTACTTTAATGATATTGGATAAATGTTATGATGAATGTTGTGTATTGATTGGTAGAATAAGGTCCCTCTTCTTGATACATTAAGGTTATGTTAATATGTGATCTCTTGACTTGATAGGCTTAGGCACCCTTGTCGTGTATGTGTATGAATGAATGAAAGTCTAGGATCGGTAGACTTAAGGTGGTGCCCTTCTATGAAAGACTTATATAGAACCTTGAATATGAAAAGAAGGTTAAGAATATGAAACATTGAATATGAAAATAAGGTTAATATAGAAGCCTTGATCGGTAGACCTAAATGGTGCCCTTCTTGGAAGAAATGATAGACTTAGAGATAGGTTGACTGAAACGGCATGCAACCATCATGAATAAAGTCATAAGATCTATCCTAATAGACCTTGAGTGGAAGCCCTAGTGGACCCATTCTTGGTAGTGGTATTATGATTTGGTAGAACTAAGAAATGGTACCTTCTCAAATCCCTTTATGTGAATAAAATTACTCTATGATAACAAAGGCAAAGAACCGAGTGGATATGTTTGTGGTAGTAGCTCTACTTGAGTATGAGACTAGAGTACAAACAAGCCCTTGATATCTCTTAACCATGTGCCAACATAGGATGAGTCCTAGTTCTACCCTTGAAAAGTGTAACACCCTTCACGGAATAGGGTAGACTCCGGATTCCATACCTAGTTAGTGTGTTTATGTCGGTTGATGCCTATTATCATCATGTGGGATGTGCACCATAGTATTGGATAGGTTCTACAACGTTTAGGTAATGGTAAGGGACACTATCTACAAATGGAACGAGTAGGCCTTGAAGGTACTAAGATGAATTCCCTATGTCTTCCAAGACCATTATGTGAAGTCCCCTAATTATTTAGTTGCCTCTAATATTGATTTAATGAATAATGTTGACTGAGTAAAATCATGTTGAATAGAAATATTCGTATCTATGGTAGCTTTGAGGATTACTTAGGTGTGCTTGAAGAGGGTGTATGGGCGGTCTCGTCATGTCTTACTTAAGTGAGTCTTTGAGTAACCTTAGGTAAACAGTCTAAATGATGGAAAAAATATCCTTATTTTGGGTATCTTAAGGATCACCTAGGTGTATGTGAAGGGGTTGTATGGCTGTCCGCTTCATATCTTACTTAGGTGGGTCTTAAGATAACCTTTAGTAAGGGATCTAAATGCTTAAATGGATTCTAAGTGACTATGGTCATATCTTATGGATTATTTGAATATGTCTTATATGTGATTGTTGACTTGTATTATGTCTCTTAAACTCTTATGATGTAGGTTTTTATCAATATGCCATGAAAGCACGTTTCTACACTAAATGTCCTTTTGGTATGGTTTTTTCATGGCTTCCATACTTTGTGCATTGAATGTGCTAACCCTTTCTTTTCCATTTTTGACTAAAGTTGTAATGACCCTCAAAATGAACTAGGATAAAATAGATCCCACATGATTTGTATGAGTTAATAACTTGCTTATAAGGTTATAAACAGCTACTGATAGTTGGTTTGAATAGGTTTGAGGTCTAATGTCAAAGGACGACCAAGACGTCTGGAAACTAGGCATTTGCGTATTAGTGTGTCCCTGTATGTTTGTCTTGTTTTTATGTGTTGTTTGGATTCTAAAAATAGTAGAGGCGACCCTAGTGTCTTAATAGACATGTTTAGGGTCAAAACGTCTGGTTACAACTCCCCAAGGACCACCCTAGGGGTCCTTGAGGAGGACCCAACCTTGGGCCAACAAGCTGCCCAAGGAAGCAGCCAATTGCTCTTTCATGAAACAATTCAGCGTCGCGGACTTGGTTATCCTATGGACAAAAAGTTTGTTCCGCATCACGGACACGTCGTGGTCTCTACTGTCCCAAAATGTATTCCATGAATCATGTGGGAACAGCTCCGCGACGTGGACTTGTTCCCTGATGATAATTTCAAAAATGAAAGTTAAGTTTAACTTATATAAAAAGGTCTAATTAATGTGGGGTTATTTTCGGTACTTTAGGAGTCGGTTATAAACAATTTTTAAATCATATTTAACCTATTTCCCAAGGCAAAACCCCATTACCCAATAAGAAATCAAAAATCAAAAACCCTTTTCTCTTCTAATTGCTCTCAAACCTCCATTGGAGGAAAAACTCAAGCTCAAGCTAGAAGATGGATTTTAAAGTTATTTATTCTCCAAATGTGTGGGCTTTTATTATATTAAGGTATGGTAACCCTTGATCCTAGGATAAACTTTCATCTAAGGAGTTCTATCAACGATTTTCCAATGTTATTCTATGATCAAAATTCCCAATTTTCAATCTAAGCATGGGTTCATTGTCAAACGATTTTCTAAGTCATTATAATGATTAATTAACGTTAAATCAATGATTTTTGATGATTTTCAATACAATTTCATGAAGAACCCATGATCTCCTTAATCTCTAAATTTGTGATATAATGTGGGTTTGTGATCTTTATTAGATGAAGATCCAATTGTGATTAGATTTTAGTGTATTGATTAATCCTAATTCTATCTATGTCAATTGATTATGAATTGTTGATAATTTGAAAATGGTGATCATATATTGGAGAAATTGTAAGTTGACCTAAATTTCTATTAATAGTCTTGGATATTATATTATGTGATATAGTCCACTTACGGTGCCGGTGTTTACATTCTCGTCTATCACTACATGTTGTGATCATTGCCTGGAGGGCATTAAATGTATATTGAATTTGGTATTATGATTATCATGACCATGAATGGTATATGTGTAGTCCACAATTCTAGTATCATGATCTAGGTTTATTAATGATGTGATGTAGAATGTGTATGTTGATGTTAGGGTAGGGTACGTCTATATGCTTGGTTATGATAAGTACCATTGTGGAATGACCCCTACCTATATGAACCCTATATGAATATGTGATCTTACGCATGTTAGGAGTATTAAATTCTAATGTTGGTTATGATCTTGTCTCCTATGACATAATGTGGGTGTGTGGTCTAACTTCCCTAATGATCTATATGTGAGTTGTTCACTACTTGAGGGATATTGTATATGTGTTCTGATCCTTGGAGGATGGTTTCCTAAAAAACTAGGTTGTTGCTCTTATGTGATCATGATGACCAATATGTACACACACACTCCATGCATAATTATGAGTATGATATGTTTATGGTGTTAATTGAAAGGATGATTCTCATATGCACCTTTATATCTTCTTATGCATGAAAAAGTATATGATCAGTTAAGTATGAACATGTGTTGTCCAAATGCGTCTATGTGAAAGGCTTTGTCACATATGTATACACATTCACACACGAATGTATGAATGAATAAGGTTTATGATAATCTAGAGAAAGTGAGTCTCTTGAAAGGTGTTACTCAATTGTACTCTAAACTAGACTATATTATATATATCATATAATTATGTGAATGGACATTCTCACATAACTGTAGGTTCCATGATGAAAGGACATTCTGAACCTAGTAACCTTTGATCTATATGATATATCAAGGAACTAAGTCCCTAAAGCCTACTTTATGAACTAATGTTAATTAAAGGCTTAAAGATGCTTAAAAGAGAGTTTGAGATTAGCACCGAGTGAACATGAAAAATATGAGTGGGGGCTTCACGTCTAGCAAGTCCGGCTTCCTATATGAGAACCTCATGTTAGCAAGTCTGGGTTGCCAACATAGATGTTCTCTCATGAGATGGATATCTCCATGTTAGCAAGTCAAAAATTCTAGTAGCAATCTCCTTGTTCCATAACTATGTGCCCCCGTAGGTCTTAGCTTAGTGGATCCACTAGAATAGCTATTATGTATGAAGGTCCTACCTTGTCAAGTAGTACCCTCTCTTTTCGGTGTTGGAATAGAATACCGATTTAATGTAGCTCACATGGTCTATGTCAGCTATGGCTAAGCATCCCGAAAGATAATAAATGAACTAAGATAAGAATATGAACTCTAATCATAACTCTTTGAGAAGTTTACTTAGTATAGGTAGGACTATGGACCCTACCCATGCATTGCACAAGTGAACTTTCAGAAAGGATAGGATTAGAGACTTTATGAAATAAAATTGATGTTTATGTATGATTTGCATGAATGCGTGTTAAGGTTGACTTTACTTATGTCTAGATGTAAATTATGATGATTCATGTGAATTACACTTATGACTTGTAAATGGGTTTGCTTGGTATATGTGGGGGTATGACACACCATGTGTACATTGCACAAGTAAGCTTGTGAAGGGGATTGTGAGGGTGGTTTACCTATGATATGAACTAAATGAGTTAGGACTAAGATGCAGTGAATGAAAGAGTTCTTATGTTACAATTTATAAAGTATGTTGGTCTTATGTCTAAGTTAAAATGCATGTGTAATATGTTATTGAATGAGATGTGCCTAAATCTAGGATGACTTCCTAGGATCACTTGGTAAGAGTAGTATTATGGGATGCTACTTGTACATTGCAGTAGTGAGATTTGGAGGTTGTCTTAGGTGATGGTTCTTATATGTAGAATGTGCCTTAAATGTGATGAAATGGATTCAATTATTGTTATGAGTGACATCCATGTCTATATGATGTATGTGAATATATTGTACTTATTGAACCAATGTTCATGAAGTTTTACTATAAAGACATGATGCATGATTTCTAACTAAATGTCCCCTTTAAATCATGTTTTTTGCATGTTATCATACTTGGTGCATTCTTGTACTAATACCATTCTTCTTCATCTTTTTACACAAAGTGTAGGTGGTGATGACTAGAGATTTTTTCCTAGAATGAAGTGCTTTGATAGATATTCCCAAGATCAAGTGTGTCATTATGATTCAAGGACCTTCATGTCAAGATGCTATTTAATTTCATATAATAGTTAAGATTATTCAATTATGTTGTTAAGGGTTGTGCCCTATAATATTCTATTCTATTTATGTTGAGTCTAAGATGGCAAAAGGAGACTAGAGTTTAAAACTCTGTACTTATGATTTTATAAATGAAGTGATATTCTAGCATTATGTTAAAGTTTTAAATTTTCCTCTAATTTTATGATAATGCGATGAATGAATGCTAAGAGGCTTGTCCAAGACCTACGAGAGGTCGAAGCCGCCGATAACTTCTAGGGGATGATCCGCGGTCGTTACAAACTTTGTATCAGAGCATAAGGATATGAAATTGTCTTAGGATCCATAGTCTAGTAATGCCACGTCTAGTAGAATCTTGTTCATTGATGTGAGTCGCGACACATCTTTGAGCGAGAGGCTATAGGATGATAGAAGTTTTACTTTCTTCACTATTCTTGTGTCGTGTCATAGAAGTTAATTCTATATGATCTCTCTCTTATATATCCTTCTTTGGTAGTCTTTTTGATGTGATTGTTTGGAAGGGATGATGTCTCAATAATTGAGGGAGAAAAGGTGAGTTTTGATCCTTATTATGATTGATGTGACTAGATGAGTATATGTGAGGGTGAATTCAGAATATTTTGATATGATGCCATTCATGACTATATGTTACCTATGAGAATTGAGGTTATATGTTGAGAAGTTATATTATGATATAGTTCAAGCTTGTTAAGAGTTGTTATGGTTGAATGATGTCCTTTTTGGGATGAAAAGTTTTTTTATGGTTATCTGCATAGTATAATGTTATAAAATAGGTTTGAAAAGTTTTGGAGAAATGTGGTGAATAGTGAAAGATGAATCTTGCCCTTGTTATATGAGTAATGCTTCATAGTGGTCCTTGTGTGGTTTGGAATATTTTGTACAGGCTTGCTCCTAAGTAGAGAAGGTAGTGTGCTTACCTTGTAAGGTAATTGTGAAGTATGTGTAACATTTCGAAATCCCAAGTCACGTAGTAAGACTTAACCAGGCTCCTTAAGGTCTAAATCATTGTTCCTAGAAAAAATTAGGTGTACATAGAGTGGTTAAAGTGTTTTAGAACCAAAATGTTCAACAACGTCCATGACGTCCGGAAAGTTGGTCCATGAAAGGGCTAGTGTGTTTTAATTAGTTTGACTAAGTTTAAGGGTCGGAATCGAGCAAACGTTTGTAGAAATAGGTGTATCACATAATGAGGGATGGTTTCATTATGGAAAAGTCTGGGTACGACTCCCCAAGGACCAACCAAGGGCCATCGAGGAGGACCCTTTTGGCAGGAAGGTGCAACACTGCCTGGCAGTGTGCCTCGACGGATTATACGATGGGGCGTCACGGGCATCACGGGGCGTCAAGGTCACCGTCGTCTCACCCTTATTCGCCTCCTCAAGAACCCTCGCATGCACAATCTCTGACCGAGACAACGGAAGTGCAGGACGGAGGGAAGGTCATCCGTCACGGCCCCGACGGACCGTCGATGGGGTTCCGTTGGTGGGGGCATGTTATGTTTTGGTGAATTAAAGTATAGTTTCATTCAATTTGTTAAGTGTCTTAGGGGTAATTGGGGATTAAGGGAAGACTAATTAAGTTGACTTAGCCCCACTATAAATAACCCCAATCCTCATTAGCCCAATCACAATTCTCAAAATAAACTCTCTTTCTTCTCTCTACTTTCTCTCTTTTTTGGGAGACTCCATTAAAGAATAGCTTGGGAGGTGAATTGGGGTCTGGTTTAGCATGAAATCACCATCAAAACGTCATCAAATCTTAAGGTATGAGATCTAATTCACCTTTGGGACTTCTTTCCTCAAAGGGATCCTTCAAAGATTTTCCAAAAGTTGACTTTCATATGGGTTTCATTCAATTTTGAATTTGATGTTATGAATTTAGTTTTTCATGTATTCTTTGGGTTATAATGAGTAGATTATCATGTATTCTAACTTGATTATGATGAATTGATGTGGTTTGGTTTAGGTTGTAGATGATGACCCTTAACCCTTATCCCTAGATATGAGATTGATATGAATTAGGTTGGGATCATCTTTAATGATTGTTATTGCATTGATCATGAATCTATTGTGATGAATTGAAGCCTTTAATGCTAATTTTTGAGTATTAAATCTAGGGTAACAAGATAAACTTAGATATCATGTTATCAAGCTTTGATTTAGTATTGAATTATAATGTAGTGACTCTTCTAAATTAGTTATTATGTGGATTGTTGAATTACATTGGTGTGATGACCCAAATTGGGTTTGTCTATGAGTTGATGGTAAGGCCCTTTTATTGGTGAACTATGGAGGAATATTGGTAAGTCTTGATTTTTCCTAATTCTTACTTCAATTGTGATTAATTGTCATCAAGTTATGAAGTTGTGTTGAAGTATACCTTGTTTAAGGTGATAGGTTGGTATGATGATTGAATTGGAATGTTTTAGGGTTGGTTGTGAGGTTGCCTAGGAATACATGTTATAGGGAAGTTGTTATGTAAAGATGTGCCCTATTATGATGAGATGTGAAAGGGTTAACTTCACCTTTATGAATTGTGAATGAAAGGACTATTTCTCATACAATCCTTTTGAGCTATAATGATGAATATACTTTGGTTATACCCTATTATCTAAACTAAGTTGAGAAAATTAATAATGTGTAAAGACTTCTCTGTGTGGGGACTTAGCTTAGCACCGAGTGAACTTGACAATGGGAGGGGATGACTTATCCATGAAAGGAAAGATTCATCCTAAAGTTGCCCATGTGATGTTAACTCCCTTGTTTATGGGATATATCACTCTAAGGGATTCCCATGAGGAGCGGCCCACTTTACCAAATGGTATGAATAGGGATATCTACCTCTTAGTTCTTGAACTATGTTGTCACCATAGGATACTAGATAGTGGATCAACCTAGATAGCTATGTTTAAGTTAGGTTCTACCTTGGCCGGTAGACCACCTTCCATCGGTGTAAGGTTTTATGACACCGGATTCCACATTGGCTCATGTGGTCTATGTTGGTTAAGGCAATAGTTCCCTAAACTAAAATGAATGAATAAGATGTAGACTAATCGAAGTGACTTGAGGGGTTTGACTTTAGCTTAGGTAGGGGTATGGGACTCTACCTACGCCTTGCACTAGTTTGCCTTGATAGGAGCTTTGAGAAGTCAATATTATGTTTGTAAATGGTGATATAATGTAATTGACTTTGTACATTGAATAACATGCGTATGAGTATGAGGTTGATGTCCTTTGTTGAAGAAGAATACTACATGAAGATTATAGTTAGTATGATTTGATTTGCTATGCTTTACTCTTACCCATGTTTTATAATGATGTTTCTTGATGATAGGATCTTATGAGATTAAGGGCTTAAATATGATGGTATGCATGTGGTATAGTTAATTGCTTTGTATATTCAAATAAATGGTCTAAATAGCATGATTTTCTTAAATATCCTTTTTCTAAGCATACTTGATTGGTAATTGTGCATATGGTTTCATACTTAGTACATGTGGAGTACTAACCCCATTTCCTTCCCTTTTCCCAAATATTTTAGGTTTCGGTCGTTGAATTGGCTTCGAGGTGCTTGGAAGGAAGACTTGGATATCTTATCATCCAAGTGGTAGGTCCTCATTCTCCCGAGGGCGATGCCGACATTCTATCACTATGCTACTTAGTTACTATAATTTTCTATTGACTCTATTACTCATTTGTGACGATGTTGTATATAGCCTATATGTGGCTTCTTTTATTGATGTAGGGCTATGCCCAAGATTTATTGTCTGTGTTAGATGGTTTATGAGATGAGACGGCTTTTATGACTATTATTTCTTTACTATATAAATGGGTGAAATAAAAGTAGAAGACTATGGATTCTTCGTATATGAACAAGTCTATGTATACTTGATATAAATACGATTATGTGTATGTAGAGGTCTATGCAAACTTCCGAGTAGATATAGATAAAAACTTTTAAATTCTTTCACATTTTAATCGATGAATGCTATGACGAGGGTAAGAGGCTTGTCTTAGTCTTCAAAGAGGACGACGACGCCGGTTACGTCTGGGGGGTAAACCCGGCTGTGAAAAACTTGGTATCAGAGGATGAGTTTGAATATCCTTGATGTTAACGTCTCTCTCAACCACGTTATATAGGTTTGTATTCATAATTGTGAAGCGCGCCACACTTATGAATAGGAACTTATTTGATGCTTAGGAATCACTCTTATTGTTGGAAATCCATATCGTACCTCTAGAATGTACTTTATATATGTTTTCACCTAAAGGTTGTGTTTTGGTTATAGGAGATGAATACTAGAAGGAATGTAGACAGAAGACATGAGGAGGAGATTGCTGCTGCGGGAATCCCTCCCCGTGTTGATCCAGTTCCTCCTCTTGAAGAGATTGTTGTTGATGATCAGGCTCCCGTTGACCCTTCACCCATGAAGGAGGCTCAGATGAGGGCTATTCTTGCTCAAATGGCTCAATCCATGACTACTCAAGCTCAAGCCGCAATGGTGCAAGCCCAATCTATGACTGCCCAAGCCAATAGGGATATTGCACCTAGGGTCCATGAGCAAACTATGGGTTCCCGACTTAGGGACTTCACCCGAATGAATCCTCCTATCTTCTATGGGTCTAAGGTTGATAAAGACCCTCAAGAATTCATTGATGAGGTTTATAAGATATTGTGTGCTATGGGGTTTTCTTCTACTGAGAATGCCGAGTTGGCCTCATACCAACTCAAGGATGTGGATCAGACATGACATGTGCAATGTAAAGACAATAGGACACTTCAAGGTGGGCCAGTGACTTGGGAGTTTGTCAAAAGGGCTTTCCTTGATCGGTTCTTCCCTAGGGAGATGAGAAAACTAAGGTGGTAGAGTTCATCAATCTCCGCCAAGGAGGGATGAGTGTTCATGAGTACTCTTTGAAGTTCATTCAATTGGCCAAATATGCTCCTTCCTTGGTCTCCAATCCTAGAGACGAGATGAGTCGATATGTGATAGGTGTGTCGGATGACTTGCAAGAAGAATGTCAATCAGCTATGCCTTCACGATAACATGAATATTGGTCATCTCATGGTGCATGCAAAAAGGGTTGAGGAGGCTAGAGCAAAAATAAAGGATAAGGATTCAAGAAGGACTAGGTCTTTTGAGAGTGGAACTACTAAATATAGGTTTGGAATTCAAGACAAGCCTAGATTCAATAAGAGGTTCTCAAATCAAGTTCCATCCAAATTTCCCAAGACTAGGGATTCTAAAGCCCCTAGGCCAAAAGTTGAAAAAGGTAAGGGTGGAAATTCATCTATGAGAAGCCTATATGTGTGAAGTGTGGAAAGGAACATTATGGTGAGTGCTTGATTGGAACGGGGAATTGCTTTAGTTGTGGAAAGAGTGGTCACAAAGGTATGGACTGCCCTAATATAAGAAACCAAGAAAAGAATGCACAAAAACAAGCAAGTGAGGCTCCTAAGAAGAACCGCTTTTATGCTCTTCGTTTGAGAGATGACCAAGAGGCCTCTCTCGATGTGGTAACCGGTATGTTACAAATCTTTGCTATTGATGTGTATGCTTTGCTTGATCCGGGTGCTACTTTTTCTTTCGTTACTCCCTTAGTAGCTAAAAAGTTTGATACTTTACCCGATGTTTTGCATGAACCTATTTTGGTGTCTACTTCGGTGGGTGAGTCAGTTGTCGCAAAAAGAGTCTATCGAAATTGTCCTATCTCTATGCCCCATAGAGTTTCTCATGTAGATATAGTTGAACTAGACATGTTTGATTTTGATGTCATTTTGGTTATGGATTGGTTGCATGCTAGATTCGCTTCTATTGATTGTAGGACTAGAGTTGTAAGGTTTAGTTTCCCAAATGAACCCGTTTTTGAGTGGAAGGGTGGGAATTCTCTTACTAGAGGTCGTTTCATATCATGTCTAAAAAGCGTGTAAGATGATCTCAAAGGGGTGTCTTTATCATATTGTGAGAGTCCAAGAAGTTGATTCTGAAGTTCCTCCTATTCAGTGGGTCCCCGTGGTGAGTGAATTTACGAAGTTCTTTCTGGAGGACCTTCCCGGCATTCCTCCCGAACGGGAAATCGATTTTGGTATTGATTTGCTGCCAGAAACAAACCCTATCTCTATTCCTCCTTATAGAATGGCTCCGGCTGAATTAAAGGAGTTGAAGGCACAACTTAAAGATTTGCTAGACAAGTGCTTTATAAGGCCTAGCATTTATTCATGGGGTGCTCCGATCTTGTTCGTGAAAAAGAATGATGGGTCCTTGAGAATGTGTATTGACCACCGTAAGCTCAACAAGGTTACTATCAAGAACAAGTATCATCTTCCTCGGATTGATGATTTATTTGATCAACTCCAAGGGGCGAGTTACTTCTCCAAAATTGACTTGAGGTCAGGGTATCACCAGCTTAGGGTGAGAAATGAATATATTCCAAAGACAGCCTTCCGGACTAGGTACGGGCATTATGAGTTTGTGGTTATGTCCTTTCGTCTCACAAATGCTCCGGCGGTGTTTATGGACCTAATTAATAGGGTTTTTTGAAGTTACCTTGATTCATTCGTTATTGTATTTATCGATGATATCTTGGTGTATTCGAAGAATGAGGTTGATCACATGGGTCATCTAAGGGTGGTATTGCAAACCCTTAAAGAGCATAAATTGTTCGCCAAGTATAGCAAGTGTGAGTTTTTGTTGAGGTCGGTCGCGTTTCTTGGGCACATCATCTCTAGTGAGGGAGTTGAGGTAGACCCAAGGAAAACTGATGCGGTAAGAAATTGGCCTAGACCCTTGACCCCGACAGATATTAGGAGTTTCTTGGGTCTAGCGGGCTATTATCGAAGGTTTGTAGAAGGTTTTTCATCCATTGCATCTCATTTGACTTCATTGACTCAAAAGGGTAAAAAGTTTGAGTGGTCAGAAGCCTGCGAGAAGAGTTTCCAATTATTGGAAGATAGGCTTACTTCCGCTCCGGTGTTAACATTACCGGAAAGTTCTAAAGCGTTCGTTGTGTATTGTGATGCATCCCGCATAGGTTTGGGGTGTGTGCTTATGCAAAATGGGAAGGTGATTGCCTATGCTTCACGGAAACTTAAGGTGCATGAGAGAAATTACCCCACCCATGCCATTGAGTTAGCAGCCGTAGTGTTTGCTTTGAAAATATGGAGACATTACTTGTATGGTGTTCATGTGGATGTTTTCACCGATCATAAGAGTCTTCAATATGTGTTTACTCAAAAGGATCTAAACCTCCGACAAAGAAGGTGGTTAGAATTGTTGAAAGATTATGATATGAGTGTCTTATATCATCCCGGCAAGGCCAATGTTGTGGCAGATTCTCTAAGTCGTATGACTACGGGTAGTGTGTCTCATATAGATGAAGACAAGAAAGATCTAGTGAAAGATGTTCATAGTTTTACTAGATTGGGGGTGCGATTGGAGAGTTCTCTAAATGAAGGTGCCACGGTTCATCATAGCTCTGAGTCATCATTAGTGGTTGAGGTGAAGTCCAAACAACACCTTGATCAACTATTGATGGAGTTGAAGGAATCGGTTCTTGGCAAGATGAATGAGTCTTTCTCCTTAGGAGGGGATGGTGTGTTGAGGTACCAAGGGAGGTTTTGTGTTCCCGATATTGATGGATTGAGGGATCGGATCTTGAGGAAGCCCATGGATCCCACTATTCCATCCATCCGGGTTCTACTAAGATGGATCATGACATTCGAGAAATATATTGGTGGGAAGGTTTGAAGAAGGACATAGCGAAATTTGTTGCTAAGTGTCCAAATTGCCAACAAGTGAAGGCGGAACATCAAAAGTCGGGTGGCTTACTATAAGAGATCCAAATTCCTACTTGGAAGTGGGAAGACATTAATATGGACTTTGTGGTAGGGTTTCCTCGGACTCAAAAGTCGTATGATTCTATATGGGTGATTGTTGATAGATTGACTAAGTTCGCTCATTTTATTCCCGTCAAATCCAAGTATTAGGCGGAGGATTATGCTAAGATCTTCATAGATGAGATTGTGTGTCGCCATGGTATTCCGTTATCTATCATTTCGGATCGGGGTGCACACTTCACATCTAGATTTTGGAGGTTATTTCAAGAAGGTTTGGGTACTAAAGTGAAATTGAGTACCGCTTTTCATCCTCAAATGGATGGTCAAGCGGAACACACAATTAAAACCCTTGAGGATATGCTTAGAGCTTGCATTATTGATTTTAAAGGAAGTTGGGATAAGCACTTGCCGTTGGTGGAGTTTGCGTATAATAATAGTTTTCATTCGTCCATCTCCATGGCTCCCTATGAAGCCTTGTATGGTAGGAGGTGTAGGTCTCCTATAGGATGGTTTGAAGTTGGTGAACCATTGATCTTTGGTCCCGACTTGATTTATAGGACATTGGAGAATGTGCATATCATAAGAAATAGGTTGCAAACAGCCTATAGTCGACAAAAGTCTTATGCTGACAATAGGAGAAGGGATTTGGAGTTTGAAAGAGGGTGACAGAGTGTATTTGAAAATTTCACCTATGAAGGGGGTGGTAAGATTTGGCAAGAAAGGGAAGTTGAGCCCTCGTTACGTGGGCCCTCATGAGATTTTGGAAAGGGTTGGTAAAGTTGCCTATCGCTTAAAACTACCTAACGATTTAGCTTCGGTTCATCCGGGTTTCCATGTCTCTATGTTGAAGAAGTGTGTCGGGGATCCCGAGTCTATTCTTCCTATTGAAGGTCTTGGAGTCAAGGATAACCTCTCTTATGAGGAGGCTCCGGTTCGAATCCTTGATAGGCAAGTGAAAAGGTTGAGGAACAAGGAGGTGGTTTCCGTAAAGGTGTTATGGAAGAACCACCTTGTTGAGGGTGTAACATGGGAGGCCGAGGCCGACATGATAAACCGTTATCCTCACCTTTTTGATGTTTAAGGTTAGTCATTCTCTCTAATGATATAATTATGCTAGATATTGTGAATCCTTGATGTTTTGGTGAAATTATTTTGTCAAAAATCCTAGTTTTTAGAGACTTCACAATGAAGTCACTGTAAGGTGGCCTTAAACAAAAATTTGAAATTTTTCTTGCTTCTTGAATATTTGAGTCAAGTCGTGTATTGTGATATAGTGAGTCCTTGTGGATATTATATTAAGCATATTGATAAGATGAACTTTGTGCTAATCGACTTGTGTATCAAATGATTGAGCTCATGTGTGTAGTGAGGAGGACATACCTCATGAGGAAACTTTGAACTTATGTGTGATAAATTGATGTTTTTGAAGTGTTTTATTGAAATGATGTGATTCATGCTAATTGGACATTGCGAATTGGTTGAGCTTCTAGTCTTGAGTCTATTCCCTCCATTAAAGAGTGTTTAGTGTTATTCAGGGACGAATGTTCCTAAGGGGGGGATAATGTAACATTTCGAAATCCCAAGTCACGTAGTAAAACTTAACCAGGCTCCTTAAGGTCTAAATCATTGTTCCTAGCCAAATTAGGTGTATATAGAGTGGTTAAAGTGTTTTAGAACCAAAATGTTCAAGACGTCCATGATGTCCGGAAAGTTGGTCCATGAAAGGGCTAGTGTGTTTTAATTAGTTTGACTAAGTTTAAGGGTCGGAATCGAGTGAAAGTTTGTAGAAATAAGTGTATGACATAGTGAGGGATGGTTTCATGATGGAAAAGTCTGGGTACGACTCCCCAAGGACCAACCAAGGGCCCTCGAAGAGGACCCTTGTGGCAGGAAGGTGCAACACTGCCTGGCAGTGTGCCTCGACGGATGGCACGATGGGGCATCACGGGCACGACGGGGCATCAAGGCCACCGTCGTCTCACCCTTAGTCGCCTCTTCAAGAACCCTCGCCTGCATAGTCTCTGACCAAGACAACGAAAGTGCAGGACGGAGGGAGGGTTGTCCGTCACGCCCCCGACGTTCCGTCGATGGGGTTCCGTCGGTGGGGGCCTGTTATGTTTCGGAGAAATAAATTATAGTTCATTCAATTTGTTAAGTGTCTTAGGGGTAATTGGGGATTAATGGAAGACTAATTAAGTTGACTTAGCGCCACTATAAATACCCCTAATCCTCATTAGCCTAATCACAATTCTCAAAATAAACTCTCTTCCTTCTCTCTACTTTCTCTCTCTATTGGGAGACTCCATTAAAGAATAGCTTGGGAGGTGAATTAGGGGCTGGTTTATCATGAAATCACCATCAAAACGTCATCAAAGCTTAAGGTATGAGATCTAATTCACCTTTGGGACTTCTTTCCTCAAAGGGCTCCTTCAAAGATTTTCCAAAAGTTGAGTTTCATATGGGTTTCATTAAATTTTGAATTTGATGTTATGAATTGAGTTTTTCATGTATTCTTTGGGTTATAATGAGTAGATTATCATGTATTCTAACTTGATTATGATGAATTGATGTGGTTTGGTTTAGGTTGTAGATGATGACCCTTAACCCTTAACCCTAGGTATGAGATTCATATGAATTAGGTTGGGATTGATGTAATTGATCTTATTATTGGTTAAATCATCTTTAATGATTGTTATTGCATTGATCATGAATCTATTGTGATTAAGTGATGCCTTTGATGCTAATTATTGAGTATTGAATATAGGGTAAGAAGATAGACTTAGATATCATGTTATCAAGCTTTGATTTAGTATTGAATTATAATATAGTGACTCTTCTAAATTAGTTATTATGTGGATTGTTGAATTACATTGGTGTGATGACCCAAATTGGGTTGGTCTATGGGTTGATGGTAAGGCCCTTTTATTGGTGAACTATGGAGGAATATTGGTAAGTCTTGATTTTCCTATTTCTTACTTTAATTGTGATTAATTGTCATCAAGTTATGATGTTGTGTTGAAGTATACCTTGTTTAAGGTTATAGGTTGGTATGATGATTGAATTGGAATGTTTTAGGGTTGGTTGTGAGGTTGCCTAGGAATACATGTTATAGGGAAGATGTTATGTAAAGATGTGCCCTATTATGATGAGATGTGCAAGGGTTAACTTCACCTATATGAATCGTGAATGAAAGGACTATTTCTGATACATCCTTTTGAGCTATAATGATGAATATACAAGGGTTAGACACTATTATATAAACTAAGTTGAGAAAATTAATAAAGTTTAAAGACTTTTCTATATGGGGACTTAGCTTAGCACCGAGTGAACTTGACAATGGGAGGTGATGACTTATCCATGAAAGAAAAGATTCATCCTAAAGTTGCCCATGTGATGTTAACTCCCTTGTTTATGGATATGTCACTCTAAGGGATTCCCATGAGGAGCGGCCCACTTTACCAAATGGTATGAATAGGGATATCTACCTCTTAGTTCTTGAACTATGTTGCCACCATAGGATACTAGCTAGTGGATCCACCTAGATAGCTATGTTTAAGTTAGGTTCTACCTTGGCCGGTAGACCACCTTCCATCGGTGTAAGGTTTTATGACACCGGATTCCACATTGGCTCATGTGGTCTATGTTGGTTAAGGCAATAGTTCCCTAAACTAAAATGAATGAATAAGATGTAGACTAATCGAAGTGACTTGAGGGGTTTGACTTTAGCTTAGGTAGGGGTATGGGACTCTACCTACGCCTTGCACTAGTTTGCCTTGATAGGAGCTTTGAGAAGTCAATATTATGTTTGTAAATGGTGATATAATGTAATTGACTTTGTACATTGAATAACATGCGTATGAGTATGAGGTTGATGTCCTTTGTTGAAGAAGAATACTACATGAAGATTATAGATAGTATGATTTGATTTGCTATGCTTTACTCTTACCCATGTTTTATAATGATGTTTCTTGATGATAGGATCTTATGAGATTAAGGGCTTAAATATGATGGTATGCATGTGGTATAGTTAGTTGCTTTGTATATTCAAATAAATGTTCTAAATAGCATGATTTTCTTAAATATCCTTTTTTTAAGCATACTTGATTGGTAATTGTGCATATGGTTTCATACTTAGTACATGTGGAATTCTAACCCCATTTCCTTCCCTTTTCCCAAACAATTTAGGTTCCGGTCATTGAATTGGTTTCGAGGTGCTTGGAAGGAAGACTTGGATATCTTATCATCCAAGTGGTAGGTCCTCATTCTCCCGAGGGCAATGCCGACATTCTATCACTATGCTACTTAGTTACTATAATTCTGTATTGACTCTATTACTCATTTGAGACGATGTTGTATATAGCCTATATGTGGCTTCTTTTATTGATATAAGGCTATGCCCAAGATTTATTGTCTTTGTTAGATGGTTTATAAGATGAGACGGCTTTTATGACTATTATTTCTTTACTATATAAATGGGTGAAATAAAAGTAGAAGACTATGTAATCTTCATATATGAACAAGTCTATGTATACTTGATATAAATACGATTATGTGTATATGGAGGTCTATGTAAGCCTCCGAGTAGATATAGATAAAAAGTTTTAAATTCTTTCACATTTTAATCGATGAATGCTATGACGAGGCTAAGAGGCTTGTCTTTGTCTTCAAAGAGGACGACGACGCCGGTTACGTCTGGGGTAAACCCGGATGTGACAGTATGTTAGTTAATGGGAGAACCCATATGACTAGTTGATTAGCCCGTATATGAACCTACCTTATGAGTGCGAAAAATGGAAGAATTGGTTTTATTCCATAAGTTGGGATTATGTTTTACTCCGAGGTTGACTTGGAGGAAGTATGTACCCCTTAGTCCATAGGGAGAGGAAGAGAATTTATGTTGAATTAGTAAGCTCCTTATTATGGGAGTAGAAATGAAAATCCTCAAGGGTGTAGGATCATATTTTGAGAGGAGCATGGAGGTTTAGTCTTGACTTACCTTGACCTTGGTTTTTAAGGGCATGATGTGATGAACATTTGATTAGGCTTACCCCATGTGAGGGATAATATGCCTAGATTGTAAGGTTATGAATACACTTAATGACCCTAGCTTCAGCTTCCTAGAACTTCTCCATATTAAGAATCACTTTGAGTGATGGATGTGAAGTGGAGTAAATTAGATACTAATTTAAAATCTCTTAAATCCTCACATAGTGGGGTGTGAGTGAAGAGCTAGTGGGAAATGGTTCATTCTTGAGAGATGGAGGGAGGTGATGTTAAGAAGGGTTTGCATAAGCTTGATCCCATGAGGGAGGATGTTATGCTTTACTATAAATATTGGTAAGTCCAAGTTCTCTTGGATGAGATGAGTCTCTGTTAGATGGGTTAACCCTAAGTGGGGGATGATGATTTGAATAGTAAGGTTCTTGATAACCCTATCTTTTCCTTCTATTCGTACTGAAGCTTGAAACCAAAGAGTTTTTAGTAGCTTGTTCATGTTATGAGGTCTTGAATATGAGTATAAGTTGCATGTTCCCTATATGTTATGCATGTCTTAAATGACAATATGTTATACATGTTATGAAAAATCATTATTTAATGAAAAAGGGATATTGATAGATTGCATGTTCCTCGTGTTGTTTTGCATCTTAGCATGGAAAATGTGTGTTTGACTCATGAGATGTTTAATGAACATGCTTGATAACACTTTTGATGTGAGGGTATCTTAGCCTCAAAATGAGGTGTTGAGTTTTCTTTACATAAGAAAGGATGAGTCCCTATAAAAATATGTGATTTTGTGATTTGGGAACTGTTAATATAGGCTCACTCTTGGGAAGTGATGATGTGACTAGACAATATTATTGATGTGTGCCTATGAATTGTAACAGTTTTCCTAAATGATGCATGTTCATGAAATCTAGTGTATGCTACAAATTGAAATTTTGTGAGATAACTTCCTAATGTTGTGATGTGTGTGATGTAATCTGCCATTTTGACTTCATGAGAACGGAAGTTTGACCATGCCTTGGTTAGATGTAGAGATATTCTCCTTAAATGAACTGAACTTTGTGAAATGCTTGCATATAATCTTTATGATGCCCTGTGTGTATGTTGTGACTAAGAGAAGGTAGTCCCTCCTCGAACATAATTAAACATGGTAATGTCATATATGTCCTTGACGGTACTATGTCCAAATGTTGAAATTGTAATTGATCTACATTACTCATGAACTATGTATATCTAGTATGAATTGCTTAAAAGCCTCATGAGTTGAAATGTTGATCATGCCTATGTGTCCATTAAAAGTTACTGCATTTTATACTTTATGATGAAATGATAAGAGTGCCTAAAGTTGGAATAGGTAGTTCCTCTAAATGGCAATGAGTATGATGAAGCATGGGTGCACTTTCAGTTTGTGGATGTAGTTCCTACTTACTTGTGTTGCATTGAGTTCATAATGATATGAAGTTGGTATTCCTTGTAAGTTTGGTGCATTGACTATGATGTTGTGTATTATGGGCTGCTAGTTGGGTCTTTAAGTCCTTGGAAGTGTTTTAGTGTCATTTGGGACGAATGTTTTTCCAAGTGGAGGATATTGTAACGACCCTCAAAATAAACTAGGATAAAATAGAGACTCAAATGACTTGTATGTGTTAATAACTTGCTTATAAGGTTAGAAACAACTTGTAATAGTTGGTTTGAAGAGGTTTGAGCTCTACCGTCAAAGGACGACCAAGACATCCGGAAACTAGTCGTTTGCGTACTAGTGTGTCCTTGTATGTTTTAGTTGTTTTATGTGTTGTTTGGAGTCTAAAGACATTGGAGGAGGCCCTAGTGTCTTAATAAACATGTTTAGGGTCAAAAAGTCCGGTTACAACTACCCAAGGACCACCTTAGGGGTCTTTGAGGAGGACCCAACCTTGGGCAAAAAAGCTTTCCAAGGTAGCAGCCAATTGGTCTTTCATGAAACTAGTCGACGTTGCAAATTTGGTTCTCCTATGGAGAAAATATTGGATCCATGTCACAGACACGTCGCGTACACTACAGTCCTAAAATTTAATTCCAAAATTCATGTGGGAAAAGCTCCGCGACGTAGACTTGTTCCTTGACGATAATTCCGAAAAGTTCAGTTTGACCTGTCTAAAATGTCCCAATTAATTTGTGGGTATTTTGGGTACTTTGGGAGTCGGTTATAAATAATTTTTAAGTCATATTCAACTCCTTTCCCAAGGCAAGAACCAATTACCCAATAAGAAATCAAAAATCCAAAACCCTCTTCTCTTCCAAATTTTCTAAAACCTCCATTGGAGGCCAAAATCAAGATCAAGCTAGAAGATGAATTTTTAAGTTCTTTATTCTCCAAATGTGTTGTATTTTATACTATTAAGGTATGGTAACCCTTGATCCTTGGATAACCTTTCATCTAAGGAGTTTTATCAAAGATTTTCCAATGTGATTCTATGATCAAAATTCTCAATTTTCAATCTAAGCATGGGTTCATTGTCAAACAATTATCTAAGTCACTCTAATGATGAATTATATTTTTATCATGATTTTCAATATAATTCCATGAGGAACCCATTATCTCCTTAATCTCTCAATTCATGATATAATGTTGGTCTAGTGATATTTATTAGATGATGATCCAAATGTGATGAGATTGTAGTGTATTAATTAATCCTAATTCAATATATGTCAATTGATTATGAATTGTTGAGAATTGGTCTATGCTGATCATGTCTTGGAGAATTGGTAAGTAGACCTAAATTCCTATTTATAGCCTTGGTGTGTACATTGTGTGATATGGTCCACTTATGGTGTTTACATTCTTTTCTATCGCTACTTGTTGTGATCATGGCCTTGAGGGCATTCTATGTAGATTGAATTTTGTATGATGATTATCATGAGTATGAATGGTATATGTGTAGCCCACAATTCTAGTATCATGATCTAGGTGTATTGATGATGTGATGTAGAATGTGTATGTTGATTTTAGGGTAGGCTATGGTTTATATGCTTGATTGTGATGAGTATTATTGTAGAATGACCCCTACCTATATGAACCCTATATGAATTTATGATCATATGCATGTTAGGATTATTTTATTCTAATGTTGGATATGATCTTGTCTCCTATGATATAATGTGTGTGTGGTTTAAATTCCCTAAATGCTCTATTTATGAGTTGTTCATGACTTAAGGGATATTGTATATGTGTTCTGATCCTTGGAGAATGGTTTTCTCAACAACTAGGATTTTGCTCTTATGTGATCATGATGACCAATGCATACACACACTCCATGCATAAATATGAGTATGAGATGTTTATGGTGTTAATTGAAAAGATAATTCTCATATGCATTTTTATATCTTCTTATGCATGAAAAAGTATATGATTAATTAAGTATGAACATGTGTTGTCCAAAGGTGTCTATGTGAAAGACTTTCTCACATATTTATACACAGACCATGAAGGTATGAATGAATAAGGTTTATGATAATCTAGTGAAAGTGAGTCTCTTGAAAGGTGTTATTCAAGTGTACTCTAAACTAGACTATAATATTAATATCATATGATTATGTGAAAGCACATTCTCACATAAATGTTGGTTCTATGACGAAAGGACGTTCTCATCCTAGTAACGTTTGAGCTATATGATATATGAGGGAACTAAGTACCTAAAGCCTACTTTTTGACAAATGTTAATTAAAGGCTTAAAGATGCTTAAAAAGATAGTTTGAGCTTAGCACCGAGTGAACATGAAAAATGATAGTAGGGGCTTCCCGTCTAGCATGTTCGGCTTCCCACAAGAGAACCTTCACGTTAACAAGTAAATGTTCCCAACATAGTTGTTGTCTCATGAGATTGAAACCTCCACATTAGCAAGTCAAGGTTTCTAGTCTCCTTGTTCCATAACTACGTTCGCCCGTTGGTCTTAGCTTAGTATTATGTCTGAAGATTCTACCTTGGCAAGTAGTACCCTCTCTTTTTGGTATGGTAGTAGAAAACCAGATTCCATGTAGCTCACATGATCTATGTCGGTTATGGCTAAGCATCCCGAATGTTAAAAAATGAACTAAGTTAAGAATATGAGATGTAGTCATAAGTCCTTGAGAATTTCACTTAATATAGGTAGGACTATGGACCCTACCCATGCGTTGCAAACGTGAACTTTAAGAAAGGATAGGACTAGAGCCTTTATGAAATGAATACTTATATTTATGTATGAATGCATGTTAAGGTTGACTTTACTTATGTCAAGACATGAATTATGATGATGCATGTGAATTACACTTATGGCTTCTAAATGGGTTTGCTTGGTATATGTGGGGGTATGTGACTCGATGTGTACTTTGCACAAGTAAGCTTGTGAACGGGATTGTTAGGGTGGTTTACCTATGGTATGAACTAAATGAGTTAGGACTAAGATGTGGTGAATGAAAGAGTCTTATGTGACCATTGATGAAGTATGTTGGTCTTATGTCTAAGTTTAAATACTTGTATGGTATGTTATTGAATGAGATGTGCCTAAGTCTAGGGTAACTTTCTAGGATCACTTGGTGTGAGTAGTATTATGGGATGCTACTTGTACATTGCACCACTGAAATTTGGAAGTTGTCTTAGGTTGGTTCTTATGTGTAGAATGTGCCTTAAATGTGATGAAATGGCTTCAATTATTGTTATGAGTGACATCCATGTCTATATGATGTATGTGAATTATTTAGTTCATATTGTACCAATATTCATGAAGTTTTACTATAAAGACATGATGCATGATTTCAAACTAAATGTCCACTTTAAATCATGTTTTTGCATGGTTATCATACTTAGTGCATGCTTGTACTAATACCATTCTTCTTCATCATTTTACATAAAGTATAAATGGTGATGACTAGAGGATCTTTCCTAGAATGAAGAGCTTGGATAACTATTCCCAAGTTCAAGTGTGTCGTTATGATTCAAGGACCTTCATGTCAAGATTCTATTTAAGTTAATGTAATAGATTAAATTATTTAATTATGTTGTTAAGGGTCGTGTCCCTACTCTATTCTATTGATGTTGAGTCTAAGATGGCAAAAAGAGACTTAGACTTTAAAACTATGCACTTATGATTTTATAAATGACGTGATATTCTAGCATTATGTTATGCTATAAAAAGTTTTAAAAAATTTCCGCTAATTTTATGATAATGCGATGAGTGAATGCTAAGAGGCTTGGTCAATACCTCCAAGCGGTCGACGACGCCGGTAACTTCTAGGAGGTGCTCCCCGGTCGTTACAATAGTGTAGGTATCGGAGTTCTTTGTATGTCATGGATGATGGATAGGTTTCTAAGGGTTGAAGATGATATTTTGCTGAGTCCTCATAGATTCGAGGACAAGACCCACATGTTCCTCTTGTTGTCTTTAGTCTTTATTTCAAGTCTTGTATGGGCTAAGTCTCAAATATTGTACTCTAAAGTTATTAGATGGTTTCATGAGACATTGTAAGGTAGAATATTTTTAAAAGTCTTCCGCTTGCTAGTTAATTAAAGTATTCTTCGTGTGTGAAGAAAGTTTTAAATTATTACTTATTTTGAGTATCTTATGCAATTAATGATCCATGTGGCTTGTATGAGACCTCCGGGGGTCGATACGCCGGTAACGGATAAGGGCTACCTTTGGATCGTTACAAACTTGGTATCAGAGAATAAGGTTATGAGAGTGTCTTAGATTGTGTGAAGACCCTCAAAATAGACTTAGGTAGCTAAAGCCTCACCTGTTCCTAAAAAGTTTAATAACATGTTAATAAGGTGTTTTAAAGCTTATATAGTCTATTTGAAGTGGTTTGGAGGTCAAACGTCCAAGTCGTTTGAAAGTTAGTCTCTTGACGTGCTTCTGTGTTCTAGTGTGCCTTTGCATGTTTTATGTGTTTGTTGAATTCAAATCGAAGGTAGAGGTTCCTAAAATCTAGACTAACGTATTTGGGGTTGAAACATCCAGGAACGACTCCCCAAGGACAACCCAAAGTGTCCTTGAGGAGGACCCAAAAATAGGCAGTACAGTGCCATGGCAGTGTCCAATTGACAACTTGCAAACGGCGGTCGTGGAGTGGTTGACGCCCCATCGATGGGGGTCGTTTCTCACCACTTAGGTGTGGGATATTAATACCCCAAATTCCCTCTTTGACAAAAATGACGGAGGTGCAGGATGGGCCGCCGTCCCACCAACAGTCCGTCGACTGCCCTCGTCGATTTGAAACTGCATGTTGTCAAGAAACGGTGCCACGCTAGGGATATATTTAGAAATTCACCCCACGTCCTAATTAATATGTGGGAGGGTTAATCTAGGTATTTTTAGGTATTTTAAGTCACTTTATAAGCCTTAATTGCAAATTAGAATTTCACTCTTCCAAATCAAACCTTCCCTCCCAAATATTAAACCCAAAACATCCATCTAAGACCAAGCTCAAGAGCAGCCCATGGAGATGGATTTCAAGTGCATTCTTATCCAAATTTCGTGGATTCTATTTTGTTAAGGTATGTTAACCCGTCATCCTAATTTAATCTTCCATCTAAGGAGTTCTTCAATGGTTTTTCAAACATGATTCTAATCCTATCTTTCAATCTATCCATGGGTACATTGTCAAAGAGATTTCAAAAGCATTCTAATGATGATTATATGATTAATCAATGGTTACAACATGATTTTCAAACTAATTCCATGAAGAACCCATGATCTCCTTAATCCTTAAAATTAGCCTTTAATATGGGTCTTGTGATCTTGATTAGATGATGATGAGATTATGTTTAGAATGTAATGAGTTGCTTACTTCTATATTAATTTATGTCAATTGATTATGAATTATTGGGAATTGATCAAGATGATCATATCTTGGAGAGTTGGTAAGTTAACCTATTTTCCTCTATTTAGCATAGTATGAATAATGAATTGTGTTGATTGGTATGGTCCACTTATGGTGGCGTTATTTACATTCTTGTACATCTATATGTGTTGTATCATGTCCTTGAAGGCATTATATGCAAGATCAATTGATATAGTGATTTCATGTTTATGAAGTTGATGGGTGTAACCCTTGGTTCTAGTACCATGTTCTAAGTGAATTGATGTTTATGTGAAGTTATCTGTATAGACTTCCACACTAGTTGCAAGATCTAGGTGTATGGATGATTTTGTATATATGTGGATGATCATGTTAGGGTTAGGTATGGTCTATACAGATAATGATGATGAATACTTATGTAGCATGACCCTTACATATGAAATCCCTATTTGAATGTGTGATTAAAGTATGATAGGAGTCTTCTATTCTAATGTTGAATATGTTCTTGCCTCCTATGGTGTAATGTGAGTGTGTGTAGTCTATAGTCCTTAATACAATATATGTGTATGACTTTGGACTTGAGGAAGGTTGTACATGTGTTGTGATCTGTAAAGGGTGGTTTCCTCAATACTATGTTATAAACATTATATGATCATGTTGACCAATGTACACATACTTTATGCATATCTATGAGTAGGGTAGATTTATGATGACTAAGTAAAGAATAGTTCTCCTATGCATCATTACCCATTTATATGCATGTAAAGTATATGATTATTGAAGTTATGAACATGTGTATAGAGGTGTTTATGTGAAGGTACATCTCACATATGTATGCACACACACATGAGTGTATGAATGACAGAATTATGTGAAAATATGTTCTCACATAAAATAGGTTATATGATGAAAGGACATTCTCATTCTAGATACCTTTGAGCTATATTAAGTATGAGGGAGTAAGTACATATGGTATAATATTAATTAAAGGCTTATGATGTCAAATAGGGACTTTGATCTTAGCACCGAGTAAATATGAAAAATTAGAGTTGGAGCTTCACGTCTAGTAAGTCCGGCTTCCCACAAAAGAACCTTCGCTATTAGTAAGTCCAGGTTCCAAACATAGATATTGTCTCATGAGATGGAATCCTTCATGTTAGCATGTCAAGGTTTCTAGTAGCAATCTCCATGTTCCATAACTATGCGCCCCCATAGGTCTTAGCTTAGTGGATCCACTAGAATAACTATTATGTATGAAGGTACTACCTTGGCAAGTAGTACCCTCTCTTTTCGTTGTGGGTGTAGAACACCTGATTCAATGTAGCTCACATAGTCTATATTGGTTATTGATATATCTTCCAAAAGTTAAGAAATGATCTAAGATAAGAATATGAAGTCTAATTGTAACTCTTTGAGAAATTTACTCAGTATAGGTAGGACTATGGAACCTAACCATGCATTGCACTAGTGGACTTCAAGAAAGGATAGAATTGGAGCCTCTTATGAAATAAAGTTTTATGTTATGTATGATTGTATGAATGCATGTTAAAGTAACTTTGTTATGTCAAGACATGAATTGTGACTATGCATGTGAATTACACTTATGACTTCTAAATGAATTCACTTAGTATGTGGGTGTATCGGACTCCAAGTGTACATTGCACAAGTAAGCTTGTTAAGGGGCTTTGAGGATGATTTACCTATGATATGGACTAAATAAGTTGTGACTAAAGTATAGTAAATTAATAAGTCTTTCTATGGTGTTATGAAGTATGTGGCGTTATGTCTAGTGACAAATCAAGGTGTTATGACTTGATGAACATTTTATGCCTAGTCTAGGGTGATTTCTTAGGAACACTTGGTATAAGTAGTATTATAGAATGCTACCTACACATTGAGCTAGTGTGACTTGGGGGTTGTCTTAGGTGATGGTTATTATGTGAAGCTTATGTCTCATGATGTGCTTATGACTGTATGAGTATATGTGCTTGTGTTGATGAAGCATATCTATGAAAGATTATCTTAGGTGGCCTTAATGTGATATATTGTACTAAGTATTACTTTAGGGTTTCTTAAGGAAGGATGTTGAGGTATAAGGGAAGTAATGTAGTGTATGTCATGAATGTGCCTCAAGATGTGATAAGTGGATTTATCTGTTGTTATGAATAGTGTACATGTCTTCTTTATTTATATGAACTATATTGTCTTATTATGCCAATGTTCATGAAGTTTACTAAAAAAACGGATGCATGATTTTTTAACTAAATGTCCTCTTTAAATGAATGTCTTTGCATGGTTGTCATACTTAGTGCATTCTTGTACGAATACCATTTTTCTGCATCTTTTTACATAAAGCGTAGGTGGTGATGGCTAGAGGATGTGTCCTAAGTGAAGAGCTCGGATAGATCTCCCTAGTTCAAGGAAAGGTATCCTTATGTTTAAAGGATTTCCTATGTCAAGTTCTTAAGTTTAAGTAATAGTTAGATATTATTCTATGTTATTAAGGGTAGTGTCCCTATTCTACTCCTTGATGTTGGATCTAAGATGAAAAAGAGACTAGAGTCTAACTATGTATTATAATATTTTATATATACATGAAGTGATGATTCTAGCATATGATATTCTATGAAACTTATAAATTTTCCACCATTTTTACGATTATGCAATGAATGAATGTTAAGAGGCTTGTCTTAGAGCTCCGAGAGGTCGATGATGATGTGCTACTTCTACGGGGTGCTCCCTGGTCGTGACAAACTTGGTATCAGAGCCATGTTATAGAAAATGGTTTTAAAGTCCAAAGTCACATATTGCCACATCTAGTAGAGTCTCGTTCATTGGTGGTGAGTCGCGAAACATCCATGAGAGAGAGGCCATAGGACGATAGAGTTTCACTTTCTTCACTACTCTTGTGTCGTGCGATAGAACTTAACCATATATGATTTCTCTCTTATGTTTCCTTGTCCAATGGTCTTTTAGATGTGATTGCATGGAAAGGATGATATCTCAAAGCTTGAGGGAGAAAATGTGAGTTTTGATGTTTACTTTGGTCTTGTGGTTTGATGAGTATATGTGAAAGTTAAATTGGATATGTCTATGTGTGATGTCATCTATGGCTATAGGTGGTTTATGAGGAATAAGAGGTTATACGTTGAGAAGTTATGATGTTATATGGTTATAGCTTGTTAAGAGTTGTTATAGTTGGATGGAGTTCCCTTTGGAATGATAGGTTGTTTATGGTTAGGTATGATGGTAGTTAAATGTTATGAAATAGGCATGAAGTATTTTGGAGAAAGGTGGTAAATAGTGAGAAAGATGAATATTGGCTTTATAATGTGAAATGTTTCATGGTTGTCCTTGTATGGATTGGAGTCTTTTGTATAGGCTTGCTCCTAAGGAGGGGAGATAGTGTGTTCAGCCTTGTAAGGTGATTGTGAAGTATGGCTATTTAATGATTCCCTATATGAACATATCCTAAGAGTGGCAAAAATCAAAATAAGGGGTTTTTTCCATAAGTTAGAAGTATGTTTTGCCCTAAGGTGACTTAGAGGGATGTATGTACCCCATAACTTTTAAGGAGAACGAGAGAATTGGTGTTGACCTACTTTGAAGTGGTTAGTTGAATTTTTAAATTGATCTTAAGTTTGGTCATTTGAAAAAGGGTGCTTTGATTGTACTTGGGCATGGTTGGTTGGAAGTTTCCACCAAAAGGTGATGACCTTTGTAGGCTTGAATCCAGAACTACTTACCTTGTTAGAACTTAGTGGTAGAATGTAATGAGGTATAGAATTACCCATGATATTCATGGATTAGTTAAGGCCTCATGGGGATTGGTAGCATGGCCTATCTTAATGGTTGAGTTAGTATGCTCCTTGGAATGAAATTTGGAGTAGAAAACCCTCAATGATGGCAAGTCTCCTTATGTGGGGAGTATGTAGGTTTGGTTTTGACTTGCCTTGACCTTGGTGAATAAGAGAATGAGGTGATGAATATTGAGTTCCCTTAATGTTCCTATGTTGAGTTCCCTTGAACTTCTGTAGGTTGAGAACCATTTTGAGGTGATGATGAGAAGGGTGTGTATAAGCTTAGATCCCAAGAGAGGGATGATGTGCTTTGTAAAAGAGGTTGGTAAGCTAAAGTTCCCCTAAAAATTAAGATGAGTTGCTTTTAAATGGGTTTACCCTAAGTTGGGGATGATGATTTGATTATAAGGTTGTTGATATCCCTATATTTTCCTTCTATTCTTACTTAAGCTTGAAACAAAAGAGTTCCTAGTAGCTTGTTCATGATAGGAGTCTTACATAAAAGGATAAGTTGCATGTTCTCCATATGTTATGCATGTCTTAAATGACATTGTTTTATGCATGTTCTGAAAGGTCATCATTGCATGAAAAATTGATTTTTGATTAAATTCATATTTCTCATATTGTTGTACATCCTGATTTGAATAATGTGCATTTGCTCCATGAGATAATGTAAGGAGAATGTTTGATATCACTTATAATATGTGGTGTTTTGGCCTCAAAAATGAGATGTTTAGTCTTCTTTAGTCAAGAAAGATAAGTCTTTTTGAAAAATGTGTCACTTTTGTGATTTGGGAAGTGTTAATATAGGCTCACTATTGAGTGGTGGTGGTATGTCTATCCAATGTATTTTAGTGTGCCTATGAATTGTAAGGTTTCCCTAAATGATGCATGTTTATGAAAAACTAGTATCATGCTACAAATGGAAAATTTATGAAATAACTTCCTATTGTTGTGGTATGATTTGCCACTTTAACATCATAAGGAATAAAGTATGAGCATTAGGTGGTTTGGAGTAAAGAAATTTTCCTTAAAATGAATTGACCCTTGTGCATTGATTTTATGTGAACTCTATGAAGCCATGTGTGTATGTTGTTACTAGGAGAAGATAGTTCCTCCTTGAACAAAAACTAAGCATGGTAATGTCATATATGACCTTTATGGTGTTATGTCTAAACTATGAGATTGTAGTTGATCTACATTATGCATGGTTTTTGTGCAACTATGTGAATTGCTTGATTTCTCATGAGTTAAAGTGTGGATTAAGCCTATGTGTGCAATTGAAATCCATTGTATGTCTAACCTTCTGATGAGATAATGAGCATGCCTAAATTTGTATAATGTAGTTCCTCCAAATGGCAATGAGTATGAAAAGGTATGTAAGCTTGCAATTTTTTTTAAGAGTAATCCATGTTTGATTATGTTTCTTTAATTGCATGATTATATGAAGTTGGTGTTCCTTCTAAGTTTGGTGCATTGAGTATTATGTGATAACACATTGAGTGTTCTGAGCTGCTATATGGTTCATTGATTGCTTGATAGTGTTAAAGGTTCCAAGTGTCATTCGAGGAAGAATGTTTCCCAAGTGGGGGATATTGTCAAGACCCTCAAAATGACCTAAGGTAGATAGAGCCTCACATGTGCATAAAAAGGTTAATAACGTGTTTTGGAGCTTGTATAGTTGATTTGAAGTGGTTTGGAAGTCAAACGTCCAAGAACGTTCATGTCACACCCGGAGAGTACACCTCATATGCGACCGGCATCGTCGTCCTCTCAAAGGACTTAGACAAGCCCTTAGCATTCGTCCTAACATGTCATTAGTTAAAATTGCAGAAAAAATAAAAACTTTTAGTACTTTGTGAAGTATACTTAGACTTCATAAATAATAATCATGAAAGCATATGTACGATATTCTAAAAGATGTCTCATATTCAAAACCATCTAAAGAGTATGAATCTGGACTTATCCAATAAAACAAAATATGCCATATAGATCTTAATACAAAAGAATCCAAAGAACAAAAACGGAATCAAAAGTATTCTTATAGCTACTAAAGTCTTCATAAGCTAGAGTACCAAAAGATAGTATCCCCGAACATGAGGACCTACCAACACTTGGAGAAAGAGTTCCAAGCTTCTTCAATCGACCTTCTTAATCTTCAATGGCCGGACGCTACAGTTGTAGTAATATAAAGTTGGCCTAACCCATCGGTGGCCCACTAAACTTGGCATCAATTTTCACTTAGACACCTTAACTAAGTTTTGTTCATTTTAGACACCTCATGTCATTATGCATTGTGTAATTTTAGCACTTTTTTAACAATCAGTTAAATATAGAAGGTGTGTGTAACACACTAGTCGATGACGTGTCAAAGTGACAAATTAAATAAAAACACATGGCATGTCTATTAAAATATTTTTTATATAATAATATTTTAGGGAATGAATAAGTAGACAAGGACTTAATGACACATGGAATTTTTTACACAAAAAGATAATTTAAAAAAAACAAATCTACCAAAGTCATTTCTCTGCTCACCCACTTCAACACCTACCCACCCACCCACCCAAATCGTCTCCTTCACTATTCCCCCCACCCACACACCCACACATCCAATGCCTTCTACACCTTTTTCCATCCTAACCCTAGCCCATTCCCCACCCACATCGTCTTCTCCACCCCTCTCCCACCACATCCATCGTCTTTAAGATTTTTCGCTGCCCTTCTTTTTATGACAACATGAATTGTGATTTTTTTAATGGGTTGAAATTTATTTTTTGTGAAATCTCTTCATATTAAAGTTCGTTTTTTTGTCAATAGCATAATCAAAACTATTTCTCCATGGCAGGAGTTCAAGTTTTGAGAGATGGTGGCTAAAAAATGAGGAAGAAAATGAAAAACAATAAAACAAAAATGATTAAATGAGCCTTTCACGCGCTGGTAGTGAGTGTGTTACACTCACTATGACATGTCAGTAAAAAGTCTTAAATGACACAACGAGACATGATATTAGGTGTCTAAAATGAACAAATTTTAGTTAAGGTGTCTAAGTGAAAATTATTGCCAAGTTTAGAGGCCACCGATGCGTTAGGCCTATAAAGTAATGGGGTTAGTACGCCACATGTACTAAGTATAGGTATATGCACATAACATTTATGCATGAAAAAGGATCATTTATCATTTCTTTATAAAGAATGCTAAGTCATATGACAGTCTTCAGTGCACATACCATAGAACATGTACAAGATAAGGATTCCATCAACACAAAGCATGATCATAATCAGAGACATATTATCATACAATCATGTTAACAATTCATATTCAAAAGATCATATACACATAACATACAAAACACTTACCAATGATTTCATACACAACCTACGAGTGCAATGGTCATGTGAAGCCCTATAACCCCACACAAACAAGTAGATAAGATAGGAGACCATAAGTAAAGCTTTGCTTCATGTAACTTGTAATATAAATAGTCATCACCTTATAAAGAAATATAGAACAATAACATGTTCATTAACATAACCAACTTCATATAAGAGTAACAACATGTATTATAAGCATCATATCTTTCATGTTATCATATTACATAAGAACAATCTTCTAGGACTTCCCTTAGAGTCAACTTGTGCAATGACTATGTAGAGTTCCATACCCCTACCTATATTAAGTAGACTCTTCATGTCACCCTAGTCAACGTTCATTTACTTGTCTTTCATTTTACATGACGGAACATATGCCTTAACCGACATAGACCATGTGAGCTAAACATCGAATTCAGTGTCATAAAACCCCACACCGATAGAAAGTGGTCTACCGGCCAAAGTAGAACCAAACATGACATAGCTTTCTAGGTGGATACACTAGCTAGTATCCTATGGTGGAAATATAGTTCAAGAACAAGGAGAGGTATTAGAGACCCTTAGTTCCACATTACATGACAGTCTCTATCTCATGAGAGTCATTGTGAAGCTACCTTCCAACTAGGGAATGTACACCTATCATATCTAGTTCATTGGTGCTTAGCTTAAGTCCCTTTCTTTAATAACGTTTAAGTTGTCTTTTAGCATAAACTTATCATAGGTCATAGGATATTAACTCCTTTTATAAACATGATCATGAGCTTTTTGGGATTAGATGAGAATTTCCTTTCATCATAACCCTTCGTATGTGAGATTAGCAGAACATAATTACCTTGTGTAAAGATTACAAGAGGATATCATAAACTTGCATTTTCGTATTCTTATCATGATCTCACATTTTACATTTTCATAGCCCAACATATATTCATAGCAACATCATGCATACTTCATTAGCATATTATCATCATTCATAGGCTAACATAAACATCATAGAGTAATCATAACTTTAGAAGACTTACCTTTTGCTTCCAAGTACCTTATTCAAGAACTTACGTTCAATTTTCAATAATCATAACAATAACATGGTGAAATACTCAATAGCATAGTCAATACAAACTCTTCAATTCGTATACAAGATACTTCATAATGTAGGATAAAGGAAAAGGGTCATTAATGAGTTCATTCAAGTCTTAGTTCCAAACCTAACGTTTACATGTTATCAAGTAGTAAGTACAACCCAACCAAGACCATTATTTAGAGAGAGATCATGCATCACATGAGATTCAAACATTACTAATCAAATGCTCAACAATTCCTGTGAAATCAACCATAGAAAACCATTATTTTTCATCGATAGACATAAATCTAGAGTTAGGAAGAAAACCCATTTTGTAAAGTAAAAACCCTAGAATTTGAATTTCATGAAAACTATATTTGAAAGGACCTCTTGGGGAAAGGAATCTCAAGAGTGAAAAACCCATACCTTATAGGCGAATAATCCAGGAAATTAGATTGGAAACTTCGAAGCCTTCGTCTTCTTCCTTAAGCTCTTCATGTTCTTCAATGGAGTTTGGAAATAGAGAGCGTTTCTTGAGAGAGATGGGTAATTGCGTTTGAATCTGATTTGGACATGTTAAAAGTGGTCTAAAACTGACCTAGTTTCTATATATAATTGTCCTATGAAATACCCAAAATACCCTTCACTTAAATGGGTCTTTTTATGAAGTTAAATTACCAAAAATGCAACTTTAATGATTCAGTGAAGTGGTTGCGCGTCGCGGGGCCAATTCCCATTATTTTCTAAGGCAGTGAGGTTCCTGTCATCCTCGCATTGCGAGGAGGTCCTCAATTCTTGAGGCAGTAGCCTGCGTGCAGGCTGTGCGTCGCATACCTCATGTCCCAATCTTGTTCGCGCAGGCTACTTTGGCAGCCTGCCTACCCATGTTGTGGTCCTCCCCAAGGACCCTTTAGGTGGTACTTAGGGTGTCGTTACAAGACGTTTGGACCCTTTGTACTACATACTACCTATACAAGGTCTCTTTACATATTTTGGACTTTATTTGACACCTCAAAACCTTCACCAAATACAGGGACGTCAACTAGTTCAAATTAGAAAGTTTCCGGACGTCAAGGTCTTTCTTTGTCATTTTGGCTCTAACCTTTTCTAAATTAACTTATTGCAGTAATATAGGTCTGGAAAAATCATTTTAAATGTTATTAAATTGGTTAATTTCTAGTGTAATTCATGGAATTTCTAGAGTGTTACAGTCCAAGACGTTCGAAAGTTAGTCTCTAGACGTGCTTGTGTGTTATAGTGTGTCTATGCATGTTTTACGTGTTTGTTTGAGTTTAAATTGATGGGACAGGTTCCTAAAATCTGGAATAACGTATTTGGGGTCGAAACTTTTGGGCACGACTCCCCAAGGACCACCCAAAGGGTCCTTGAGGAGGATCCAAAAAAAGGAAGTACACTGCCTTGGCAATGTCCAATTGACGACTTGCAAACGTTGCCTCGTACAATGGTTGACACCCTGTCGATGGGGGATGTTGCTCCACACTTAGGTGTGGGAGATTAAGCCCCCAAATGTCCTCTCTGACCAAAATGACTGAGGTAAAGGATGGGCTATTGTCCCACCAACATTCCGTCGACTGCCCTCGTCGATTGGAACATGCATGCTTAAAGAAACGCTTCCAATCTAGGGGTATATTGGGAAATTCATCCCACGTCCTAATTAATATATGGGCGGTTATTGTAGGGTTTTTTAGACATTTTAATTCACTTTATAAGCCTTAAGTCCAAATTAGAATTCACTCTTCCAAATCAAACCTTCCCTCCCAAATATGAAATACCGAAACCTCCATTGAAGACCAAGCTCAAGAACAACCCAAGGATATTGATTTAAAGTTCATTCATCCCAAAATTTTCGTGGCTTCTATTTTGTTAAGGTATGGTAACCCTTCATCCTTAGTTAATCTTCCATATAGGGAGTTTTTAAAAGGTTTTTCAAACATTATTCTAAAGCCAAAAATCATATCTTTCAATCTAGCCATGGGTTCATTGTCAAAGTGATTTCAAAAGCATTCTAATGATGATTATATGAGTAATCAATGGTTGTAACATGATTTTCAATCCAATTCCACTAAGAACCGATGATCTCCTTAATCTTTCAAATTAGCATTTTATGGGGGTCTTGTGATCTTGATTAGATGATGATGAGATTATGTTTAGAATGTAATGAATTGCTTAGTTCTATATTATTTTATGTCAATTGATTATGAATTGTTGGGAATTGATCAAGATGATCATATCTTGGAAAGTTGGTAAGTTAACCTATTTTCCACTATTTAGCATAGTATGAATAATGAATTGTGTTGATTTGTATGGTCCACTTATGGTGGCGGTTTGTTTACATTCTTGTACATCTTTATGTGTTTTGATCATGGCCTTAAAGGAATTATATGCAACATGATATAGTAATTTCATGTTGATGAAGTTGATGGGTGTAACCCTTGGTTTTAGTGCCATGTTCTATGTGAATTGATGTTATGTGAAGTAATATGTATAGACTTCCACACTAGTTGCATGATACAGGTTTGTGGATGATTTTGTATATATATGGATGATTATGTTAAGGTTAGGTATGGTATATATGGCTAATGATGATGAATACTCCTGTAGCATGACCCCTACCTATGAAATCCCTATATGAATATGTGATCAAAGTATGCGAGGAGTCTTCTATTCTAATGTTGAACATGTTCTTGCCTCCTATGATGTAATGTGAGTGTGTGTATTCTATATTCCTTAATACTCTATATGTGTATGACTTGAGATTTGAGGAATGTTGTACATGTGTTGTGATCCTTAGAGGGTGGTTTCATTAATACTATGTTATAGCCATTATGTAATCTTGTTGACTAGAGCCGTCAATATGGTATAGGTATGTTGGGCCGGCCTGGCCTAACCCGAGATTTAATAGGTTTGGTCTAGATTTTTGTAGCCCATTTAAAAAAAAAGGGTTTTTAGCCCAGCCTGAATAAGCCTGCTAATTTGTGGGGCTTGAGAAATATCGGTAGGACCAGCCCATGATCCTATAAAAATTAATTAAAAAATATAATATAATATTAAATTTTAAAATTAAAGAGATTCTAGCATATGAGGTGCATTATGATATTTTGTATATATATGAACTGAAGGTTCTAGCATATGATGTGCTATGAAAATTTTAAATTTTTTGCTATTTTTACGATTATGCGATGAATTAATTTTAAGTCTTTTCTTAGACCTCCGAGAGGTCGATGACGTTGTGTTAATTCTAGGGGGTGCTCCCCGATCGTGAAAGATTGTGTGAAAAACCATATCTAATAGTGTCTTGTTCATGATAAGAAGCGCGCCACATTATGAATAGGAGGCTACTAGGTTCTAAGAAAGGTTCACTACTTCATTCTTCTAATCGTGCCTAAGAGTTTTATAATATGATTTCTTTCCCTTTTCCCTTATATGTTGGTACTTAGAGTGTGCCCTTTGCGGAGTTTGGTTTTAGAGTTGAGGGTGAGAAAAAGAGGTTATGTGTGACTTGTTAGATGTGATATGAAAGGTTGTGATGAATACCTTAGCTTTGATGAGTTACCTTATGATGGTGTGTATGGTTGCTAAAAAAGGTATAGGTGTGATGAGTAAGGAGATTTGATGTTGTATTGATACGACCTTAGAGAAGAGAGGAGGTGATGTTTGAAAGAGTAAGTTTGAGTTTCTCCTAGTAAGGGATGTTGTGGCTAGATGATGAGACTTTTGAGAGTTGGGTGAGAATGGTGTTGGTAAGGTTGATGGTATCTTTATTGAGATCCTTATAGCATGTTCATATTAACCTTAGATGGGTTTCTCCTAAGTAGGGGAGTTTGGTGAATAGTAAGGGTGTTGGGAGTGAGATATCCTCCTCTTTTCCTTATGTGCCAATTCAAGCCTAAAACTAAGAGTTCATAGTATCTTGGTTCATATTGGAGTCTTTTGTGAAAAATGAGTTTCCAAATATTCTCCTTATGATATGCATGTTTTAGTTGGATTCTTGTTATATGAGAAAATGAGTTTTCATGCATTGTATTCCCTCATGCTTATGTGCATTTAGTGTAGAATGTCTATTTGCTTCATGAGGTGAAATAGTGAGCATGCCTAAATGTTGTATGAGTTAACTTGTTGAGCATGCCTAATGTGTTATTGAGAAGTTGCATGTTTAGCCTTTCTAAGGAAATTGCTCTAAATATGCCTTATTGAGATGTTACATGATTGTGCTTTAATGAGAAAATTGAATGATGTGCTTAGTAATGTTTAAATGAGCATGATGTAACTTGGAAAAGGAAGTTCCTCCAATATCATGAGAAATGGTGAAGAATGATGCATAAGGAGTTGGTAGATGTAGTTCTACTTGCTTGAATTGCATGAAGCTGTTTGATGCGTTTTATGTGGAGTGATGTTCCTCCTAACTATGTGTATGGTTTATGATATTGTATGCTTGCATGTGGGCTGTTTGTTTTGGTTGTTATCCTTTAAGTCCGATATGTCATTCTTGGACGAATGTTCTTAAGTGGGGGAGAATAAACCACCCTCGAAATGAATTAGGTTGAACTTGTCATGACACGGATTCTTGAATCCGAACCGCGACCGGCGTTGTTAACCTCTCAGAGGTCGCAGACAAGCCTCTTCTTAGCTTTCATCACAATCATACAGTTAAATTAGCGGAATATTTAAAAATTTTAATTACATAACGAAGTATACATAGACTGCATATAGTTTTGTATAAGAGTGATATTCTACTAGCTCAAACTCAACAACCATCTATCAATAGATTAAACAATGAAATAAATGATTGTAATAATAATAATAATAATTCGTAAATTGGCCTTATTACAATGCTTTGACATAAATACTTGGAAAGAAATGCTAGGGACAGTAGTCACTAGCTAAATCTAATGTACTAAGCTAGAATAATAAAACATAGCATCCTCGAACTCAAGAGGACCTACCAAAGTCTGGAGATCGCTTTTCCAAACTGCTTCGACGGACTTCAACCTTCTTGAGAACATGCGCCTATAAAAATAGTAAACAGATATGGGGTTAGTACACACTTGTACTAAGTATGGGTGTATGCACATAACACATAAGGGACGATGCATGAACAAGGAAAGCTCTTTTCCTAAACAAGTGTCAATGTTACAGAAATCACGTCACTTCTTTACTTAAAACGTTACTCTTGATTAATGATGTAAATATGACACGTTCTCATGCAATTAAGGTGTAAAACTCGTTTTCTATATGAACATAAGACCTTGAAATCATTAACATAATTTTAGAACAACTTAAACACACATTTATATTTTCGTTGTCTAGGCCGAGAGTACCCTATTCCATACTTAGTGTATTTACCAGTCTTTTCTATCTTCTTGTTGTGTAGTCCAATGATCTCCTTTGATCTTGTGTTTCGCTTACAAGTGTAATGATTCATTGTAGTCCCATACCTACAATGAATCGAGTAACCAATTCACAAGACTAAGAAAACGAGCGGCTACCCTACTTATAAGTTAGATTTTTCATTCTTCTTCTTTTTGGGTATACTTACATTGATAAGCGAATCTTTATTAGCTAGGCCCCTTATTTGATTATTTCATAATATATAGTTCTTGGGACCTAATCCATACTTCATTATTGGCCACCCCTAACTTGTTATGTCTATCAACACTAGTGATTAATGTTCATTAAGCTCTTACTTTACTTAGTTCACTATAAACTTATAATCCTACTCCCTTGCTCGATCGTTCACTTGAACTTGCTACTTATTCTTTATTACTCTCTTAAAGAATTCTTTTAGCATAAATGGAAGTAGATCATGTGAGCTACATGAAATCCAGGAATTCTTTTAGCATAAACAGAAGTAGATCATGCGAGCTACATGAAATCCAGTGTCTCCCCCACACCGAAAAGGGGTAGTTCACCCATTAAAGTGAACCAAGCTCTATGTCTTCCCCACACCGAAAAGGGGGATTCACCGGCTAAGGTGAATCGGTCGATGTCTTCCCCACATCGTAAAGGGGGGTTCACGGCAGTAGTGAATGGAATGCTTGTACTGATATATAACCTACATATATCATGTGACCTTGTAACGACCCGAATTCTTGAATCTGAATCGACACCGGCGTCGTTGACCTCTCAGAGGTCGCAGACAAGCCTCATATTGCATTCATCATATTTATCTAGTTAAATTTGCGGAAAATTTAAAACTTTTTTTATATGTATGAAGTTTACTTAGACTTCATATAGTCATTACATATTTACATCCTATACTAAGATCAACATTAGAGAACAACCATCTATCATAAATAATCAATTCGAAACTGAAGATAAATATATTATAAATAGTTTGCCAAACACGGCCTTTTTACAAAGCTTCGAAATTAAAGTACGAAAGAAACGCTAGGGACAACATACACTAGCTATGTCTAAGACTAAGGCTATACTAACACTGTAACATCCTCAAAAACATGAGGACCTACCAAATGGTTCGGAGAAACATTGAAGTCCAAACCGCTGCAAGTGTCGTCAACCTGTCCTCTGACCAACACCTATAAAATAGTAAATAGTAGGGGTTAGTACACCACTTGTACTAAGTATGGGTGTATGCACACATACGCATAAAGCTATGCATGATCAAGGAAAGCTCTTACTAAACGACATGCTATTTCTGGAAAGTCTAGTCACTAGACTTTCTTAATTCGTTGGTTGTGAATTGTGGTGTGAATATGATGTATTTTAATGCATTCAGAGCACACAACTTATTTTCTATATGATTACAAGACATTATTATCATCAACATAATTTAAGAACAACTCGAGCATAGATTTGAGATTTTGATCCTCTTAGGCCGAGAGCTCCTCTTTGTACACTTAGATTATTTTTCAGTCTTTTTCTTCTTGTTGTTGTGTAGTTCAATAACTCCATTGGTCCTATGTTTTACTTACAAGTGCAATGATTCATTGTAGTCCCATACCCACAATGAATCAAGTAAGTAATTAAAGAGATTAAGGAAATGACTTAACTACAATTTGGGGCATGAATATATTTATAAGTCAATACTTATTGACTATACTCATTCTTTAGTTGATTGAATAATGTGCATAGTTCTTGGGGCATATCATTAAAGCTTATGATCTTGCTTACTTAGGGCATGAATTCTTTATAAGCCAATCTTTATTGGCTAAATACATTAGTTAATCATTTTGGATAAGCATATTTGAATTCATTATTGTCTTTGATATTTTCCTAATAAAGGAAGTCATTATAAGCCAATTTTATTTGGCTTTGTTCATTTTCATGACATGAAGATTCATTATTAACTATGCCCTTTACTTATTGTAAACTTCATTGGACATGCTTTGACTATTCTTATAGCAAGTCATTCATTACACTATATATTCATTACATTTCATAAGCCATTCTCTATTGATCATTCCATTGATTTCATTACTTTCATGTTAGGGAAGTTATGGGTTATTTAGTTAACGTTTTCATGTTTTATATATTATACATTTCATATCTACGAGACCTTTGAATTGTGGATGTAGCATTAAGACATCTTAAGTGAGGGCCCAACATATGGGACCTCAACCCGAGGGCCTTCTTTAGCAAACAGAGAGTCTGCTTCATTCGTTCATTCGTACTTCACATTATTCATTTCATTCATTCGTAGGCTGATATAAACACCAGCTATACCTAGGATGAAGTTTAAGACTCTCATCGGGATCATGAAGTGGAATGACCAAGAATGACCTAATGCCATTACTTGAATCTGATTTCACCTCAAGAGTGTCTTGCACAAACACCTTCGGTATCGTTCATTTCTTTATCTTTCATACTTTGAGGAACTTCAACTTTAACCGACATCGATCATGTGAGTTCATATAATCCGGTGTCTTCCCCACACCGAAAAGAGGTGGAGTCACTGGCCAAGGTGAAACCAAAACATCCCTAGCTCGCTTAGGTGGAAAACCATCGGCTAGTTCCCTATGTTGGCAGCATAGTTCAAAGATTAGGAGATTTAGGGAGACCCATACACACCTTGGTGGACAGTCTCATCTCATGAGAAATACGTGAACCTACGCCCTTCCCGGAAGAAGGCATCACCACTCATAACTAGCCTATCGGTGCTCAGTTTAAAGTTTCTATTTACATTCAACTCATACATCATCGAAGCTTGCTTCTAGCATGAGGTAGTAAGATCTCATTAGATGATTTCTCATCTCTTCTTTACGTATTAAGTGTGAATTGTCCTTACACTTACATATAGAATGTGATTGAGATTTATTTACTCTTTTGATGACTTGTCATCCTTACTTTACATTGATAAAATGTGAATTGTCCTTACATATCATCCTTACTTTACATTGATGAATGTGAATTGTCCTTACATATCATCCTTAGGTGTTAATGAGACTAGTCTCACACATTCTAACACCTTCATTCGTGAGTATTCATTTAACAAATTAGCTTTGGTGTAAGTAAGACTTGTCTCACTTACTTTAACACCCCATTTTGGTCACTTACTCAATTTACACCCCTTTAATTATGTTATAACTCATGTCACTTACTTACTTTAGTGTAGTAGCTTCATATCACCGTTTATGGACGATGAACACTTCATTCAATGAGCTTTATGTGTTCATAGTTCATTCTTGTGGAGCATGTTGGGAGTTGTCCCAATGGATGTAATGCCCTTGGTTATGGATTAATTGATATTACTTTAGAAGTACTTAATATATACTTGATACTCTTACTACACAAGAATTGGCATTTGATTAGTATTGGCTCAAGATTTGGGATGTTAGACTAGCATATACATTCTTTTTGGCATAAGCTAATTTTACGTATGTTCATATTTAAATTGCCATATGTATGAACCCTTAGCCAATCTTTTAATCATTTACATAAGTTTCTATCCATTAGCATATATGCATTTTGACCAAATAGAGTTAGCCTAATTTATTGGAACCAAATAGCCAATTTATTCAAGATATGATTTCATAGATGTTTTTGAGCCAATTCTTAGTTTATGGCTTTTAGTGTAACGTTTTAGGAACATATTGGAAATCATCATATTAACATTTGATGGCTTTAGCATCTTCATAACATCACAACAACAGCAAGCCAACATTCAGCCAAAGACACATAATTCACTTAACACATCACGGACTTAATTTAGCATATTATCGATCCTTAATTATCATGATAAGATTAGCTTTACGCAATTACAAGTTCATAAGTTCATTCGATACTCATCATTCAATAACAATACATCTTAAGAACAGACAGCACCACTTACCAACAACATGATCTCTAACCTATTCAACATTAAAATCGAAAAGGATACTAGAGAAGGGAAGTTCGACGAGAACGACGGGAACAACCCTAGTTTTCAAGATCTTGTGAATCGTTCGAAGGAAAATACTCTTGGAGAAAGAATTCCAGGAGAGAAACCCATACCTTAATTAGAACTAAATCTATGAAGACCATCTTGAACGAAAACTTAGAGAAACCTTGAAATCACCTAGGAGAATCAATGGATTTTTCTGTTTTTCTTTCCCTCGCTTGCTTACTATTTTGCATCCTTTTTTTCTATGAGTTTGAACATGATTTTAGGTTTAAGAACTGATCTTGAATTATACAAATTAGGTTTAATAAGTTAATTTAATGAACTAATTAACCAAATACCAAAATGCCCCTCCTAAGTTGACTAAACATAGGAGAACATAACACTTAGTCAAATCTGCATATTGGTGTTGACTATGGGTTTGGTCAACATTTTGACTTTATATTAATTAATTAAATCCTTAATTTAATTAATTTAGGGACCTAGGGTAAGTACTAAAGTACCCCTAAGTCATTGGAACCAATATTAACCCTTTTGGACCATCCTAGGTTAAGTACTAGGATGTTTCTTGAGTTGTACTAGGTTAGTGTAAGAATTTTGTTTTGATCATTTAAAATAATTAATTAAATTGCTAATTTAATTAATTAGGTGACCTAAGTTAATTACTAAAGTACCCTTAAGTCGTTAGGACCATAACCAATTCTTTGAACCATCCTAGGTTAGGTACTAAGTTGTCTTTTTTCTTATTTTAACCGAAATCTGGAAATTGCTTTATGATTTCGGTTTTGCCCCTTCAAATTAATTAATTAAGTTGCTAAATTAATTAATTAAGTATCCTATGGTAATTAATAAATTATCCCTAGGTTTTTAGGATCTTAACTAACTCTTTGGACCATCCTAGGTTAGGTACTAGGTTGTCCCTTTCTTGTCTTAACCGAAATCTGAAAGTTTCCTTTGTAGTTTCGGTTTTAGACCTTTTAAATTAATTAATTAAGTTGTTAAATTAATTAATTAGGTAATCTAGGGGAATTAATAAAGTACCCCTAAATTGTTAGGACCATAACTAACCTTTTGGACCATCCTAGGTTAGGTACTAGGTTGTCTCTTTAACTAGTACTAGGTTACTGTCAACCCGGTTTTGGTCCTAGGTTGTCGGGTGCACTAATGGGTCCATTTCGGTTGGTCCTAGGTTAGTTATCTAGTTAGGGCAGTAGGTTAGAGTCTAGAATGGGTTAGGAAGTTATGCCCCATATGGAGTGGTCCCTTGTGCACGTTTTTCTCCCTAACTACCCTAACCGAATTCGGTTAGGATGGTCCCCTCCTTTGGCAACTTCTTCACATGTCTTGTACATGTGCTTGTACATGGGTTGGTTGTACTTTTCTAACTAACTATTATTTATGGTTCATTTGGGAATGTTTACTTATTGTCCCTATGTAATATTTCAAAATCCCAAAATCATGTGATAAGACTTAAACAGGCTCCTTAAGGTCTAAACAATTGTTCCTAGCCAAATTAGGCGTATAAGGAGTCGTTGAAGTGTTTTGGAACCAAAACGTTCATATCGTCCGGTAAGTTGGTTCACAAGAGGGCTAGAGTGTCCTTTTAGTTTAACCAAGTTAAAGAGTCGGAATTTAGTAAAAGTTTGTAACAATAGGTGTAACACATAGTGTGGGATTGTTTCATGTTGGAAAAGTCAGGGTACGACTCCCCGAGGACCAACCAAGGGCCCTCGAGGAGGACCCTTTAGACAATAGGCCATGACGTACCCCATGACGGGGCGTCAAAGGCGCGATGGGGCGTCGAGGCCACCGTCATGCCAGCCTTAGTTTCTGGGAAGAAACCCTCGCCTGCACAGTCTCTGACCAATGCGACGGACGTGCAGGACGTAGGGGGGTCCATTCCGTCACGCCCACGACGGCCCGTCGTCGGGGAGCCGTCAAGGAGGGCCTGTGATAGTTTCAGGGATTTTAGTTTTAGTTAATCATCCTATTAAGTGTCTTAGGGGTAATTAGGGGATTAAGGGTAGACTAATTAAGTGACTTAAGACCCCACTATAAATACCAACCTTCATTAACCTAATCACAATTCTCCAAAACAAATCTCTCTTCCTTCTCTCTACTTTCTCTCTCTATTTTGAAGACTCCATTGGAGAACAACTTGGGGAGATCATTTGGGGCTGATTTATCAAGAAATTGACCATCAAAACGTCATCAAATCTTAAGGTATGGGATGTAATTCACCTTTGAGATTCTTTCCTCAAAGGGCTCCTTCAAAGATTTTCCAAAAGTTGAGTTTCATATGGGTTTCATCCAATTTCGAGTTTGTTGTTATGAATTGAGTTGTTTATGTATTCTTTCGGTTAAAATGAATAGATTATCATGTATTGTAGCTTGATTATGATTAATTGAGGTAGTTTGGTCTAGATTGTGCGAGATGACCCTAACTCTTAACCCTTGGTATTGGGATTGATACGAATTTGGCTTGGATTGATGTAATTGATCTAATTATTGTTTAAATCATCTTTAAGGGTTGTTATTGCATCGGTCATGAGTATATTGTAATGAATGGAAGTTCTTCATGCCTTTTTCTTGAGTATTGAATCTAGGGTAAGATGATAGACTTAGATATCATGTCATCAAGCTTTGATTTAGTATTGCATCGTGGTATAGTGCTTCTCTTAAATTGGTTCTTATGTTGGTTATTGATTTATATTGGGATGATGACCCGAATTGGGTTATTCTATGGGTTGATGGTAAGGCCCTTTTATTTCTGAACAATGGAGGAGTATTGGTAAGTCTTGATTCTCCTAATTCTTACTTCAATGGTGATTAATTTTCATCAAGTTATGATATTGTGTTGAAGTATACCTTGTTTAAGGTGATAGATTGATATGATGATTGAATTGGAATGCTTTAGGTTGGTTGTGAGGTTGCCTAGGAGTACATGATATAAGGAAGTTGTTATGCAAAGATGTGCCCTATTGTGATGAGATGTGCATGGGCTAACTTCACCTATTTGAGTTGTTAATGAAAGGACCATTTCTCATACAATTCTTATTGAGCTTTGATGAACGAATGTATATGAGGGATAGGCCTTATGATATATATATAGATATTTATGATTATGGTAAGAGTAAAGGCTTTTCAATAAAAAGGGACCTAGCTTAGCACCGAGTGGGCTTGTATGTGAGGGAGTGACACTTTCTTAAGGAAAGGTAGGGTTCACTACGGTTCTCACGGGATGGATAGCCTCATGACTCAAATAGGGTGTAGAGTCGATATGTCCATGGTTCTTTTTCCCCAAGCTCCATCAACTATGTTGCCACCATAGGATACTAGCTAGTGGATCCACCTAGATAGCTACGTTTATGTTAGGTTCTACTTTGGCCGGTAGACCACCTTCCAATGGTGTAAGGTTTCATGACACCGGATTCCACATTAGCTCATGTGGTCTATGTCAGTTAAGGCAAGGTTTCCCTAAACTAAAATGAATGAATAAGATATAGACTAATCGAAGTAACTTGAAAGGGTTTGGCTATAGCTTAGGTAGGGGTATGGGACTCTACTTAAGCCTTGCACTAGTTGGCCTTGATGGGAGCTTTGAGAGGTCAATATTATGTATGTAAAGTAGTGATGTAATGTAAATGACTATGTACATTGAATAACATGCTTATGAGTATAAGGTTGTTGCTTTTGATTAAAGAAGAATGTTTTCATGAAATGGAAGAGTATGTTAGGTAAGGTTGATTGCTAATTGTAGTCTTGATAGGTTACTTGATTAAGTAAGAGTTATGAGAATTTACTTGATCATTGCACTTGTGACTTTATGAAGGGTATATTTAGTATGTTTTGCTTTACTATGCTTCATTCGTATACATGTTTTAAAATGATTTTCTTAAATGTCCCTTTGTAAGTATATTTCATTGGTAATTGTATATGTGGTTCCATACTTAGTACATGTGGAGTACTAACCCCATTTCTTTCCCTTTTCCCAAATATTTTAGGTTCGGGTCGTTGATCTTGCTCCAAATTGCTGGAAAGGAAGACTTGGATTTCTAACCATCCAAGTGGTAGGTCCTCATTCTCTCGAGGGCGTGGCTGACATCTTGCTCTTCTGTTACTTAGTTACTAAAATTCCGTATTGACTCTACTACTCATTTGAGACGATATTGTATATAGCCTATATGTGGCTTTTTGTATTGATGTAGGGCTATGCCCAAGATTTATTATCTTGATAGATGGTTTATGAGATGAGACGGCTTTTATGACTATTATTTCTCTTTTTATAAATGTGTGAAATAAAAGTAGAAGACTATGTAATCTTCCTATACGAACAAGTCTATGTATACTTGATATAAATATGACTATGTGTATGTAGAGGTCTATGTAAACCTCCGAGTAGTTTATAGATAAAAAGTTATAAATTCCTTCATATTTTGTTTATCGATGAATGCTATGATGAGGCTAAAGGGCTTGTATTAGTCCTCTAAGAGGACGACAACGCCGGTTACGTCTGGGGGGTAAACCCGGATGTGACAAACTTGGTATCAGAGCATGAGGTTGAATATCCTTGATAATAACGTCTCTCTCAACCACGTTACATAGGTTTGTATTCATTATTGTGAAGCGCACCACACTTATGA